>CM075857.1:89905198-90305825 GCA_037975125.1 Latrodectus hesperus
ACAGAACCCGTTTATGCCATTTGTGAACAAGATCATTTTATTCGATGGGTAGGTGATACTAAAATACATGTCGAAAATTCGAACATTCCATTTAACAACTGTTGTGCATTTCAATTAATTCACAAATGTTGATATATTTGATTTTATTAGAAGAGAAGAGAATTCAGCTATCGTCAAATTCAAATTCGATACTGAAATGATTTATAAACCAACAAAAACCTTATTTTTTTAAAAAAAAACTATTTAAGATTAGGAATTGAATTATTTAACAATAGATTTTTGTCGGCGCTTGTAAATATACAGAGATAAATCAAAAGGTAAAATTGAGATTAAAGTGAACTACCGATTAAATACTAAGCATACAAAATTTAATATATTGATGAATTTATGGTTTCATAGTAACATTGTAGCAAGACAATGTGGAAAATCATGTCCAATCCTTGCAATTATTTAACAACCAGCGCTATATGGTGCTTTTCTACTTTTTGCTTCTACTGGAATGCACATATTTAAGAGTTTTCCTGATTTTCTTTAAAACACTTTAATACAGTAATTCTCTATGAAAAATCCACCCAGAAAACAATAAAAAGTTGTTGAAACATCTGAAAACACATTTTGCCTGTTATTACTCATTATTAAATTTAAGAGTTAAGAATAAGATATAAATTGGATATTTTGTTACTTATAACTGCAGTTAATTATCAATACTAAATTTAAAAAGTAGGAATAAGCTATAACATTGAATATTTTGTAATTCAATTATTAATAAATAAGTCTTTATGCACGAGGCACATTAAGTACCTAAATCCTTTCATCTGATAACAATAGATAAATCTAAGCACAATTCAGAGATATATCTTAGAAATTATGATATATATATATACACTCCAGTGAAATATTTCTGTTTGATAACTATCTTCAAATATTTTAATTACTTAAATTTTGAAAAGTGATTTTGGGAATATCAGGAAGCGTAAATTAATCCATTTTTCAATTGTCATAAATTCCAACATATATTGTTTCAATTTTCATTCTTATTGAATGAATTTTCATTCTTACTGAAACAATATATGTTGGACTTTGAATTTGTGTTTCAGAATATTAGAAATATAAATAGAAGTTGATTTCTATATAAAACAGTAGTAACTATATAAAAGAATTTAAATAGATTTAATTAATCGTCTTTTTATAATTAATTCAATTTTGTATTTCGTCTTTTAAAAAAAAAGATTTGTAAACAAAGAAACATCGCTCTTTCCGAGACTTAAAATATCTAAAAATTTCTTATCTTTAGTATTTTTTTAAAAAAAATACGCTTTATGTGAGAAATTTAATTACATATATTACTTTAATTGGAACTTAGTTGCATTACATATAAAATGCAAATTAAATGTAACATCATACCAATATTCATTTTAATAGTTTTGGAAAACACATAATTTGATAACATCAGCTAGTTTGCGTAGAATAATCAAATTAACGAAGTTAATTTCATTAATAAAAGTAATCATCATTGTTGAAATGAAGTGTTTATTATTTTTTATGTGCCCATAACAAATTAATTAAAATTTAAAAGTTACAAAAACATCTGTTTGATGAATCAATTTACAGACCTTACTTTTTATTTTGCTGACTAAAATTGTCTGTTAAGCTGATTTCCAACAACATTTAATACAAATACACTAACGACAATTCAGAAAGAATTACATTTAATTAATACAAATATTTAATTAAATATCAATACCAAATACTAATTATATTATGTTGGATTTATAATATTTTTAACTAATCAATGGTTTTATTTTATCACCAAAGATGGAACATGAATAATTAAAATAACAATTTCATCAGCTAGTAAAGCAAAGGCTTACCATTCTTCAAATAATCACCGGAAAACCTCCCATAGCCTTCAAAAATGAGACTTCAGTTCATTTCATTCTAAATTTTTGTTATCATAAACGAAAACTGAATTATCCTGCAAACCATTGGAATGGAAAATAATTATTTTATACAAGACTTTTCCACCATTCCAGGGTTATTTGTGGGAACGTGTGCAGTAGATAATTACTCGACAAAATCGCTCCTCTGGGTGTACCCTTCCACGAGGCTGCTCAACTCCAGTAATCAATTGCATACAGTGTTTAATATTTACCGTTTCTTGGATGAAATAAGCACTGGTCTATTTCCGACGAGAAGAATCAGACACTTCTCCCCTGGGAATATTTGAACGCCGCTCACATAATTAATTTCGTACATCGCCAATAATGTATGCATAGAAGAGTTGAATGTTGGTGCATGTGCCCTGACTTCTGATATTCTGGGAAATGTTAATTATATAATTATTATTTATTAATTTCATGAATTCAAAAATTTTCTTAATTTTTACTATTCCTAAACCAAATTATTCTTAGTTACTTGTTTCAAGCGTAATATTTTAATTATGATTAAAATTTCCGCACTATATTTATAATATAATTTTTAGATATTATTTATTCAATATATTTGGTTTTAAATTAAAAAATTTTCTAGATAAAAGGTCTAGAAAATTCCAGGAAATAATATTAAGTAAAACATGTTATGCATTTTATTTATTGAACATCTGCAAAATTAAGATTAGCTTTTATTATACTTCAATACTGCTACATTTTTACATTTTTATTTATAACATCAAATTATTAAAATTATATATGTACATACATACATACATACATACACACACACACACACACACACACACACACACACACACACACACACACACACACACACACACACATATATATATATATATATATATATATATATATATATATATGCATACATACATGTGTGTGTAGTCTCTTTTTCTTAAATAATAAGGAATTATATATTTTAATTATTTAATATATTTCATGTGAAAAATTTTCTAGATAAAAGATCTAGAGAATCCCAGAAAATAATATTACGTAAAACATGTTATGCATTTTAATTTATTGAACTTCTACAAAATTAAGATTAGCTTTTATTACTTCAATACTGCTACATTTTCATTTAGAACATCAAATTATTAAAATTATATATATATATATATATATATATATATATATATATATATATATATATGCATACATACATGTGTGTGTAGTCTCTTTTTCTTAAATAATAAAGAATTATATATTTTAATTATTGAATATATTTCATGTGAAATCTATATAATCTGTAATTAATTTGATATTTTAAATGGGATTTTGAATAATAATATTATGTTGCTTATTTAAATTTTAGCTTTGTTTTATTATTCTTTTGGGGTTTTGAATTTCAATTCATTATCTTATACCAAAGTATGTAGTTCATTATTAAAAAATATATATTATAATATTTTTAATCTTATACGTTAATTTTAAAACTTAAATTAAGTTTTGATATCTCATTAGTAAGATATTATTCATTAGATTTTATTGCAATTTTTCATATCCAATATTTCCAAGCTTCTTTGATGATATTCAAATTATTAATTCAGGGGAAATTTTTATATTCAAGTTAGGATTTGATTCAATCTTATTAGGTACTGTTTGCTTTTGCAATTGGCTAGATACTTTTTTGGTAAATGCGAATAATTTCTTAGTGGGAAAAATGATGAATATAATTACCTATTAATCCAAACGAAGAAACTGATGAATATGTTTCTTATTTATAATTAAGAAATGAACTTCAAAACTATTCTCTTTAATAAGTAATTTCCAAATTTATTTATGCCCCTATACTCAAAACGTTGTTCATAGAACACTTCTTTATATAATCAAAACTTTAAGAAATTTGATTTTATAAGAACTCCGACGTTGAGAGTTTTGACATTACATTCGTTTTGGCTATATTTAAACAAAAACAAAAATATTTCACTATTTAAAAAAGCATTTAACGTGAAAACTAAAATTTAGCATCGTATTATTAACTCTTGTTAAATTGTTAATTTTTTCCAGTACATTTGTGCTTTTCTTAATGTAATTTATTCCACGACAAGACCGCGTGCAGTAGTATGTGAATTTTTATATAAATCTTTAAATTTACAAATTTATATTTTTACAATTTTTTGTTTTCTTATAAAAAAAGCATCGTATTTATTCATGCTTATAAAATCATCGTATACCTGTTTTTCCCTAGGAAAAATGTGCACTTGTATCTTAGAAAGTAAACTTTTATATTAACAAGTGTGCTTGAAACAACTATCTTTTAAATTCATCTAAAAATTACTTTTTACTAATTATATTTACTGTATAGGATTATTTAACTCTCTTTCGGATATTTATTTTAATACGTTGTTATTTGATGAGTAATAATGTTTTTAAGTTTATTACCTATTGAAAGATTCTTATAAAACATGATTAATAAATAAAGAGCAATAAAATAGAAAATCGGCGATCCTTTAAACATTATTGTTTCCTGGGATATCATTAAGAGCTTAGATCTTAAGTACGGTTCCAGTTGGCACATGGCACGTTATCTCCAGAACAAATGATTCTTCCAGATTAAACAAAAATACTTACCTTAAAGTATAGTTTGACGTCCTCACCTTTTATTTCCTTGCCACGTTACTTCGCGAGGGTGGCTGCTGAGTTAAAGGGTGGAGTACCCTCCACTGATGTCTTATCTAGTTTGGAAAGGGCTGAGATAACACATCCCAGAACCGATTCCAAAACGAGTTGATAAATGTGATGTGAGTACGCGATACATTTAATCGCTTCGTCATTGCACATCTTGTACATGTCAATGACCTTGAAAGTTTAGGGATTGATATTGGTTACCATTTTTATGAGATTAAACTTTATCTCAAGAAAAAACATGGACGTTTTGTTTATTAAAAGTGTTGCATTGAAATAAACTATTAAAAAAATACTGTTACCAATCTGCTTAACGTTTGAATCTTCTACAGCAAGTTTGTTGAAGTGCATCTGCTTCATCTTTATTTATTCAAAATTCAGCGAATATTTGAAAATAGTGGAATTTAACTGAAAACTGGGAAATATATTTTTTAATTGGATTCACAGTTAGTAACACGATTCAACGAGAGAATGTTCTGATATAAATCATTGAATTGGATCACCTGAAACTTTGAAAACGTTAGTTAGATTATGTGTCTCACCGCGTGATTTTGTCGATTTCATTTCTTAAATTCTAGCAACTGATCTATCTATCTATGATCGGAAATGTATTCTTATTCCTTATTCGGGTATACAGCCTAAAATAATTTTCTAATGAATAGTAGAAGTCTTTGGATTTCAAATTCAATTTGAAAACAGAAGATTCGTATGACATTGGAAAGCAAAACTTTTATCAAAAATAGATCTTTTAGTTTCCTTATTATTGAGTTTGTCGATATTGTCACGTTGACCGCTTGTAACAATTGACGAGGACAAAAATAGTGCTATAAGATTTCCAAAATACATACGAATTGTATAACGTAATTATCTCAAATGCCCAAAACCGCAATAACAACCCTTTGAGCTTTTTCGAAAAATGAGTTTTAAAACAATTAACTCTGTAATTGATTCAGTCTACGTTTTGCTCTAGAAGAAAAAAATAATAATGGCTCTAAGTTTGGAATTATTTTCATCATTGAACTGAATATTATAATGATTTTTAATACTTGAGTGAATAGCCGAAAACTTGATTTTCTTGATTTTTCAAATGTGACAAATATCACATTGTTCTGGTGTTTTAAAGCAAGTCCTTCATTTAAAGACTAACCAGAAATATATAAACTATGTGATAAAAATTAAATATTTATCTTAGCTTAGTATGTATTAGTAATTAAAATAGTAGTAGAAACTATATTTTTATAAAGAAACTTGCTTAAAATAAGCTTGCGAAAAATTTACTATTGAATAATAAGTAACTAGTTAATCTGCTTAACACTAATGCATATTATAATTATAAAAGTTCACACTATCAAAATCTGTTTTAATGTAAATACATCAAAATTGTTTAAGTTCATTTTATCAAACTGTTTTCCTACCATAATGTTATCTATCTAACAACAAAAAAGTGAAATTGTAAATTTGCATAACGTTAATCTGTTTAGCAGTAATGTATTAAAATTGCAAAAATTTATAATATCAACCTGCTTTACAAGTATACATAAGGATTATTAAAATTCATCGTCTCTTTCTTCAACGTGGTAATATTTTAAAGTTGTTAGACTTCCTAGCGTTATTTTTAATCGTTTTCAATATTTTAAAATCTAGAACAATTTTTCTAATTTTTACTGATATTTTCAGGTCGAAAAGAATAGCATTTTTTTTTTCAAAATTGCGATGATTTTCAGGGAGTTAACAATGATAAAATGAAAATAGCTCGGATGAAAATACATTCCACGTGAAATTTGAGTCAAAAGTAATTCTAGCACTTATATATCTCACGTGAAATATTAGCGATTGTTTCTCTTATTCAGCAAGTTCTTGAGCTGATTATCTAAGAAAAATCCATTGATATCCAAATTGTTGGACACAATGGATTTTCTAAAATTTTATTCTGGATTGTATTGTCATATTTTGCTTACAAGTGAATCTATATACACAGGAAAAAATACCATCCAAAATCATTATTATTTCATATAAATATGCTATTACTTTGCTACGAAATAGTATAATGTATAAGCATGTTTTACATTCTGTTGTTATATGTATATATAAATTTTGAACAATTTTTATATTTTAGAATATATGTTTACATACTACCGCATGTACAGAAATATCTTCCTCTGAAACTCTTTTTTAAATATAAATTCTTACAAAATATTGATTTTCAATCTCTAGATTAGAAGGAAATGTTAATAAGGCATCAATGAATCTCACCATCAAAAAGCCTCTCCCTAGTGAACTCCATGCTTAATCCAATCAATAGATGGCTATATCTAAAGACATGCCTACTCGATGGGCCATCTTTATTTAAATTTCATAAAAGATGTCGAACTCTCGTAAAAGTTTGGAAAACTCACTTGAAATTGCGAATTCATTGCACGTTGTCAATTTTTACGGCAAACAGTTTTACTGTTCTTTAGTTAAGTTTGTGTTTTTAAGTAAAAGGGACTTTTTCCTCGCTGAATTTAATCTTGGCAACCAGGCGTAGACTCATTTACTCCGATTGCAGTAAAATGTTCCAATATGTGGCTATTCGAGTAGATAAGCACAAATTGCTTCCTCGGTTTTTTTCCCCGTGGTAAAAAATGGTAGGGCTTGTTCAACAATATTCCTTTCCTATAAAGAATTGGACTCTTTCCCACTTGAAATTGGATGGAAATAAGGTTCGAACTCTCCGCTCACGGTCGTATTTCATTTATTTTCCCGTCTAAACTAGCTGCTCTTTCGCCTTGTTATACGATGCTATGACTTATTTATAAGTTCTTTCACGTCCGTGAACTCTCATTTTTTCCCATATCATATTCTATTGAGTGGTTTTCTACTCATTGAATCACTTGCCTAACAACATCTCGAAAAAATATCTCTATTTCAAAATCAGCTATTCTTAGTGATGTATGTGGAGTTTTGTTTCCCAATTTTTAATTAAGTGTTTTCTTGAGATATTCAGGTTTGTTCTTATCAAAGATTTATTAACGCAATTAATCATATATTTCTTTTGTTAATTAACTTTTTGCTTCAAATGTGGGGATTTAAATAAAATATTACTAAGCCAATCAAAATAAGTCAAGTAAAAATATTATAGTTATTTGATCTCTCTATATATGATAATTTAATATTTTTAGTTCTGCCGTCCGATGGCTGAGTGGTTAGCTTTCTTGACTCTTGAGCTGTGGGTCCCAGGTTCGAATCCCGTTTCGGACATGGATGTTACTTTCTTTCTGTGTTTCTCTGTTCTTTCGTTTGTGATGAGATGTATGAATGTGGCCCACTCTATAAACGGGTTTGTGGTGGTATGGCGCGGGCAACGCTACTCGCCTCCGTGACTTGGCTCACAGGTACCCGCTGGGTAACGACGAATGAGTAGCAGTCTCTGGCCTTGTGGTATAGAGTTCGTCACCCAAGTGCAAGCAGTTGGAAAATAAAATATATATTTTTAAATCTTAAGGAATCCATTTTATACATTGCAATCTTCTGGATTTTTTAAAGTAATTACTGCATTTAAAACCAAATTATGAATCTAAATTTAATATGTGGAATACTACTTCATAAATTATCATAAATGCTTATGGTTTCTTTACAAAGAAGAATACTCTCTGTAAATTAAATGCATTTGAGTATACATAAGTATAAAAATGCAATTTTCATTAATTCAATAAAAAATTGAATCGTTTAATTTTATATTGCTGAAAGTTTCTCTTTCAATATTAGTTGTATAAAGATTGGGATTATCTGGTGAGCTAGGTGCCAAACTCGTGGATGGATGATTGTAGATTAGAAACTTAGTCATGGTGACATTATTATATTCACAAATGGCAGCTAATTTTTTAATGTAAATGTGGCGGTTATGTAAAATAGGTCAAAGTTGCAATGTCATTCAACTGAAATGATACTTCTGGAATTAGGTAGCAAAGTTTGGAGTCCTCTAGCTGGCCCCAGCTTTTAAATTACCAGAACTAAAAATACTGGTAATAAAAAAAATTGTGATACACATATATATATTCAAATGAATGTTTCATGTTTTATATTAGGGTTGTAATAGCCTAATGGTTAAAGCATCTATGTTCTTTCCGGAAGGACTGGGTTCGATTCCTAATGCCGCCAAATATCCACTAAGTACATGCGATATACGTGCTCGTTAAATCTGTAGAATCGAAAGTCCTCTGGTCGCTCAGTGAGTATCATGGGTGTAATGGTCTGGAGAAAATTTCTTCCCCACCCCCAGATCAATGGCAAAATTGAGGATGTGGATCATCTGGTGGTGCCATCTATCGGAGGCGTTTACTTCGTACTTTCACCTTTCTGGTCCTCTGCTTAAACGAAAGAAGCACTCTACAGTGTTAAATTCGCATAGTTAATGGTATAGCGAGCATGGCTTGTCCAAGTGTCAAAAGTGAGAACATCATGTTTTATATTAATGACATTTGTATAAGCTTTTACAGCAAAATATTGTGCATTTAATTCTTCTAGAATTTTATAATAAAAGTGTATATTTTTTTCAGTTACTGTAGCAGTGTTTCCCAATTTCACAGAGAGGAAAAAAAAAACTTTCCAATCTAAAATTTAATTACATTTATTTCAACGTGAAGATAAGCTTAAAAGAATTTGTAACGCACAGCGATTTACTTACAAAAGTAAATGCATTTAAAAACGCAGTGATTGTAAAATCTTATTATAAATGTGTAGGGAAGAGGTATTAAAAACAATCCATTCTTTCAAAATATAAACTGATTTGAGAAATTGTGGAGCGGTTTCATATTTACCCTCAAGCGTCAAAGAAATAATGTGACAAAAAATAAAATCATACTAGTTGAATTTTTACCGATAATACTTAATGTTTTATTAATAAGAATTATTTTTTTAAGAAATAAATTGATGTACTTTAATATTTTTTTTATTTTAGACACTCTCAGCATAATTTTTGCTGAGAAACATTTTTTAAGTGTCATGTTTTTTCAAAAGTATTATCTTTTACAATTCAGATAACATTATGCCCTTTTTTTTTAAATGATTTTCAGAAAATTTATTTATAGATGTTCGATAAGTTAAAGAAATTAGGATGATTTCTAAATTGGAAATTTAATTTACAGAAATGCGTTGCGTTATTATGTATTATGCTTAAAAAATAATTCAGCATTTAGTTGCATTTAAGGACTCAATTATTTTATTTTGCATATTATAGCACACGAATATATAATTTGATGTATTTCAAACTTATATGTCAAATATATACCAAGCCTTTTTATATTAATTTGATATATATCAAATATGTGTGAAGAAGTGGATGTTTAAATGTAAACTATTAAAGTAGATATCATGTTGAAAAAATCTATTTTAATGGATATTATTTTGGAAAAAAATTCTATTTTAATGGTATAATTAATAACTATCTTAGAAATTTATTTTAAAATAATAATTTGCCTTTCTTACTATGTTTCATTGTTAAATAATAAATAATAAAAATGGAAAAAAATCTAATTTAATTTATATATATATTTTTGACAACAATTAAGAGTACTTTGGGTTTCAAAACTAATTACAATCCAGACTTGTAAATTATTAAATTTTGGTTTGTGATAGCATTTAAAAAATTTTTTTTCTAAAAAGTGGTGAAAGCAGATGACATTATGTTAAAGTTATTTTACAATTTAAAGTAAAAGGAATTTTTGTTGCATTCTATATAAATAAAAAAACCGACGAAAATTATTTTTAATATGTTGGCTGTATTTGTATCAATAACTAATAATAATATCTTGGCATAATAAATTAATGAATTAAAAATATATTATTAAATGCTATCTTGTAACGTAGTAAAAGTTTATGAAATATTTCTCACTGTTGTGTAACCCTATATATTATTTGAATATTTTTCTTAGTATATTCTTAGAAAATATGTAAACCTATTGTAATTTATGATGCCAGTACCGAAATAATTAATTCATAGCAGAAAAATTTAACGGAAGTGATAAATCTTGAACAAATTTTCCTTGAAGCAAAACCACAAACAAAAAATAATGATTGCTAAATTAGATCTAAATCCTATAAGATCGCATGCACAAGAACGATTTATTTCGCATTTGGATTTGCTTGGCCTAGAAATAGGTCGCCATTGAAAGTTTCCAAAACTCTGACGAACACTTATTGGAGGTCACACCCCATTCTTCTTCCCCATCTCTTAATCCCAAATTGGCGTGTCTGATCTCGTTTTCAGGGGGGCGACTGCATATCCGATTCCATCTGGGGGAGGTAACTTCTTAATTAATGGGGCAATCTCCACCGGAAGTTCAAAGTCAGAATGCATCCACCATCTTGGCTTTCATAAATGGCGAGATTCTTGGCGACTGCTGCGATATTGTAGAGTCACGCGATGAAGAACTAATTCCTGGATCCAATGATCTTACAATTATCCACCAAAAATGATTTCACACAAATGACAATTGTGAGTTCTCTAATTTTTTTGTGAATTTTAGATTTCTTCTGTCAGTTGAGACGGATATTAAAACTTGCAGTCAAAACTTAACATGACAAATTTCTTTTACTTATATTATGGTAGAAATATTCTTATAGGCTATTTTTGGAGATTTTGGTCTTTTTTATTCTGCTATTAGAGAGAGAGAGAGTAGTGAGAGTAATACATTTTTAAAAATAAATGAATATATATATATATATATATATATATATATATATATATATATATATATATATATATATATATATATATATATATATATATATATATATATACTAAGTGATTGAAAAACATCATTATATGAAATTAAGTAATTATTTACATACATTTATATCATAAATAATTTAATTGATGTATGTTAAGATTTTTTGAATAGTTAACATGCTTTTGAATAGTTAACATTAACATTAGGATATCTTCATATTTTTTCATATGATTCTGAGTTCTGCTTGTCATTCAATAAGAAAAATAATCCACACAATAAATAGAAATAAAATTTCTTTTGTTAAAATTGCACTTCATTTCACTTAATTAATTAAGTATAAATCATTATTTTTTTACCTTAAATTCATTTTAGCCATAAGTAATTTATCCATTCTTTAACAAATTTGTTGTCGAAAATCGAAAGTGGCACCCCCCACACACATACATATGAAAACGTTTACTCTCGTGAATGAATCATTCATAGAAATGTTATTATTTAATGTTAATTAATTATTCAACGTTAATTAATTAATTCAACTTTAATTAATTTAAAGTATAATAATTTCCCTGATTCCAGAATAAGCAAGCATTTGATGAATAATGGGAATTTTCTATCCATTTAAATCCCCAATAATTTTAATTATATGCTTAAACAGGTATTTTATAATTTTGTAACATTATTCATTTTGTAACCTCCCCCACCTTTTTTTGGTAAATGTCATGAGATTTTGATAATTCACTGCTATTAAATATAAAAGCATTATAATTTAATTTACAATATATTTTTTCTCGAAATTAAATAATGGAGTGATATTAAGCTAGAAGATAGGGCACTTGATTGCTTATTGGAAATTTTTTTCTAGGTAAAAAAATCTGTAAAAATGCCCAAAAATGAAAGGTTGTGGTTAAAACTATGTAATGCTTCTCATCTCTATTGCGAGTTTCCAATTCGATTTGATTTTGACTTAAAAACAAGCAGAGGAATTAATAAAATAAATTTCTAAATCATTTTAATCGAATATTTGTTTTAATGCCATATTTATGTTAAAACATAATCAATCAATCAATCAATCATTTTTCAAACGCATTCCAATAAAGTTTGTTGATATACAGTTTAATTTTAATACGTATGTAAGTGGGTAAATATCGTTAGATTTATTGAATTTTCAAGTATGTACACACAAATTCAGGCTCGTTAACACGACTTAAGTATGTTGTTCTAAAAAATTAATTATCATTTTAATTTTATAATTACCGGATTAAAAAAAGGACTTTCTCTATACACAGTCGTACTAAAATTGTCTTAAATAGATAATCATAAAATTAAAAAATACAAATTTCGTTTTATCACGAAATCTTGAATAAAAAAAGTAGATTTAAAATGCTTTTCCAGCAGATAAAATAAAAATTATTCATATACAACTTGATTTCATTAAAAGCAATTAAAAATTCTTACTATTTACTTTAACAAATTCATCTGGATTTATTTAATATCAATATTAAAAACAACGAAATGAGCTCAGCGCTATTTAAAATATCATAACTTATTCCTTGCCAATTATTAATAAACCATTTTAAGAGTAATAAAACTCACCAATTCTTCGTACACCCGTGTATAAAATTGATTTCTTACACGAAGAAAACCGTCATAAAAAGCAGCAAATATGGCATTCCTCGGACCGTAAACTGTAATGAAAAAAAAAAGAGCCAGTTTACTAGAATTGGCGAATTATGATTAAATCCAGCTAGATTAAAAAATCCTAATTGAATTGAAAGGATTTTAATATAAATACCCTTGCAGTAGGTATTAAAGATTTATCAACAAGATTCGACAGATATTAATATCATTTTCTACTTTCAAAAGCTTTTCTAAGTGGTTGGTTGCCAGTAAAATAAAAGAGATTAAAATAAAAATTTTGATAAAAGAAAAGGAAGAAGCATACCGCCTAAGCTGAACTCTCTTTGGAGTGAAGAAAGAATATTTTTTAAATGCTGTTTCCTAAAAGGTGCTTTGTGGGGTTGCTTTTAATTTAATATTCGATTTTTTGGGGAATCTCTATTTAAAGCGTATCTCATTCTAGCTGTTTAAGAGTGACAATGAATGACAAAGAAGGATATAAAAAAATTTCCAGAAAGAGCAGCAAAGAAAGGTGTTTGCTCTGTGTAGATGGTATTTTTTTAAATTCATTTTCCATTTTCCTCATTTCCTTTCCTGCTGTTTTACCATTTTTTCGCCGTTTATCTTCACTAAAGACATTAGCTCTAAAACGGTTCAAAATTAAATGCCATTAAAAGGTTTGGTGGGCATTTTGAGCCATTGTATTTGGATTCTCTCCGATTTAGTATGATCAGATAATGAATTTTGGGAAAAGGGAAAAATATTATTTCAAGAAAAATGTTATTTATATTTTGAAACCGATTATTTTTTTTAACTTTTACAAAATTTTTTAATTTTTTATAACAAAATTTAAACAATTGTTTTAATATCCGTATTAAGAAATAAACTATTTTGAAATTACATTAAGTTTCACACCACCAATTAAAATTTTATACAAGGAATTAAGTAAATTTATTAATTTAAATAATGAACTTCCAATTTTAAATTTCGTTAAAAATTTATGGCAATTCATTAAATCATGATTGTTGTGAGAGTAATTTCTTCTCCAGAGTATTTAATATTTTTATTTTTTGTATTTATTTTAATTTCTCTTTAAAATATTTTATTTAGAAAATCATAATATTTATATAACATAAAAATATAATCATGAATTTAATTTAATACTTTTCAATGTTTAATTCTCATATTGTATAATTAATAATATAATATTATCACACTACACACGCGCGCGCGCTTATACAGACTTAATCTTTCTAGTTCGGACTTCTTATTATTTTGAAGCGAGAAATCCGAGGTTTTATATCAGTTACAGTTAAAACAGAAATGGACTTAAGCTTTCATTTCCTGTATGCATTTCAATTGGAACAAATATTTGGAAATTTTTCCACCTCTTTTCTAGCAACACGCGAATATAATACACTCTTAATAATATTTATTCTCAAAAAGTGAACGATAAGTATAATAGTTTTGAAGCTATTATATTGCAGAGAACAATGTTAAAGAAATACAGAACTATTTACTGGTACCAAATATAATTCACAGTTCAACAAATTAGTCTGTGAAATACACAGCCAGTCAACTACCATTCGACGCTTTAACAAATCAATAAATTAAATCCATTTCATTCAATAATCATTTTATTCCTCTTTACTTTAAATGTATCGCAGTTACATAACACAACTACATTTGACTCAATGTAGCTTTATTTAGAAAGTCTTACATAACAGAGATTCTTTAAAATAAATATTCTTTAAATTCCATGATGTAAAGTGTGTGTGTGACTCATTTTTAGATTTTATATACCAAACAAATGCATGATGGAACAACGTATTTTTGCATGATATTTATTGACAGGGATAAAAAAATATCTAATCGACATGAAATGCTGTGAATAAGTACTTTCTTTTATGTTCTTTTTTCAAAATATTTTTCAATGTTTCTTTTACTGAATGTTACCAAAATGATTTGACTTACAACTTAACTAATAAGTATGATTTGTCACATTGTAATTGAATGTACAAATTTCGAAAATCTTTTGTACTCATTTAAATAAAAATAAATACATAGAAGACGATTGGAAAAAGATGAATTCAATTTTAAATTCATGGTAAACATAAATGAATTTGTTAACAAGTGAATAAATCTATAAACGAATGGAGGAAAAAACTAATTACTAATAATATTTTAAGATTTAAATATATTTAACTATTATTATTTAAATTCATTAATCAATTTTATTCATTTCAAGAGAATGTTTTTAAAGTTATAATAATATTGTATTATTTTGTCATAAATTATATAAATGTGTGTGTATACAAGCAAAAAAACTGCATATTAATTGTAAAAAGCACTTAATTGTATACCTATTTAAATATCTTGCTCTTAGTTCACATTTTCTAGAGTTATTTAAGAAATATAATGAGATTTTAAATTAATTCTATTCAAATTTTCTTCTTAATTCCTTACATGTTGAAAGATCTAATTTAAGAAAACTGAACTTAATAAAAATAACGTTAATTAACTCAACTACTTTACATTTAAAAGTTTCATAAAGCATCTTTTTTATTTTTATTTTAATCAGGGGCATTTCATCAGAAGTTCAATTAAAATAAAACCTTACCAAGACGATTTCGTGATTTCTAAAAATGTAAACTAACCTACCTGAAACAACTTAATTTAAGAAGTTACTTTCAGACCTTTATGTTGGAAAAAAAAATGAGCATCCTTCCAGCGTGAAACCAAACATCCTCAACATCCTATCTAGGAGTGGGAGGGTGTAGGCTTCTTTTCCTCAGCAGCTAGGCATAATTAATATAGGCTGGAAATTAATAATCGTCTTGAGACTTAAGAAGTCTGGTTAATGCGCCTATATCTTTACGTAAAGACGAGCCTGAGTTGACTAATGAAGCCACAATGCCATTTATCTTAACACAAGCTCTGGAGGAAGGAAGATATAGATGCCAAAAAGAGAGTGGGCCTTCTTTTTGAAGTCTTTTAAGCTTGATTAATAATTTTCCCATTGGAGCTTCTTTCACTCTGTTGTCTCCTGTTCGGACCTGTGGTTTGGCGTCTTTTTGAGGAGAAGGCAAGTGTCACCAAACTTCAGGGTGCATTACATGTAATGAAAATAGAATGGGTTGATACTTATTATTTTTTTTGCACTTAAGTTTCCTTTTTGTGCACTGATTTATTTATCTATTTATACTGTCGTTTTTCTGACACATATTTCAGAACTCGTATGTCTTTCGAGACAAAGTAAAAAAACTTTCACTCTATTAAGTTCCATAGAATAATCATTGAAAGATTTTTGAAGATCATTGAAGTCAATTGTATATTTAAATTTTGTAATTACATTTATGAAATTCCAATGAAAGAAACTTATATTTATTATTAGTATTTCGAAATAGTAATTAATTAAATTTTATGATTGTGAAAGTGGGTTTAAAAATTCAAATTAAAAAAAAATCTATGATTTAGTTTTGCATTGCAAAGATTTTTTTCTTCTGTGGTTAACATTCTTACTGGAGAACTGTTTTAATTGAAGAGAATATTAATTTAACTATAAAAATCCTCTCTAAATATTGGAATTGAATCCATGAACTGAAAAATATTAAAATCTTAACTAATAAACCATCAGCTAGAATAAAACCCGTCTAACTTTTTGGTTTTCTGAAATATTTTTTTTTTGAATGGAATATAGATATTGAGAGGAAATTCTACCCAGTTGGGACTGAAGATTCTCAAAATCGCTTAAAAATTTGAGCTATATATCATCGCATTCAATTATAATGTTATCAAAAAAATAGAATGTAAATTTCATTGTGTTTTAATTATTAAGTTAAGTCAGCAGTTCTATAAGTTAAAAATTTTTAAATAAATATTTTGAACATTAATGATCATAATATATAACATTTAATACAATATCACCCCTAATTAACATCGAATATATTATAAAGTCATTTATTTATTAGTTCATTCTTTAATCACCAGATGACGGCACCGAATAATTTTTTTAATTTTCTGCTGCTGCAATATTTCTGTAGTAATTTAAATTTCTCATTTATAGTAAAAATATTATTATTTATCAGAATTTAGTATGAAAATAAAGTGGTACAGTTTACTTCATTTAACTTTATGATCATACAAGTAAAAAAAATAATTAAGAGTTTTTTAAAAACAATTTACCATTTTGTGCAGCATCAGGAAATATATTTATTCCATGTATCAAGTGATACAGAGGTTTAAAACTGAAGTAAAATTATCAAATCCAAGTACAGCTTCTACTTTTAATTTCCAAATCTCATATTCTTTCATGTCAATCATTACGTTTTGAAGAACTGTAAGTGGTTTAAAATTCAATGACAATATAAATCTGCCACCAATAAACAACTTAAATAAGGATTAAATCCTTTTTTTTAATATCAGCGCATCTCGAAAAACCTACCTGGAGCTGATGATCAATAAAATAAAAAAAAGAAAGGTAAGTATTGTAAAAAGAGGAAGAAATGAAGAAATTTCACTACCGGCTCGCATCACTCTTTTTCAACAAGAAAGCATGCCGGCATAATATATTCCGGATCCTCTCTCCTTTCTCAAGAAATATGTTTCCAAATGAAAAGAGGTTTCCTAACATCTGGAAAAGAGGCTTTGCCCAAAGTTTTGGCGGAATTAATATTCAACGTGTGATAGCGACTCTCAAGCACTGACAGACATACTTTTTTGATCCTCCAATCCATACTTTGATTTTATTCAATTGTGTGCTATAGGAGAGAAACTGAAATTGGATTCGAGCGTTGAGGCTATCCCCGCGGTTTTTAAGGCAGAGAAAAATTTCATTTCCCGTTTCCTGCTTCTATATTGAACTACAAAGATTTTTAATATCGCTGTAACACTGTGATCATGCAATCTTTTCGAGTTTTTATGACGAGACAGAAGTATAATCTTTGAGCAGCACAACCTGGAGGAATAAAAAAAAAATGCTGTAATGGACTCTTTCGTCAATGATCTAAAAATGTTCCTAAAATGAGTTGTATTGAAATTTTTATCTTCTTAAAAAATAGTGATATTAAAGTTGTGCGTTCGTAGATCATATTCATTTTGCTTTCGTTTGCGTTTTGTTGATCGAAAAATGCTGTTGAAAAATTGTGAGAAACGCTATGAAGTATAGGGAAGAATTCCTGAAATTAAAATATGGATCTCTCTCATGAAGATTGATTTTTATCGCTTTTAGAGTTTCTGAATAATTTAAATAAATTCATCTTTAACATTTTTAATGCTCCGAAGTAAATTGTGCTTGGGTAAAAAAAAATTATGGTAAAAAATTAAAATCTTGTTTATTGCAATTGAATTTTAAATTATTTAATTTTCCAGCTGAAAATACAAGAATACATAAAACAACATATATTTTTAAGGTAATAAATTTGTAGTTCATAGCAAACATTTTGAGAATTTAAAACAACTATGACAACTATTAAAATCTTTTAAAAATTCAACCATTTTGCAAACCAGGATTTAATATTTTCCAGTTTTAAAATGTAGTGGAAATAAGTTTTTAAAGTATCTTGTCATTAAATAAAATTATAGATATGTTTGCTTTATTTTATATATCAAAAATTAATAAATAAATAGATAAAGCGATTATTATGAAAATAACGTACAACAAAGATAGATTGAAATAAATTCCGATCTATCTTTGTAATGATTGAAGAAAAAAATAACTATGAAGAATTCTAATTTTAATGAGTAATCACTTTATCTTCACATATTATAATATGAATGACTTTTTTTTATGAAAAACTTTTCTTTCAAACTTTTTTACTTTTCTTTCAAAACAAATTATTATTATTCGATTTGAAAGATACATTTTGTTTGTTAAAATAAAAATTTTGAGAAAATTACTTTTCTTTCGTTTAGTTTTTACCAATTATGTTTACCAACTAGATTAAACAAAAATTCTTATATATATAGATCTTCTGCTTTCTTTTAATGTTATCTAATTTTACAGTGGCCGTTAGAGATTGCCTATTCGTAGTGAAAGGTTAAATAATAGCACTTTATTCCTTACCATAAAAACATCAACTAGTTTTCTCAAATTCTATTTTCATTCACTAGCCTTAAAGAATCTGATTTTAAAAACTCACCGCTTTTACTATTAAAATAATAATCGCGTTCTTTTGAGATAATTGTTTACATTTTTTAACTTATATAATTTTAGTAAATACCATAATTTCAAAATGAGTTTATTAATTAGATAGACTCTAATTTACTAGATATTAAATAGCTGACTCTAACTATTAAGAACTCTAACAAACTCTAATTATTAGCTTTAAAAAATAATTAATAAAAAGATTTTAATGCAGCTTTATTTTTAAATAGATAGAAATTATACTATATCGTTGCCATTAAAACAATTTATATAGTCTTTCATGATTTACAGTATATATTTTTCTATGTATATAATATATATATATATATATATATATATATATATATATATATATATATATATATATATATATATATATATATATATATATATATATATATATATATATATATATATATATATATATGTGTGTGTGTGTGTGTGTGTGTGTGTATCAAATTAATTAAAGAAAAATCTAGCCTATTTTCTTCGATTTAATGCCATAGTTTAATAATTTCTTCATGTATTTGCATTAATTTACGCCTAGTAGTTATTCACATTTATAACTATATTTTTCTATCTTATTATTAAAGACATACTTGTTCGAATTGATATTTTTAGCATATTATTTATTTGATGCTGTTAATTAAATAAATCAAGAATATCTTATTTATGTAATCACTTTACATTTAATTAAATGCTTAGCTTCAGTTTATTTCGTGGAATTTAATTCTTATGAAGCGAGAGAAAAATAGTTTAAATGGATTTTATATTACGACAACTTCGCATTTAAATATTAAATGAGTCTGAAAATGAAGAAAAACCTAATTTAGTAAACTTCTTCCTATATTTAAATGTGTGTATATATATATAATGAATGCTTGAAAAGCTGCTTTTATCTATACAAAATTTTCAAAACAATATTCAGTGTTTTTAGATGTTCCAAATCTACTTTTTCATACACATCTATTACATATGATAGTTCATTAAAATGAAATCAAAATGGGAAAGTACACGACACAAAATGTTCTTTCTTTTTTATTTGCGGTAGCGTTAGATCGCATCAAAGAATATTGTGGCGTGATTATAATGGAACTCTGCGTTATTTTTCGCAAAAACTTACCTAATGACAGCAGCTAAATACATATTAATAACATAGATGACCTTAACGTTGTAGCTGGCAAGATGGATTGCACCTGCATCCCATCAGAGACACAAAAAAATTCCATAGATTATATCACTTTATAAGACACGAGACAAAAGTCAGGCGATGGAAAAAGAGTTGCAGAAGAATAAGTATTAATAAATACCTTTGTGCTGACTAATAATATCTTTTTTTTATTCGAAACGAAAGCCTGGAGCGATGCTACATTCTTTTGTCCAAGAAGATACATTTACAAGACTTTCGCGTGCTCCAGGAACTCCTTTGTAACCCTTTTTGACGATTTCTTTCATCTTTCCCCAATCCCTTACTGATATCTTTTCCATTCCTCTTCCTTTTTTTCCAGTTTTTTTCCCTACTAGCTCACATGTGGTCCCGATTTGACTTTTTCACGATGTCGTAATTCGCCATTTTTGCAGGATGTGCATCGAGGCAGGAATAGTAGTGGAACCAACCAGGAAATGGGATTGGTCGAAATCTAGATGGAGCGTGTCGCTCTGTAGCCGCTGCTGGGGAGTTGGACGACTAGAAACAGGATGAGGATCTGGAATTTTTTTTCCAGGGTTCCTTATATATTTTGAAACCTAAAAAAATAAAGGGTTTCACGTCGAGTATTATCTCTAAGAGGTGCATTGCTATTTTGGGGAATTAAGACGTGCCGTTCGTATTATATCGAAAGCAGTTGTCACGCTATCTTAACTTCCCTGAAGAGACAAAGTACATCTGTTTCTGATCATACGCCTTCTATTTCAAGCTGTAAAAATATGGATGACATTAGCACTCTTATGATACTATAATAGACCATAATACCATAAGGACTAATTTTGACTTTATGGAGATAATATGAGATAAAAGAATCTGTTATTGTAGAATTTTTCTAAATGTAATACATTATTACATTCTTTTCTTACAAGAGCTTTAACACTGAGAAGATATAAATAACAATAAAATAATTATCATGGCAATAAAATTATATTTTGGTTTTAAAAAATGAAAAAAAAATTTATATCATGGATATTGCAATTGTTGATTATAAAGAATACTTAAAATGTTCACTTTGACTTTTATGTCTGCTTTACACAATTTAAGTTTTCATTTGAAATAGTTTTTAATTCAATTCAAATAGTAATAAACAATAGAATAAAACAAATAATAGTGGAATAAATGTACAAAAACCGTTTACAAATTAGGCAACCGATAAAACTACGAGAAAGTGGTTCGATAAAGATTAAACAAAATATTTTATACGATGATTGAAAATTCTCTTAGTTTTATTATAAATATCACCCATTTAAATTTAAGACTACCTTTTTCTATTCTTTTATATTTAATTTTATTCACTTAATGAGGTTTTTTTTTAATTTTCGTATATAGTGAATTAAATTATTATTCACCATATTTTATTCAAATTTCATTTTTAATTTTTGGTCACATTTTAAGTTTCTGGAATTGTTTAGATTATTGGTTTCTGTTTTTTTTTTTAATAATATCGATAAGAATGTTTATTTACTTTGTGAATTGTATTATGCTCATAGAGCATTTTATATTTTTGTAATTCAAAACTAACTTTGTTTCTTGATTTGATTTTGAGTGTTTTGACATGGAAATTTTAGACTTTTGCCTCTGAATTTCCATAAACTTTGCATATTTTTTCCATCAACGTCTCTTGATGAAGCCATCAAAGACAGTACTGGCTTACATCTAAATGTATATGTTTGTTATCTTATATTACTATCTTCTAAAATTGTGAATACAATTTTATTAAATGAATAAATTATTTAATAAAGCAGAAAATGTTTGTTAAATAAAAATGTTGTATATATGCCACAAATAAAACCATAAATTATATTTATTTATATATTTTCACATTATATGTTATTTAGTATTATTTTTAATGAACTGTTTTTTTTTTCCAGGGCTTTTAGTCAGTCGCTCTGATAGCTCACTGTGAGAACAATTAAACTGAATCTCCATAAAAGGTACGTAAATAAATAAATAAGAAAAACATATCATTTTAGATTAGTTGTGGAAGATAATTTTTTCTTAAACTAAGGCAATAAACTTAAATATCTTCATTTCTATGAGGTTTAAGATAATTAGGATGGGTAACTAGATTCTATAAAAATTCAAATTAAAATCTCATCATGAGTTTTTTAACACTCAATAAATTTTCATTGCCTATTCGTTAAATGCAATTGAAGAATTTTTTTCCTAATTTAAATCTATTAATATTTCTCCTTCTAATTTCCTGGGTAATCTTTAGCCATAAATCTTATCCCAGTTTCCTGTGTGAAATACGTTTCAACAGCTCAATAACTATCCAATCAAATTAGGAAGTGAATTCTTCGTTAAGATGTCCTGATTAAACTAATGAATTCTTTCTTTTTATTTAATTCGTAATTTATTTTGACTGCAAAAAAAAAAAAGAAAGAAAGATTCGACACATTCCGACGAATCAAGACGAAATGATTCGATGGTTGAAACCCCATCTTAATTTCGCCATATCATTCCCTCTTCCATTTCTTTTATTTCAGGTCAGCAGAGAATTTCTCGCTCGACCAGTTTCCTTAAGACGCTTAATATTCTAAGACTGGAGGGGGGGGGTCGATGAGGAATCCTTCGGATCATTATCAATAAGATTAAACCCCGTTTCTTCTACACTCTTTCGCTTACCAAAGAGAACGCGAGGAAGAAAAGCTCTCTTTAATCATTTCAAGCAGCCACAGTTCTTCCATCATTCGACCGTAAAGAACAAAGGATTTTTTTAGAACTATTTTTTTTATTTTGTTTATTTTTTTCCCTCCCTTTTCGTTTCTCCCACCTTCGCTCCTTCTTCTTGAGGCGGGAAAATCCATCGATATTTTAAGGGGACTTGGTTAGCGCCTTCGTGCGAAATGAAAAAGCTGAGAGTTTCTGGACTGTGGGGCCATAAATTCTGCCACAAATGAGGTGGGAATCGACTATGGAGCGAGTTCTGACTCGCCAAAAAGAGAGCTTCTACTGGACGCGCATGGACTCGCCAAGGAGTTTCCATTTCCTCCAGCTGGTGGCAATAATGGTCCAAGATACTGATCCCGGAAATTTTCCTTGACTAAAACATTTGTTTAGCTGAAGTAGTTGAGGCGATCCTCCCACGAAGCAATATTTTCCCATTAAGTTACAGTCCAACTAGTTATTATTTTTTTTTAACTTAGTTTGATATTTTACTTAGAAATTTAAATGAGAATTACAATTTGGAATAATAATGGTCCAAGTTACTCATCCCGGAAATTTTCCTTGACTAAAACATTTGTTTAGTTAATATAGTTGAGGCGATCCTCCCCCACGAAGCAATATTTTACCATTAAGTTACAGACCAACTAGTTATTATAATTTTTTTTTAACTTAGTTTGATATTTTACATAGAAATTTAAACGAGAATTACAATTACAATTTAGAATAATAATGGTCCAAGTTACTCATCCCGGAAATTTTCCTTGACTAAAACATTTGTTTAGTTGATATAGTTGAGGCGATCCTCCCACGAAGTGATATTTTCCCATTAAGTGACAGATCAACTAGTTATTGCTTTTTTTTTTTTTTTTTTTAACTCAGTTTGATATTTTGCATATAAATTTAAACGAGAATTCCAGCTTTGAATTTTCGGGCACATTTATCTAAATATATGCCTTAGAATTTTGTTGTTTGTATTCCAAAAACAATGATTTTTTTTACTTAATTGTGAAGGAAATCATTATTAATTGGAATTTATTTCATTTTTAAGTAAAAAGAGGAAAAATATTAATTTAATTGCAAACTGCGTATATTGTAAGAAAAGCATCATTATTCATAAACATATTTTTCTATGCGTATGAGTTTACAGTTTATGAAATACTATATATCACAAAACTGCTCATCTTAAGCAAATTCCAAAACAAAAGTTTCTACTTCTTAATTATAAATCTTAACTACAGAAGATTCATATCTACATTCATAGTTAACATTCACTATCTGGAGCAACGCCATCTTTTTCTTTTCATGGTTGAGCTAATAAATATTCCATATTCTAATGATAATTTTTGTTTTTGTCCTGATCCTCTGAAAAAAAGGCCGAGCTGGCAGCCGAATGGTTAGCGCTCTTGCCTTCGGTTCAACAGTTCGTGGGTTCGAATCCCACCTTGGGCATGGATGTTTGTAGTGGTTCGGAATCCACTTTAAACCGTAAGTCCCGGTCTAATTAGCCCTCGTGTGCAAAAAATGACCGTTGAGCGACAAACAAACCAACCTCTGAAAAAAAGCCCTAAAAGTATTGTTACAAATTCCATCTGCAAAGCTAATCTGATATACTCAAATAATTAAAAACAGTGGTACATGATATATAAACTTTATCAAAAGAATATTCTTCATTTATATTAACTGCGAATAAACGTCATTCTGATTTATCTATGTTTTTTAAAATATAAAAGTACTCATTGACCAAAGAGTAACAAGAATACATAGTCTAAATATTTATTGAAAAAGGAAAACAATTCGCATTTTTCGAAAGAAACAACACCTAACTCATGTAAAAGCAAAATATGGATTTGCAGTATCAAAAACCAGGAATTATATTCTTAAAAGAATAGGGAAAAAAACTGGAATTTGCATTTTCTTGAAACATAAATTTGCTAAAAGAGACGTACTTGCTCTAATACTATTTTGTGTCAACTGCAAATTGCTGCTTCATGCTATTTCACTGGATTAAGTAGTTCGTATCATAGCAACACCTAATAGTAGAATTTAGCTATAAATAAAGAGCTGTAGAAACAATGGAATTATTTTGTTGCTACAAAGAACAATAGAAAAAAATTTATATGTGAGGTCAGGTCATATCACTTTATTACAGAATCCCGGAATTAGTAGGTGAAAAGTAATTTAAAATAGTGTGAGATTGTTTTGTCTACTTGCATTGTTTGTTTTTCCGATAACGTAAACTCAATATATATGGTCTTTATACTGTTTTACGCAGTGCAAAATGAGATATTGAATGAGATAAAAAATGAAGTACATTAAAATGAGGTTTCAATCAAAATTCCATCTTATCTATGTCAAGATAATTGGGGATGTTTATATTTTTGATAAATAGAAAAACAATTTAATAGAAGAGTTAATGTATTTATTCATTAACGTGTTGAATAATTTTTTCGTTTTAAATCTGGCATAGATTTAAAAGTATTTCACAAAAATGTGTGTTAACAAAGTATTTGCAATGCTGTAACATATTTCTTAAGGTTTCTTTCTTGTTAAATATAAGAAATATGTTTTAAAACATATTTTAGTTTAACCCAATTTTATAAATATTTTTTGAAATTTTAATAATTGTAAATTGTTTTAACCTATTTGATGTTTATTATTTACAGAAATGTTTGTCCAAGTATAAAATTTTCTATGCTATTATTGTCATAATGTGTAATTATAATAATCAGTGATAAATATTTAAAAAAATGTTCGTATGGAAAGTTTTATTAATGGTTTTGTTAATTTCTTGTATGTATTTCGAAAGAAATAATTTAAGATTAATCTCCTTCAAGATAATTGCTTAATTTGTCGATTAGATTAGATATTTTTATCATTAAATATTCATCATTCGAAATGATTTATGTTTCTTTTATTTTTTAAAACCAATAATTAAAAATATGCCTGCGACAAAATAAATGCAAATCCATTGTTAGTAATCATTTAGTGTTGATAAAACGCTTTATGATAGATAATAAAATTAATTGGAATTTTTAGCAATGGAATAAAATTAGAGGTAAAAAGCAAAACAAGAACATAATACTAATTAATTTTATAATTAATAAAATCACATAAAAATCATAAAATTCTTAAAGGAATTTTTAAAAATTTTATTATTGTAATTTTTATTTATTAAGTTTTTTACTCATCGACATTAAAACATAAGTTTTCGCTTCATTTTTTAAATGATGTATACATCTTCTATAAGATATAAATAAACTGCTGAATGTTAATTTTTCCATTCAAACATAAATAATATTTAGCATTTTTAATTTATTTGATTATTTAAAAATTTCTGTTATAGTACATAGGCCTATATATATATATATATATATATATATATATATATATATATATATATATATATATATATATATATATATATATATATATATATATATATATATATATATATATATATATATTAATCAAATTCAGAGATGTTAAATTCATGACTGATGGACATTAAATAAAAAACAAAAAAACAATATATGTTTAATGTCTATCAATCATAAATAAAAATATCAGAAAAAAATGCAATATTAAAGAAATACTATAAATCGCATTGAAGGATGAATAGTCAACATTATTTCTTCAATACCAGAGTTGTCAACACTTTAACAACTTAATGATGTCATTGCAAACAAATGTGCTTCTTATCGGTTGGCAGTGTCAGAGGAAGAGGGGGGGGTGAATAACTAGTGCATTAACCGTGGCGCACCAAACCATTATGAATTGACATCCAATGCTATTTACCGATTTCTGTTTTGTTGAATCCTTTCCGTTTCCCGTTATAGCCAGCCATTCTACCTGAAATGATTTTTCTAAGCCACACTGTGATTGGCTGGTTTCGCGCACGCTTACGTTTCGCTTCGTTTAAAAGCTAAGTGCTGTTTCCGAATGTAAATGGACGGGGATGGGGCAGGTTAGGTGATTAGAAACGGAGATTTAACGAAAAAATTACCTAGGAAATTCAATTTGTTAATCCTTCTATTTGAATGTGAGGTAAAAATTCCCATAATCTGTCGTTTTGATCCAGATTTAATATTTTTTTCTTCATTTTATTTTATTTTAATCCTTTTATGGTATTAAATGTTGTTCCTGTTGTCAGACAAGTGTTTATTTTGGAATTATAGGCTTAGTGTTTCGCTTAGATTTATTCTGTGTGCATGAGATGTTATCCACATTTTAAAAAATGTTCATTAATTAATATGTATATATCGACTTATGTGTATTTATTTCAAATTCTGTATTTAAATCTTTTCAATAAAGTTGGAAAAATAATTTTGTATGATCTTTTTCAATAAGTGAATAACATTATTTTCATTTTGATGGACTCATAATATTTCATTTTTAAAACTCATAGTAAACATGAAAAATATAATGCTAATTTATCTCTCTCTATTTTACTTATTATTTTCATATTAATAAATTTTTCTTATTATTAAAGTATATTTTTTTAGTAATTTTGAAGCCATATTTAGTAAAAATCATTTTAAATGTTGACTAATGTCCTCTATTAGGAGTTCTCATAATTTTAATCGGAATTACTTATATTATGATAACGTTTTCCTTATTTGTTTTCTATTTTCTTATTTATAACTTCGAAATGAAAATTTAAAAAAAAATCAAATTGAATTTTTTAAAAAATAGAGTATTGCACCATTATTTCTCAATAAATGAATTTTATATTTAAATTCAGCAATAACAAATAGGGAGAATATTTCGTTCATAAACTGCAACTCTGTTGCATTATTACCAATTTCTTACTCTTTATTAAATTATTGTAAATGTATTCCATTGTTATTATCAAAATCAAGTTAAGTTGAATAAATTCTTAAGAATAAATCAAACTAATAATATATCAGTGATATAGATAACATAAAAAATGTGGATCATTAATTCAAGAACATAAATAAATTTGCATAATTTTTATTGTTTTCAGTTTTATGTTGCTCTTTAAATAATTAAAAAGCATACAAGTATGACTATTTCAATAATTTAAAAATGACTATTTTTTAACATTCGTAATATTAAGTAAAAACGGATTTTATCTTTAGGATTTCCAAATATGTTTGATTACCAACTCTATACTTCAATGTACAGATGGATACTAGATAGTGAGGTCATTTCCCCATTTACACTTAGTTATTTCCTTTATGCAGTACATATCCTCTTAAAACAACCATCCCAACTCTGGTGTGCGGGCATTAATTTGCTTAATTTTATTGCTTGTCGTGTTTGCCGAAGGACTTTTAATCACCGTAAGTGCACCTCAAAGTAGTGAATCATCCGCGATTCTTCAGTCGAGAGCAAAAAGGTTTTTGAATCAACTACAGCGCACTTTTGTGTGCGAGCTTGTGGAAGCCATTTTCTCTTTTGAAGTGTCCATTTGCTAATAGCGCTCGACAAAATTGTGCTATAGTGAACTTTCCTTTTCATTTACTCTCCCCACCCCCGCACCGACATCGCATCCTCCCCCAGAAAAACCCTCTCAATTCATGTGAAAAAAAATCAAAGAGAGGGGAAAAAAAAACTTTCCCTCATATTCTTTGTATGAGATTTTCAAAACATCAATTCAAATCAAAGCTCTCCAGTTTCAGATCCCGCTGATTGGTTGATTTTTTTTTTGTTACAAAATTTTAATAATAAAAACTGAAAGCTTTTTTTTTACAGCTTTTAATATCCATGATTAGTGTTTAAGAAAAATATGTCCTTGTTTATATTTGGAGATTCATTTTTTAGTTTATTACGATGTCACATTAATATGTTAATATTGATGTGATTAAAGTATTTTTACCAGAATGTAATTCTTTAAAGTTGCAGTTAAAATTTATATTAAAATTTAAAATAATATTTATGCCTTTTTCCAAAGATTATAAATTATTATTTGAAAGCTATAAGTCATTAATATGTTAACTTAATGCAATTTTAACAGCCTATTTGAATAATTTTAGAGAGTTGCGACGAAACGAATACAAATAGTACCGGATAGATTTGCGTCAGATGAATAAACGTTTTTGAACACATAAGATCTTTTTCACAATAACAGCAATACTTTTAAATTAGCTTAGAAGTATGTATTTTTGGTTCTAGAACTTAGTCAAGACATTTTTTTAAACTTTTCTTCCAACGGCGGGCATTTATTTGGGTGACGAACCCTGTGCCACAACAAAACCAGAAACTGTTACTCATTTGTCGTTACCCAGCGGGCACCTGTGAACCAAGTCACGGAGGCGAGTAGCATTGCCCGCGCCATACCACCACAAACCCGTTTATAGGGTGGGCCACATTCATACATCATTCATACACATTTTTTGGATACTGTTTTGGATATTTGTTTTATTTCAAAATATAATTTTATTCTTACAGTATTGCATAAGAAACCCTAATTAAGTACTCATCATCCTTAAAATGTGATGATAAACTCAAGGGAAAGTGAGTACAGATTTTAAGTATTACTGTTACATTCAAAGCCAAAATTCTTGCGCTATCTTCTACGTATCTATTGCCTTTATGCTTAAGGTTCCTTTGTGTTTGAGGAAAATCTAAACACTTATACGACATTCACTAAACCAAGTCACTTGAATTTCCATGTAATAATATTCGTCATACCATTTCAATAGCCATAATTATTTACAAACGTATAATCAATGGTAACTTTAGTTTGTAAGCAACTGATACTTTAACTCTATACATTTTCGAGAAGATTTTTTTATCTAATGGCGGGCACACTTGGGTGACGAACCCTATGCCACAACAAGGCCAGAACCTGCTACGCATTTATCGTTACCCAGCGGGCATCTGTGAACTAAGTCACGGAGGCGAGTAGCGTTACCCGCGCCATACCACCACAAACCCGTTTATAGGGTGGGCCACATTCATACATCATCACAGAAGAAAGGACAGAGAAACACAGAGAGAACAGAGAAAAAAAGTAACATTAATGCCGGAACCGGGATTCGAACCCGGGACACACAGCTCAGATTTTTTTAAAACTTTTATTTAATTAATCTGCTAATAATCAAATAAAAGTTAAACATCTGATTATAAAATTTTCCTCATAACATAAAGTCATATAATAATTGTGCTATGATGGTAATAAAATAATTATCTAAAACATTGCGTTTAATTTTAAGCTACCTAAGGACAAAAAATATCATAATTAAATATAATAATTATTAATATTAAGACTTTTTAAACAAAAGGAAAAATTCTTAAGAATAAGCCCACACAAAATATCATTTATATAACTCACTTTGAATTGAGGATATATTTACTATAAAATTTTATAATTTAATAATACTTTTGACTTTTAATCGTCGATATACATTATAAGATATAATCAACATACATTTTACTAAACTTGATATTTTTATTTGTAATAATTTATACTCTCCGTATGGATTCTTAATCATCGAATAAATTAAACGAAATCAGCGAAACAGTTAAATGGTAAATTTATAAATTCTAAATCTATTAAACGCCATGGATTCAAAATCAATTTTGATTTTCCCCCAGAGGTTTTGGCGACTGAACCGTGGAATTTACTTCGCCCACAAGAGGAACTTGATATAAAAAGTGTTTGCCGATCCATCATTATGTGCACATCAGCTACTAAAACTCCCTTTATCCTGATTATCCTTGTGTGTGACCACTCTCCCGCTCTCTTCACCAGAAAATCTATATAAAATATATAACCGAGTGAAGGGACAGCTGACGTCATCAACTGTCCTCCGCAGCGGATCAGACCGCGAGACAAATGGCATGTTAAAAGCATCCTCTATTGCGGATGGTTGTCCGGTCCGACCCATTTGGATCACCATCGTTTTGGGCAGCGGGGGAGGTCTTTGGCAGTTATTGAATATGGAGAAGACTTTCCCTGAAGATAGTGAAAGGGAAAACGTTTGAGGATGACAGAAATAGAAAATACTCTTGCCTAATCGTTTCTTCATGGCCTATTGTTGATGAGTTGGAATTTAGTTGAAATTTTGCGAATATACTTCATTGTGTGTAATGAATATTCATTATTTAAATGATTCAATTCAAAGAGGAGATGTATGAGTTTTAGTTCATTTATCAGTTGAATTGTAAATAAAAATAACTCGAATTGCGAGATATAATGAAGCAAACTGGAAAATAAATAAGATGAGCATAAGAACAGAAAGAGATAATTAGCAACTTTCATAAAATATCGCAATTCAAAAAAAAAAATTATCACCATTACTGTAATTTTTTTCCACCAAACTGCGCTGTTTTTATGTAAAAGATATAATTCATAACGATCTATTACAAACGAAAGTTTAATTTATTTGTAATCGATAATTATAGAAATTATATCGTTCACATAGTATCAAATTTATGTGATATTTTTCTACTGCCTTTCACATATATAAATAATAAATTTTATTTTTTTATTATTCATACTTGAAATGATTTTATTGTCTTGTAAAAGATTAATTGATAAGGATCTAATCTATTGATATGCATAATATAATGTAATATTGTGTAAACTGCTTATAGTGTATTATAGAAATGCATGTTTTATATGCATATATATAAACTATATATAGTATATATATGATATAGATATATATCTCATATATATATATATATATATCTATATATGTAATATTTATGTATTAATCTTATATGTATATATATACATAATCAGGTAGATATTAGACAAATCTTTATGAATGCTCATTAGATTTTATGCAAAATTTACAAATTTTGCGTTAATAATTTTTTTTTCTATTTATCTTTAATATTAAATTTATCTTTACACCTTTTAATAGTTGAGCCTATTCAATAATACCGTTTATTCATACCGTTTTATTTGGTTGCGTCATGTATTAATTACCCTTAAATATTTAGTTTGCATTGTCTGGATTGAATAGATCTCTCCTAATGTACGTTTATTGTTTTACTTTGAATTTTTCAGGAAGCAGTTTCCATCTTTTTCATTGAAACATCAACTCACTTTCACTTGTAATCGATATTTATTTCGTTTTCAATGAAGAGAAAGGAAGTTTCTTGATAAAAAAAATTAACTAACTGCATACATTTTTATTATACGTCCTGAATTTAATCATAAAAGTTTTTGATTTTTTTTAATGTACTAATTCAATGTTCATATTTCTTAAAAAAATATTTCACGGACCAATACCAGTGAAGCATTAATATTAATTTGCAAAACGAACAGTTAATTTTCTTCCTCACCAAATACTGTATACATATATATATATATATATATATATATATATATATATATATATATATATATATATATATATATATATATATATATATATATATATATATATATATATATATATATATATGATATATATACGAATTCCTCTTTGTACTATGTACCATCCAATCATCCATCTCCAATCTATTAAGAAATCAAACAATCATCACATCCCTTTTGTCGTCGTTGGATCTGGTCCAGATGCTTTGTAATAACTGCTGTAATCCGTTTTACTCTGATGGAGAATGTATTATTTTTTTTTCCCATGATACCCAATTTTTGAATTCTTTTCCAAAGAATGGGGCAGAGCAGCGAACACCCCGAAATTACTCATGTAGTTATTACTCTTGTCCTACAAGGACCGGGAGTCAAAATCAGATGCAGGCAAAACCCATCACCCGAGGATGAAAATGTTTGTGTCTCTACTAGGGAGATGGAGATGCTTTTATTCAAAATTGTAAATAAGAAAAGACTTCTCCGCTTGTGGGAGAACTCTCCGTTTATTGGGTTTGCTTTTTTTTCCACCCCTCGTCCCTTTTTCCCATTTAAAGGCGACAATATGTCTGTCATTTATTCAATGCTTCAAGGCGATAATGCCGTTGAATCTTTTCAACAGATTCTGTGTCTTCATGCGGAAGAATCAAAGTTGATCTAATCCCTTTTCTTGGAGCTGCAGTGTTTTGGAATTATTGTTATTTAAAGGGAGGATTCGGCGACTGCTATTGTTTCTTTTAATGCATTCCTTTCCTTCTGGAAAACTGTGAATGGGAAGTTCTCGTTTATTAGGGTTATATCTTTAGAAATGAGAATTTTCTCGAATGCGTTTTTTTTATTGCTTATTCCAGGACCTGAATTATACTTAAATATTATTGTCTTGTGAAATAAAGTAGCTGAAATGCGTCGTATGCAAACAAAGGTTGATTTGGTTTTCTAAAGAATAAGCATGGTGCAAAGTATTGTTATGTTTGAGCAATCGATACTAAGTAAAACTGAATAAAATCACTGCATTGTTTCTTGCAACATGGGTTCTGTAAAGAGATGTAAATGTCAACAAAAAACACTGTAAAAAGTAACTGAGGAAATTTAAAAGACATCAGTTTACGTTTCAAGTAATGTAAGTGATATTGATACAACAATGAGATGAAGAGTGCATTTTATTTCAAATCATAAAATAGGAAAATTAGAATAATTCAGCATCAACATAAAAGCATTTTTATAGTGATATCCACTATTTTTTCATGACAATGCAAAATTTTTATTAATAATTTGCCGGATAAGTAAATTTGTTTAGATACAAAATAATATATAACAAAAATTGAGATTAGATTTAGTATCATGTATAAAAATGCGAATGATAACAAGATTAAAATTAATTCATGTATATTTCATCAGAAAAATAACTGAAATTAAAAATTTCGTATGCTGAAGTATGCCAAAATGTCATTTTATCCCCTTATTTCTTTATTTTAAACTTTTTTTTTCTTTTACCAATCGAAAGATATAAGTTTTACTTTATATTTTCTACTTTTATCGAGATATGTTGAATATATTTTCCTGATTTCATTTACTGCCATACATGATTGTGTAACTCATACTTGGTTGGAGAGTTAGAAATTTTCTGGATATTCTACGTTATAAATTTGAATTGTGATAAAATTTTTGTAATATTGACAGACATGTACCAAGCTAATAGATCAATAGTTAGCGTTTTGGCCTTTGATTTCACAGTTCGTAGAGTTCGATTCCTACATCAAGTATGATGTTTGTGGTGGCTCAAAATTCACTTTAAGCTGTTGATCCTGTTATAATTTAAAAGTGGCAAACAAATAAATTGAACAGAAATGCGTTATTTTGTCTAAGTTGTGTTGTATCAGAGAAAGTCACTACTATATTTATAATAAATTAATATAAAAATTCACCATGTACATCATATTTTTTATGATTAGCAAGGTACAGAAAGTTCCTTGTCAAGTACACCACTCTATTGAATTTCAACCTAATTCATCGTTCCCAGTTAGCTGTGATATCATTTAATAGACTTTCTGACAGTTTGAGACTACTGAAAACTTTTTTTATTTTTGAGCATTCACAATGTACAAATTTCCGAAAATCTTTACAATGTAACAGTCCCTTGTTGGAAGGTAAAAAGTACGAAATCTCTAAGCAGTTTTTGACATAAAAGTAAATAATGAGCAGAAGATAAATCTAATATACAAACTAGATAAATCTATTTCACACATCGTTAGGAAGGGATGATTCGAATTTCCAATATACAAATCCTACGTATTCAGACAATCACTAAAATACTTTCATTGGCTCAGTGTAAATTATAAGTTATTCTAGAAAGTTGCTTCTATTTCAAGGAATTCTTAATATAGAATTAATAAAGATTGAAGATCAATAGCTTTGAAGACAAATTTCCATATATTCAAAAACCGAAAAACGAAGAAATCAATTAATTTTAATGTTTCAATCTGATAATTATTTTAATTACTATTATAGTTACTATTCAATAATTCAAAGACAAATTATTGAGAAATATATTGCTTCTAAATCTCCCTAATCTAAACCATGAATTCTAGTCCAATCATTAATAAAATTCATTTGTTCTACAATATATATCTCCTGACATTCTACTGGCTTCGTTTTTTTTAAGCTTGTAAAAATATGATTGGATATCCTTTCGTCTTATAAGCCTTTAATGCAATGGTTTAGACATTTATCATCTCGCGCAATATGTTTCCTAACTCCCCATACTCGGTAAACCGTGAAAGAAAAAATGTTTGAGATCTACAACCAAATAGCAGCTTTTCTATGTTTTCCTGCATTACAAGTAGTAAACCTATGCAAAGCATTATCGACAACCAGAGAAGCCTTATATCTGACAAAAATCATGGAATCCTTATATCTGCTTTTGTGGGGAGTTTTACCCAGCTGTCGACTGTCATTGGTATATGGAAAAGAATAACACCACACGAGGCGTATATTCCATTTCTTGGAATAAACTTTTTGACTGTAAAAAATTTAAATATTTGATTCCGTAAACTAACGTAACTATGTTTCTCTCTCGTTCAGATTTTTTTAAAAGAACTGCTACATTAAAGAAGTGTTGAAAATGTGATAGAAATCCACGATTAAAATTTGTAATAAAAGTTTTTAAATATATGAATTTAATCTCTTAATCGGCTGAACAATGCATAAAATTTTTTAGATGAATTTTTTTAAATTAATATAGTACAATCAATAATGTTAAATTGAGCCAAATAACAATTACAATTTAAATTGGTAAAATCTAAGTAGTTTTTTTATTTTTATTTTATTATAAATTTATTTTATTGTAACACAATTTTAGTTTTTATTTCTAATCTTTAGTTGAATTCCTACAGCTTTAATCTTTTAATAATTTAGTAATTATATAAATAATTAATTTTCCCTTATACTTTTTTTAATTAAATAAATAAAAAATACTACGATGAAAGTTATTTGATGCTTCATGTAATTATTGTGTCATCAAAGATGAATAAAATTTTTAATTTTTTCACTTTTAATCAATAAAGAAAAAATTCGCAAAATCTTTTTCGTATTGAAGCATTCATAGTTTTATATGACACTAAACCTGTGTTGTAATATAAAAAATTAAGTTAGAAAGAGAGCTGTTAATGTTTAATTCTGAAGATTATTATGACTCACAATTAGGTCGCAGTTTATATTTAATTAGAGCCTTAGTAATAATAAAGAATAATATTTTTTCCAAATTTTTAGGCTAACGTAATTAGCAAATGCAATAAAGCTTTCTATTTGATAAAAATTGTAAATTTTATTTAATAGACGGATCCGATTGTAAGTAGTTACCAATAATAATTAAAATTCATTATTCCTAATTTACTGTAGTGCTAAAACACCCCTATTTAGTTTCTAAGATTTAATAATTAAAGAATATAAAAAAATGGTCCTATTTTTTGACACTGGCCGAATCTTTTTATTAAAAATACTTATATATAACTGTAAGACAGTGTAATTAAAACTTAAAAAAAATTTAAAGCAATTTAAATACACTCCAATGAGTGTGTTTATGTTTATAATCCTTCACATTTAACTACAATATTATTTCCAATCATTTTTGGCCAATGCATCATGGGTACATTCATTTAGGAGTTGTTACAATTAATGACATGTAAACTAAATAAAATGCATGTGTTTTCCATTAATGTATTCTAAAATATTAGTCGACTTACAATTTGTGTACATTCGTTTCATTTTATATATTTTTCTTCAAATTAGTTGAATTTTTCACATCCAAGTACTACAAAACTTTATAATATATATCATAATTTTTAATAAATATTTTATATATATATATATATATATATATATATATAGAGAGAGAGAGAGAGAGAGAGAGAGAGAGAGAGAGAGAGATTATAGATAGATAGATAGATATATGTGTGTGTGTATATATATACACACACACACACACACACACACACACACACACACACACACACACACACACACACATATATATATATATATATATATATATATATATATATATATATATATATATATATATAAATATACATACATATATAATGTAAAAAATGTTTTATTCATAATATAAAAAGTATAAAACAAATTATTTTCAAATTGTTGCAAAAGATATACTATACATTATGTTCTAGGTGCATTCTAACAGAACTCCCAGTAATAGCAAATGAATCTGTTTTCCTTATTTTTGGGAAAAAAATTTTGACTGTATTTATTATTTTGAAAAATTCCTTTATTTTAAGCGTATTCTTCCTAATGACTTTGAACGTGTATTTTAGAATTGTAAGTTGCAATGAATGCTACATTATTCTTTCTCGAGTCGCTATCATTACACTGGACGATATCCAAAATTTAAAAGATTGGAGCAATGTCATTGGCCGAAAGGGAAAGAAAAACAATGGTATATTCAACCATAAAAGGAAACTGGGGAGAAACTTTGTCCAATCTGCAGTAACATTCTTTGAGATGAAACAAGTTAAATCGGAATCCCCCCCAACTGTCCGGGAGATGGTACTACATGATGATGGGTGTTTAATTTCACTGCCGGACCCAACGCGATCGGACCTTGTGAACCAAGCATTAAGGGCAGGCCGGACAACCATTAAATCGAGGTCAATAGGGGAGACTGATGTAGCAGAAAAGAACAAAAGAGTGCTTTCCTCTTTCTCGTCAGGGAAGAAACTCTAGTGGCTTCTTTCGGAAGAAAAGAAGTGTAATTCTTCCGTAAAATAAGCACTGCTGAGCGAAAATTGTAGAAACATTTGTGTCAGGAAAAGGCGGTAGTTTGATAGGGAGGAAAATATTGCATTCTCCATAAAGACTGAAGTACTTGGTTGATAACCATTAAGAGTGGAATGTTTATGGGTAAAAAAAGAATTATATTTACGAATAAATTCTAATGCTTAATATTATAAGGATGCATTCATTTTTTAATTAATTTCAGATTTCTCTAATATATCAACGCATTATCTTTAACTTTAGTAACGATGAACAAAAATTTTTTACAACATCAATATATTTCGCTCTTTATTATAAAAGTAATGAAAGATTTTACAATTCAGATCTGCATAGTTAATTTTTTTTAATAACATGAATAAGTTATTTATGTAATCAAGCGCCATCTACTGCATGTCACTGAAAATAAAAATAAAAAAATGAGAGAAGAAATTGACGTTAATTCAATCCTACTACAACATAGAGTCATAAAAATATTGTGTAAATGACATTATATTCCTTGTTCTAAATGTGCCTTTTGAAAATAATATAATTATTATATAGATATTTATTGATCTATAATAATTATATTATTTCTAACCTGTTTAATTTACCAATTTTCTATTAAAAGAATCTATTTGTAATTAATATAACAATGGTTACGGAGCAATTGGATTTGAACAAGTTTGCGCAATCTGTTGAAAACATTTAAAATAGTAAATTTTTATAAATTAAGATAGAAAATATTTATTTTAACATAAATAAGAAATTTACTTTAATGTAAACACTATATCTTATCTTTGAAGCAGATGAAAAAAGTTCTTTCCACTGATACCTTATTCCTCGTAATAGATTTTATTTTCTTTGAGGGAAAGAACTGTTGCCAACAGAAGTAATATAAATCATTTCTATAGAACTGCATTGAAAAAAAGTTGATCTATAATTTATTCCATATCCATAACATGTTACATTCACTGTTTGAATACTACAATAATTAATCACATTTCAAATCATGGCATCACATTAGCAATCAAGCTAAGACTGTGTGCGTTGTAGCGGTTAATGTTTTCATCACGTCCTTAGTAATATAGTAACATTCTTTTGACTAAAGCCACTTTAAGTTCTAAAATAATGACTTTTTTATGCAATCAGTGGTTTTCTCATAAATAATCACGTACATTAATAACATTATCTATGAGGATGATAGAGTTATTAATAAAATCAGAGACATGCGCAACAAATCTATTGATAATGTTTTTTATAAATTACCAAAAATAATTGTAGGTTGCTTTTGATATTGTTTGGCCTTAGGTGCTTGAAATTGGAATTGTTCTTAAAAAATAATTTCTATATTTCATCTATCGTTTTATATAATTTTTTTTAATTTACAAAAATTTTACAAAGTTTTAGTCATCATTAGCTTTTAAATAGTATCTAAAAAGAAGATTAGTTTGAAAAATAAAAGTGAAAAAAGTTACCATCTACAATTTTGTCACAATCGCTTAAATTGGTATTTATATGCTCTATTCATTTTTCTAAAGCATAAACTAAGTACCTGAAATTAACCAAAAGAAAAAATGTATATGGCAAAAAATAAAAGTTATCTGTGAGTTGTAAGATTCAAGCAGCATTTAACGTTAAGCCCAAAAGGCCCTTCTATGTATAAGAACTCTGCTTTCTGTCCGAAACTGTCTCGTGCTCTACCAACTCAATCGGTTGTGAAAACTAAGCTTAATGATTAGTTATTCGAAAGGAAAGCCCTTGTGAACACTAGACTTGAACACTGACTCCAGAAAGTACTGTTGTCTTTGAAAAGATTCAAAGTTTCTCTTGAATACGCTTTTATTTCGACCGAAAGTTAAAAGTTCTATCCTGTCTTGTTTGGTCTTCTATTTTACGACTTTATTGCGTTTTTTTTTTAAGTCTCAGAAAGAATCGCTGGTTGCTTCAACTCCCCAGGGTACAGCGAAAAGTCTTGGAATTGATCATTTGATTCCATTCATTTACATTTAGATGGGTTTAGTTAGGAATTTAAATTGGACGTGATTGTTGAGATTTCCTTGTTGGATTAAGTGGCAGCTTTGCTTCTGTTTCCAAAAACGGAGACCCAAACCATAAATCTGTGGTTACTGAGAACTTAGTTACGTAGATTTGCTTGAAATTTGTCTTGTTTATCTATCAATGAAGTCATAGTGAAATTATTTGTGGTATTGTGGTGGCTCTGAATATTATCTAATTATCTAAGAATGTTTATACAAGTTGGTTAAGTTATTTATTTCCGCAATGCATTTTGATTTTAAAATCAAACTATTTTTCATAAATCTAATGGTAAATTGTAAAAAAAAAAAATAGATATAAAGGAAATTTATCTGTTGTTTAAGCTTTACTTTTCTCAATCGGCTTGCTTCGTAATATTTTATTTTTTACATTATTTGACTCCTTTAGTTTTAGTTGTTGAATAACCCCTTCTCCAATTGAAGGCCAAAAATGATTTTAGAATTTCAAAAATATTATTTTTCTATATTTTAATTAAAATATATTAAACAAATTGAAAATCATGTTAGAGAAATCCTTATTTGTGATAAATATCACTTTTTAGTACAGCACTTTTCAAAAGTTTCAAACTAAAACAATAGTTTCTAAAATTTAATTATTAAATTTGGTTATTTAATTTTAAAAATTTGATGTTTTAAACTAAATTTTAATTTACTGTGTGGAATAATTCTAATTTTAATTATGTGCTGTTTAAGCACATCAAAGATTAATTGATATTGAATAATACATTTATACTTTGAAAATTAAAGGGGTGATTTTCTTTCATTTAAATTTCCAACTGGTATTAAATTTAAAAATTATTATCTCCACTAAGATTTATTTAGCTTCCCGTTATCCAAAAAAACAAATTCTTCCCCTTTTATATAAAGCAGTATTGGTAAAGAGGTTACGTCTCACACGAAGAAAGATTTCATACATAAAACCTCCGATAAGAAAAGCAACCTATTGCACCAGGTCTTTCCAAGTTGATTATTCAATAATTGAATAACCATGAAATGCCTTCTTAAAGTCGACCTTCTTGAGCATTCATCTAAATTACAAATACCAAGGGAGGCGTACTCTGCAGAAGAAAAGGTTTCCCAGTTTTCCAATCTAATCAGGAGGATAAACCTCAGAACCTTCCCCAGCAGAGCTGCCCGGGCATTCTCTCGCGATCAAAATGACATTTACGATCTCAGGTTAACGGCGGAGTAAAAGTTAACTCGAAAGTCGATTCCGGTAATCCTTCCGGGAGATTTTAGCGAAGAATCTTTGCCCACTAACGAAGTGGGCGGCAACGGGACACAATCGAGTGAAGCAAGGGGTTGGGAATAAAAATCACAGGCCAATCGCAACTTCACTAACAGGGGGAAAAAATAAGAAAAAGAACGAAAAAAGAAAAAACATTTAAGCTGAAACTATACAAAGGAACAGTAGTCCTAAGTCGTACGACATTGCTAAGTAGGATTATACCTGGATTCGTTGGTGGCAACATGTCCAAGGGAGTGGCTGAGAATATAATGGTGGACGAGGGTGCGAAAGAAACAATAAAAACGTTTACAAAGCAGAAAACAATGGGTGTTTATGGCTTGCTTTGGCTCTTGTCCCAGATGGTTCTGAAAAGTTCTTTTTTCTCGCTTATTCCTTTCATCTTTCCAGCTTCGTTTGCACATTCCGTTCAATGTTCATTTAATGACGCTTCTACTTGCACATTATGAGCAAAGATTACATTTTGATAAATTTCGTTTTTCAGCACCAAAATTCCAATGTAAAATGTTGTAAAAATGTTACATTTTTACTACATATTTTGTTTTCTTTACATTAAATATTCTAAAACATATGTGCTGAGTATCAACAAAATTCAAACCATCTCCATTCTTTCTTCAAACAATTCTTTCTTTAATTTTAAGGAAAACATAAATTTTAACACGTCATTAGTTTCCTTTTCACGTTTTTGATACGGTAATAAAAAATAAATATATAAATGTAATTTTGTTATTAGACAAAATTATGGGTCTTGATTTTCGTATTATTGCAATATATTAAAATTAGAAGTACAATTATGCAATACATATAAAAATTAATTTACATGCAAATGACTTAAGTTCATAATTCAAAGCTAAGCCATTTTTTTGTCGAAAATAATCGTTTTAACTGGTTTGTTAGCTTACGAAATATATATATATATATATATGTTTCGTAAACTATATATATATATATATATATATATATATATATATATATATATATATATATATATATATATATATGATAATTTTACACATTTTATATCAAAAATAAATATTCGGATTCAAAGAATTTAAAAAAAATAAGTATATAAGATTACGTTTCTTATAAAAATGATTGCTACAAAAATTGTAAATATTTAACTATTTTTATTTTAACATATGTCTATATATAAATAAATAACACATACATTTATAAATGCATATACATACATATTTATATCAATCTATTTTAGGCATACAAAACTAAACTAAATAACATTGAAATAACATAATTATAAAGAAATTATAATGAAAAATCAATATCAACTTCTATAATTAAAATTAAAATTTTAAATTAGAAATGCATATTGATTTTGTGAAGAATATGTGCAAACATTTATTTGAAAAATTCTAATAGAATATTTTATTGAATATGCTACTCTAAAGTTATCTGCTATCAACTGAAAAAAAATAGAGTTTATTAAAAAAAAAGGCAAATATTCATATTTACATTCAACTATATTGTTATGCAAACATATTTTTATCTAATCAAAATATTTAATAACTATATTTGCTTCTCTCTATTCCTAGAAGAGGTAATCTCTCGCATATCAATTTTTATAAATATGCATGAATTTATAAACAGTATATTGAACAAAAATTGCATATATATAAGAAAAGAGAACGTTATTTTTTATTTATTCACGTTAAGAAATTCATCTCATTCATAAATTTAATAAGTAAAGTTTAATCTTACTTGTAAGTCATTTTAATTTCATTTCGATCATAAATTTAAAAATTTTAAATTTTTCTATTTCATACCTTTTCATATTTATTCATCAAATGGGTCCTACTTATCTTCACATTAAAAGTGAATAAAATATTTTTGAAACTAATTTTTTAGTGAAAAAAGCCACAATTGAAATACATACGAAAAAAATTAAATATTGCATGCCAAAAAAATTTATTTTCACTTAAATAAAGCAAATGACATAAAATATTAAACTAATCTCTGTACGAAGTGAATTTAAGCAATAGTTTTTTAGAAAGGTATCTATTTTTTAAAATAATTATAAAACATTTTGTAATTTGATAAATATTATTTACATTTACACTTTGATATAAGATATTTATCTACTCTTAATACAAAGCAAATATCATTTATTTATGTTATGTGATAATTAATATATTCATTTCAATATAGTTAATAAAAATAGCTCTTTAATAACTATATTCAAACAATTATTTAAGAATGTATGAATATAATTAACAAAAAATTTGAAGAGAAAATTCTTTAAACTATAGAAAAATATGCATTTTAATTTCAATAATATTTTATTCTGTAAAGTTTTATACATATATATACACATAATTATGTAATACATAATAATATATAAATTTCTAATTTCATTTTATGTAATTTTTACGGTGTAAGCTATCAAAATAATTCATATGTTGAGGGTATAAGCAAAAATAAACAGACTAAATGTAATAATTTATATGAAAAAAACGAAACTAATTATTCCTCTTTTCTAGAAATTATACATTTTGTGATATACCATTATCTTATATTTTAGCAAGAAGGAAAATTATACAGTGCAATATTGAGTCTGACTTTTTTATTTTCATAGGCCTTTTTCTTTCTAACATCTTTTTTTTTTCTTCAGGGACTTTTTCATAGTGTTTTTAATAGTATTCGGACTTAGTTCTATTGGATATTTAAAAGGGAAGTCTCTTTCTTTGAGCTTTTTTTATGTCGTTGTCATGACAACTTGAATTTATGTCAGAAAACAAGGATTTATATAATAAATTGAATTCTTGTCCCTCGACACCGTTAATATATACAAGTATATTTAAATGAAGAATCTGTGTATATGATATTCAGCTTCATATATATATGAATATGTTGATTATTTCATAGTTTGTGATTTATTTGAGTTTAATAATTCCATTTTATTTTGCTGAAAACTTCTTTAAATAGCTTCCCTTTTGAAAAATTTTATTATTTTTTTTAAATTTTTATTCATGAAAATTGTGTTTAGATATGATAGAAATTCTATTATGTAAATAGAAACATTCTCGAATAATCCCCAATTTAAAATTTTAGTTTCGGTGAAACAATATTTTTCCTCGATTAGAAATAAATATATGGCATGAAAAATATTGCATTTTTATTCAGTTATGTGTGCATAATTCGGTAGATTAAAAGCATATTAAAAATATAATAATTTTTATAATATGAGACAATTGTGTCATTTTGAAAATTAATTTAAGATTTTTTAGAAATATTTTTGGTTGTGAATTCTTAACATGCAAGATAGGCAATAGCAAAATACATATATCTATTAGATAAAGATATGTATGGAAAAATTAGATTAGTCTAGAAAATAAAAATCTGGTTTACATATGTAGGAAAAAAAAGAGAAGGGAAAATTAAACACCTTAACAGATGGAGTGCTGTTAATTTCTTTTCAAAGTTTTAACTCAATTTCATTGCCTAAATTAGTAAATGAAGAGTTAAGTAGCATTACTTTTACAAAATAAATTTATGTTAGTTTAAAAAATTATGAATAGGTACTATAGAGAGAGAAAAAGTAGTATTTGAAAATAAACAATTGAACAATGTAATGCATTATGTTGTTGTTGTTACTAATGATACTTGGACAAGCCAAGCTCGCTATGCCTTGGCTATGCGAATTTAAGGCAATTAGGAGCGTCTTTCGTTTAATCAGAGCACCATGTAGGTGAAAGTACGACTTTTACTCTTCAAATCCTCTGATAGATGGCAGCACCAGAGGATCTACTCACTCAATTTTGACATTGATTGAAGTGGGAATAAATTTCTCCAGACCATTGCACCCATGGTAACTGCCCAACGACCGACCACAGGACTTTCGATTCCACAGATTTAACGAGCACGTATATCGCATGTACTCGGTGAGTCTTTGGCGGCTTTGAGAATCGAACCCCACCCTTCCGGATGGAAGGCCGATACCCTAACCACTAGGCTACCACGGCCTATGTATGCTTTATTGATTATGTTAAGTAAATCCACTTTGTGCATACTTAAAATTGTTTTGCAGTTTTCCCACAAATCTTCTACCAACATATTTCGTTAAGAACTGATTAGAGATTGCTTTATAAATCCTTAGAATCCTTTTGCAGCACTGAAGAAATTTGTTAGACTTTATGGAGACTGAAACTATTTCTGGCAATAAACCTTTTATTGCGAAGGAATTTATTTAGAACATTAATAGAAATATTTCGCAATATTTGAATTTCTTATTTTCATTTAGAGGTTTTTTGTGAGTGAATTATAATTTGTTATAAAAATATCTGTTTCAATGTCTATATAGAAACTATACCAGGCAATAATTACTTCATTAATTTAGTGTATGATTGTATATATAACGTATTCAATTTTTAATTTCAAAAACCTTATGTTGCATGTGCTTTTAGATTTATATTATCCATATCCCAGTATTGTGATGTCAATAACTACGTTTGTTTTTCTTAAAAAGATTTTGTTTTGAACTAAATACGTCAAAGTAAATGCATTGTTGAAAAATGATGTGAGTAAATTGTTGTTTTTGCTTGATTTATTAAGAAATATTAGAGCATTTATTTTTAAAATCTGATATCAAATACAGTAAAAGCATTGCAAATTAAAAATAAATAAAAATTAGATGCTTATGAAACACTCTATCCTTTTTGTTAGAATAATTAATTAAAAAAATATTTTACTGTTTATTGATAAAGCTTAAAGTGAATCATACTTGATTTTGAAAAAAAATATTACCTGTAATTATTAATCTTTCATTACGTATAGATATTAAATTGGTTTTTGTAAATATTTATGATTATTATAATAGTTTTCTGTATTTGTAATAATCTATTGCTTTTATCATCTTTATACTTTTATGTAAAACTTTTTAATTTAGTTGGTAAAACAGTGTATTGTTTTTTTGGAAAGAATGGCATAACTAATTTATTAAATGTTCAGTAATTTTTTTTTGTTAAATGGTTTTTTTTTTATCTTAAATGCTTCTTTCTTGTATTTTGTTTAATCAAACGTGATCTAGCTTAACTTAGTGATTTTTTGGAAATTAATTTCAATTAATTTTTAATAATTTTTTTTACAAGTTTAGTAAAAATTTGCTTGGTTATGCGCTTAAAACACTTTATAATTTTTTAATCAAAATATGTACATTTAATAGTGTATCGGCAGAATTTTCTGAATGCATTGAAATGATTATCTATCAACTAATTTTATTCAAAAAAGTTGCTTGGAATGTCATTTATGGCATGCCGCCATTTTAATTGACCGTGTCTTCCGAACTTTGCTCGAACTAATCTAAATGGGTCTATTGCCTTTTCTCTTGATGGATTAATTTCTGCGAACTTCCTATCAGCCAGGTAATAAAGCATAAGAGACAATATCAGATAAGGCAACAGAAATAAAAATCCCGTTTCAGATACTTGTTCGTAAAAAAAAAAAAAGACTACAAATTATACCATTGGTTCGCGTCATTAGGAATGACCAGAATACACCATTTCTTCTGTCACAGTTGCATTAGGGGATGCAAATCGCCGATAATGCCCGAGGAGCAGGTGCAGCCACGAATAGTGAACGAGTTATTGGAAAAATTTCCTGGAAACCGCATCAATTTTCGACGGTAGACCAATGTGGTCAAAGACTTGATACGTTTGCTTTCACGTGTCGTTCTTACAAAACTGATGGTTTTCATAATAATGAATGTAATTATATATGTTTTTTTTTCTAATAAGTAGTGTGTAAGAAAGTAGGGCATATATAAGAAATGCCAAGACCACAACGAATGGCTTGGAGTGGTTTCTCTAATATTGATAAATTTAATTCATACTTTAATGTGTTTTTTATGCTTCGCATTTATATTTAAATTTATTAGTAAATTTCATTTTATGATAGCAATCCTAAACGAGTGATTTTATTTCAAATTCTAGCAGCACATTTGACTTAATATCATTTAATATTTTAAATATTGAAAAAGATTGAACATGGTATAATATTAACAATATAAATAACATAAACTATTAATTCAAAATTACCTATGAAATACTGATTTTGATTCTATTTCTATTGTATAAGTTATAATTACATTAATTACTTTCATCTTAATTCAGATTTCTATCACATCGAATTGAGTTTTAAAAATTTCATTCTGGATAATATTTGTCAAGTTTGTCTGATATTCAATGGGAAGTATCCAAATTCTTGTGTCTATAGATTTATGGGGATTTTTGATTAGCAAAGTTGTAAGAAAAGAAGTAAAATGAATCAAAATTTCCTTTCTTTCGCAATCACAGTTCCTTTTGCGAGCTATTAAATTTGTTTATTTCTATTTTGTTTCCTCATTTAAGCCAGAATTATGCGTACTCTATTAAATTTCTTTTCGAAAGAATTAAAAATTCAGCCCGATAAATGAACGTTTGGAAAAATTCTCCGAAAAGTAAAAAGAAGTAAATAATTTTATAATTACGAGTACCATTGTTCCAAATCAACGTGTAACAAATTCTTCTGCTAGATATTTTAGTGAACCTATAACACACATACATTCATTTTTATAATTTATTTATTCTAACTTACATTATTTATGTCGTAACATTACGTTTTTGGAAGAGAAGTTATTGTCAAATTTATACATCTGTGAACGACATTTTTCACAAATTATAGCGATTCTTTTGTCAGCTCGTTTTGATTGATTTAGAAGAAAATAAGGTTAAATAGCACAACTGCAAATTATTAGCCATTTTTAAAATGTAATTAACTTCCTTTTGTAGAAGTACTCTATGTTCCTGCATACTTTTTTAACATAAAAGTTATTTTTCCTACCTGGAAATTCACTTAAATTTAAATAAATAATTGCATTTAAAAAAAATTAATGTTTATAATAGCATAAAATATAATCAAACCTAAATATCTGAAATCAGTATCTATAAACAATAATCGCACAAATATTTATATAAGGACGAATATTTCAAAATAATATTTGGCAATGTTCTTATTGTAAGATACATTTTTTATTCCATAAATATTCAGAAAAATATCTAAAAATATTCCAAGAGTAATATTTCATTATTTAAAAATGGATAGTGTTCTTGGGTAATTATTCTTTTTTATCCATTTCATTTCTAAAATTTTAATAATTTAACATAAAAAGTGAGATAAAGTAAAGATAAGTTTCTTTCTTATGTTTAAAATATATTAATTATATTATTAATTATCTTTTTATTTAAAACAAGGAAAATTATTCATATAAAAAAGAATGCTATTATTTCCTTAAACATAATCCTTCCAAATAAATTTAAATTTAAAAGATAGACAAAAGCATCTCTTGCGATTAAATTTTCTAATTTTCCATAGAGACATTTTCCGAAGCTCACATTTTAGGAATTCAAAATATGTTTCTTAAAAATTGATGCATCAAACCTTTTAAAATATTTTTAGTAGTATTTTCTTGTTATGTTTCCATGTAGTTTATCTTTAAAAATGCTTATTATCTGTTATGTCCTGTATGATACTTTTTAGTGAATAAAGAAAATCTATAATTTTCTTTCAAATAAAAAAAATAGCTTACTTAAAAAATTTAAATTGTTAAATGAATTTTAAATTTCACAATAGTCTTCTATAAATATTTCAAAATTGATAATTATATTTATGTTTAATTGAAATCTAATTTCATTTATAATTTTTTAAAATTTGGTTTACTTGTATAGACTACAAATGTGTTTGAAATAATAATAGCCAAATCTCATTTTATCATCTAAATTCTATTGGTGATGATTAATACCCATAAATACTATTGGCGATCGCCTAAATATCTTAACTATAAACCGTTGTCTGAATTATTATGGTACATATTTCATTATAATATGAATAATGTTCGCAACTTTACTATACTATTACAGATTACTTAACTTGTGTAACAGCAGATTGCTTTTAATCAGGAGAAGAAATGATATTTGTATCGGAAAATATTTTCTACTCTTTTTTCGCCTTCAGGTATTTGTCGGCTAAAATCTGGCGATTTAACGTTTATTTTCTGGTATTAATGGCTGACAAATTACTCGGTATTTCGCGCCAAGCTTCTTTCTGACATATTTGCTCCTGACGACCGAGGTTAAGTTGGTAAGTCGAGCGGAAAATTGCTGCTGCTCCGGGAATCAGCAATCAATTAAGACGGAACGCAATGTTTGGAAAGTGCGATCACTTTTCTTATCGCAAAGCACAATTTACTAATTTCTCCTTCGATCTCTGATGGGCTTTTAAAATATAATTACTGTACCTTTGATATTAGCTATGTTAGCTAATAGTTTTGTCAGCAATCAACAAGTTGAGGATGAAATTGTTGAATTACATAAAGATTGCTTTAAAGAATTACAGAAAGAAGCTCAAGAAAAAGTTAGACTGATTTTATGTATTTTCACACGTAAGCTCAAACATGTATTTCAAAAATATTTTGATTTTTTTTTAAAAGCAATATTTATTTATGTGCTTATGCATGAGGTTGTAATTATTATGAGAACTTAAAATATCAAAAGACAGGGTATCTAGAATTGTTTTGACAACTTTTTATCATTTTCTTAGAATCTAATTTCTTAGAAGAAATATCATAATGAGAATATTGTTATGTAAGTTAACTGATAACTGTTTTATTTTCTTGTTATTGAAAAGAATTGATTTTACGAAACTAAAGTTGCAAACCAGATAGCTTATTGCTTTCTGTTTAAATTTCCTGAGTTCTGAATTTATATATTACCGCGATATTAACTGAATTCAGCATTTTTAATATTTATCTTAAGATAGGTCTATAAATTTTTTTCTAAATCAAAGGTTCTCTTTTTAATTAATTACAATTTCTCATCACCCTTTGAACTGCATCTGTATAATATAAAGAACATTAAATTATATATATTTGGCTTAGTGTTCCTAAAATTGTTTCCTAAATATAAAGTTTGTATACATTATACCATTTTACAGTTCATTTTAATTCAAGAAAGTTATAGATGTATAACAGAGTTCTTAAAATAAGCTGTAAAATTATGATGTAAAAAGAATATTTAACAAAAACTTAAATATTAATCAAAAATTTTTATTTTATTTGAACTGTTAAAAACAATCATTATATTTGATTTACTTTTAAAAATATATGCTACACATGAAAACTATAGAAACTTCAATGTTTTCACTCAATTCATTTCACTCAAGTTCATTTTATTAATCACATCTGTTTCATAAAATAAGACATAAAATTATATTAAATTCTTTCATACGTTTCTTAAATCGAGAGTTTCTAGAATAATTCTTACCTCATCTTATCGATTAATAGAGATTATATTCTTAAAAAAAACTTTATAGCTTGCATATAAATAAGGAATATTTAGTTGTGTCGAACATCGACAATTATCCATTTTTACAGGCCATCACCCGTCAAATAATTTGTTGATGGTACAATACTTGAGACGTCTTGATGGCTATCGAATTTTATATTAGTAACACGTGCTACAACCCACTAATGAGTTATTCCTTGAAGACACTCTCCAAAATTGTTCATTATTGGATTTTAACGAACATTTTTGAGCGATTCGGCGTTCTACTAATCACGATACAATTGCGCAGGAGACATTTTTCTGTCCACCTTTTGTTTCCGCTCTGTGGCAGATGGTAAGAAGAACGAAATGTCATTTAATGATGAAAGTTTGTTTCAGACGATTTTTTTAATAATTATACTTCTTTTCCGTTGCCACTAATGGAATGCGCATATGAAATTATCTTTTTTTTTTTTTAGTTTCTGTTCTAGATTTTTTTTTTTAGATAGAGTTCTAAGCATTAATTACTGTTGCCTCATAATTTCTTTTCTGATTAAAACTTGTTTGGAATAAAGTTTATTTAGATTTGATTTATTATAGAATCATGAAATGTTTTCATTACATACTTAAATTGTAACTGAATAATTTTTAAAAAAAGATATTTGTCAACAAATTGTGGGAAAACTGTGCCATCTGAAACATAATACATAAATAAATTCTACGCATTTTAAAATATTTTCTTTATTTAATAAAGAAAAATATTGATTTTAATCTCATATATTGTGATAATATCAGAATTTAAAAAAATGAATGATAATTTAATTTAAATTTATATATTAAAGACTCAAAATTAAAAAATAATTTTGTACGCATTGAGTTTTTTCATAAAATTTTACGTATGTGGATATGTTATAATATTGTATCAAAATATAATACTGTTTCAGTGGAACTAATTATTAATAAATAAATTTATAAGTTTGAATTCAATTTATTAAAATCTTCACAAGTGTCCATTGAATACTAGTTTTTTATTATATTTTTTTTATATAAATATGCATGAAATTTTTTAACAATCATTCTTTACATAATGAATCACGTTAGCATATAATAAAAATAATTATTTATGATTCGTTTGTTATTTATAGAAAATTGTGAAAACATTTCAAATATATTTTTAAAACGAAAAATTTTAATTTCACATGTTTTCCTTCCAGAATTTATCAAAGCATAATATATAACATCATTAATAGTTTATTGTTAATTAATTTTTATTGTAATTACTCATACTCCTATTAAAATAAAAAAAAATTTTATTTCTCACAGTATTGAAATAGGATATAATTCGTATATGATATTTTACTCAAACAATACATTTCTATTTTTCAGGTAATGCTTTATTTTTTCATCGAAATATACTTATTAATTGCATCGACAATTAATGTTTTTTTAATCAATCAATAAAGTTTGCTTATTTAATTCTTGTTACTTCTTTTACTTAAGTTGACCGTGGATTGGGGACGTGTCCACGTTAATCTGTGACGTCCAAAGTCTTTCCGCTGGTGTGGCGTGGATGTGGAGAGGAGGGTGCCAGCTCAGGTGTGGCCTCGTCACCTGACAGTGGTTGAAAATTACGAGGTACCTTAAATAGAGCAAAAATCGCACTTTCACCTTCGTGGTGCTCTCATCCAAAAGAAAGACGCATCCTACTGACTTTATTCGCACTGCCAACGGCATAGCGAGCTTGGCTTGCCCAAGTGTCATAAGCAACAACAACAACTTAAGTTGAGAATACACGATAAAATTAATCTGAAATTTATGAATCTAGTCATTTAAAGAAATGGTTATACATTATTTTTCTTCAAAACAAACTGTGTTCATACTTTCTTAAGCATTTTTCTTTTGTGTCATTTGCTGTAATATTAATATCATACATTTCAATACATAGAGTGAAGGAAACATATCTTTGTACTTGATAATCAGCTGATTTTAAATCTTTTCTAAACTGAAATCAATTAAAGAAAATTCCAAATCACCTTGCACGACATGATTACACCCACTTTTGAATGAAACATTTGGAAAAATATGTTCCATATTTAAAATCGTCTGCTTGAGTGAAAAAATTTTAAATAAAAATATAAACTGATTAATCTGCCTTTACATTTTCTATAGTTCTATGTATTATCATTTAATAAGTCTACTATTCATTTAATAAATATAATTATTTATTAAATGATTATTATTATAATCTTCTAATAATGTATTCTAAGTAAATTAATTACTACACGTTTCATATATATATAAATATATATATATATATATATATATGAAACGTGTAGTAATTAATTTACTTAGGATATATATATATATATATATATATATATATATATATATATATATATATATATATATATATATATATATATATCTTATGTGACCGTGTGAGAAAATTTTACAATAATTCAAATAAATAAACAAATTATCTGATTCGTTGAAAAGTATTACACAATTAAGTAAAATTTCTATTGTCATTTTTCCTAATTAGAATTTATTTATCGCCTTTTAGTGTGTCGTAATCAACCTTGGCATGGACATTAAACAAAAATGAAGCAATGTGCCAAAGTTGGTTCACTCACCTCAAAAATAGCTGCGAGTCGGCAAACGCCATCATCTGAACGCAACAAAAGTTATTTTTTTATCTTTTCCAATCCGTGGCTGAAGTGACGTCACTGGTTACGTCACAAGAAACTGCACGGAGCTCGCTCGGAACGCGAGAAGTTTTCCCCTCATTTTCCAGTTAGTCCGCACACGTGTGCGGCGGTTGCCTAGGCTGCTGCCTCCGAGGATCACATTTTGATCCGCATCCTCTTACCTTCTTTTTTCTTCTACTCATGACCTTCGATTATTAAAAAAAAAGATACATTGTAAATGCGCTTGAATATAATCTGATTACAATGGATTTTTTCAAGGATTGCGCTTATCGCCGAGATTACTTCTTTGCGAAATAAAAGGTAGGAAATGTATTTATCTCCCAAATAAAAATAAAAGCTATGTAGATTCTTTTGAATTTTTAAATCAGGTTTTTTCAATTCTGTTGTTTTACTAGTGCTGTTTTTGTTACCATTATATTAAAATGTTCGATGTTAATCCACACTTTTAAATAAGCTTGATTGCTCGGTATTACAGGTACATACATTTCATCATTATAAAATTGTTTGTTAATCACATTATTAATTATATTCTACTGGAAACCAATTAATGGTTTATCAAGAATTAGCCGCAAAGTTTGAATATTATTAACATAATAAATATAAATAACTAAATAAATATAAATATTAATTACTCTAATAATATAAAAAAATTAATATAAATTACTCTAATAAATATAAATTACTATTTTGCTTAGTAAAGTATTGACGAAATATAAATTTCAGATTTCCATTAAGCACTGTATGTATCGTTCGAATTTCATAACACTAATAAAAATCACTTACATAAAATTATGATATTAATATTACACACATAAAAATAAAATTACAATCAAAAATATTTTACTTATTAATTTTTAAGTACATTATTATTACATATTCCTTTTGAATATTTAGCAGTTTTCGATTAGTCCTTTATTCCACATTCCTTTTAACACTGTTTTCCAAATTTAACATTAAATTTATGCCTAAATGATTTAAAAATTATTTTATTGCTTTATTTCCATATGCATTTAGCTTATTACAAATTACTTTCATAAAATGCTTTTATTTTTGAAGTTATGGTTAGCAAAACATGTGAAGTCATTCATAAGTGTTGTCATTAATTAAATATAAATTTAAGTCGGTAATAAATTTTCAAAAATGTAAAATTAATATAAAAGCTTTTACAGTTTTTGAATATTTTATTAATTTTCTTAGTAATACATATACAGCAATGAAAATTTATTAAATACAAGTATTTCATTACAAAATTATTTCCTATCAATGCCAAATTATTTTCTAAACTAATTATAATTTAATCTTCTGCGCATTATTTTTCATTTGGTAAAACTATTTGCAAGAGAAAAATGATGCACGCTCTTACAAATTTCAATTTGTGAAACAAAGTATGCTGTTCATAGTATTTTTCTTGTCAAATACTAATTGAAGAAAATGGAACGAGAAATACCTATTATAAAGACTGAGATAATTACCATAAATCACGTTCTGCTTTTAGTCGTACATAATTTGTAATTCAGAAATAGTTTTATTTTCTTAATTACAGAATATTTCTTGTTAAAGAAATATTGGAATACATTTTCGAACTAATGAACTGCTAAAAAATACAAAATTCAGATTTATATTATGGTGTTTTTTGTTCAATTTATATTAATATACGGAATAGTTTCTATAGAAATTAAACCTTTTCTTTTAATTCGAGAAGTAATAAAGTTAAATTTACGAAAATTTGGAGCATTGTTCTAAAGAGAATTATTTTCAATTATTTATCATTTGTTATATCATTATGATACAATTTAACCTTATTTTATAGGAAAATTATTATTAAAATATATTAATCTCTTTTTAGTTTATTAAGAATAATAGTTTTTATAATTATATACATTTATCAGTCATTAGATATATAACAACATTTATCATTTTAATGTCCTATTTCAAGATATATTTATATGATTTAATTGTATATAGAAAGATATGATTAATTGAAATTTCGACTGGGTTAATCACATGACAATAATGATTGTTATCGTAAAAATAATTGTAGTCAATATTTTTAAATATTATTATTAAAGTATTTAATATTTAAATTAATTATTATTTATTCATATGTAGATTTAGATTTTAAAACGTATTGGGTGAAATTAATTTATTACATTAAATGCCATACATAATATCTTAATTAAATATTTAAGCAGTCATCAGAATAAGAAACAAGTATGCTATTATAAAAGTTTATGAAATAAACATTTTCGAGGAAAGTATTTCGTAAACATTTTAAGGAAATATTTGTCATTCTTATCCAGAATAACCACTTACGCACAGTATAGATAACTTTGTTGTCGAAAAGATAAAAATATTTTGAGTCTCGTTATAGTTTGAGTTCATATTTAATTATAATCAATTTTATATTTATTTCAAGCCCTATTAAATAGCTTAAAATTCATGTATGTTTACAAAAGATATGGAAATGTGAATTGTCATCTTTAAGTCACAAAGTTGAAAATTATTTGTAAAACTTCACTTTTTTTGAAGAATGCCTAAATTGTATTTTAAAAAAAAATCAAAAATTCTATAAAGTTATAAAGTTGTCACAATTTTCAGTGTCGGAGGACATTTCTTAATGGCCTTAGAAGATTAAGCTTATGGCACTATTCTCTTCTCGCCAAATGTTCAGCATTCAGAGATTGATACTACAAATATATTTTTCGCTTTTTTTTTGGCGAAGAACGATGGAAAAAAGTGCATTAAAAAGAGATGAAGCCAAATGATACGCCAAACGTTAAAGGAAAGTGAAATCGAAGATGAGTTCCGGAACTGAACTGCAGTTTCTGCCCGGGTTTTTAATTTATTCTCTCGTTTTTCATTCCCACCATCAATGTGTGTTTCCCTAAAACTGGCAACGAAAAAAAAATACATCAAAGCTTAGCTCATCATCAAATATAGAGTTGAGGGAGGGAGAACTGACATAACCGCACACGTTCACTGTAACCGAGACTGACGACCATATTAAACGATGGTTTTTCTATAGTTTAAATCTGATAAGATAGCAGATAACAAATGGTCCGTACTAACGAAAAATCGATGAAAATTTCATTACGCCTTTTTTCTATCGATATGTTCTTAGGGCCATGAAGTTGTGGATGATTTTCAGTTGTATTTTTTCAACGCTTTGCACTCAAAATTTTCTCGTGCAACTTATCGGCAGCTTAGATGATCGTCCATTAATTCGCGATAAATTCAGATGTAAGTCGAAGAATATCTTTCCGATTTACTGAATGACCGTACTTAATGTTTATTTAAGACAAATCCCAAACCTTGCTCATCATATGTTTTAAAGAAATTGAATAATTTTTTTGTTTATATTACACATTCTGTATATAAATGCCATGTATAAATCTATATTACTAGTAATTGACTGCAAAAAATTTTATAAGTTAAAGTAAAATAAGTAAGTTATTTTTAATGAGAAATAGTTGTATATCTGGACGGAAACTGTCTTTAAGACAAAATATTCATTTTTCCCAATGTCTTTAAATACTTATTCGTAAAAATATTTCTGATATAAACATTTAATTCAAAGATTTATATCCCTATTAATTAAAAACTTTCATAAAAAATTCTGATATTTTTATGTGATTAGTGTTTTTACTATTTGTTGCTGTGTTAATGATATTGACGATCATTTTCTTGAGCTTTGATATCAAATTTTATGGCTTACAAGTTTGTTCTTATTTAAATGAGTAAATTAGTAAAATTCTTTTATAAAAATTGAGAGTTATAGATTATATCCCTATTAAAAAATTGAAAATTTTTATATAATTCTGACTTTTTATGTGAAAACTATATTGACAGCCATTTTCTTGTTTTTTTTTTATATCAAATTTTATGCCCTACAAGTTTGTTTTTCTTATTTGAATAAGGAAAGTAGTAATATTCTTGGATAAAAATGGAGAGTGATAGATTGTGTTTCATTTTAAATTATTGAAAATATACATCCCTTTTTAAATTAAAATATGATCAAATTTTATTGCCTATCAACCTTGGATAGGTAAAGGAGCACTTTGTTGATTTATTATTACGTGTCGCTGAAAGAATTTTGGGTTTTCATTTTTGCAGTATATGATTATAATCTAATTCCTGGTAAATAATTAAGTTTTGAATTTTTTTTATCTTAAATTAATTATTTACATTTTTTTATAACATTTTGTTTCACTCTGTTGATATGTAACATTAATAATAAAAGAGATTCACAAAAATGTTGTTTAATTCTTAAATAAATTAAGCTTATAATGTTGAAAATTTTATCATACAGCAGAAAACAATCAGTACTATAACTAATCCATGAATATATATTTATATTTACTCAAGATTAAAAGTAATAATCTTAAATATCATGAAATTTTTAATAACAAGTTTAAGATAATTTGTTCTTGAGAATTTTCGTTGTAATATTCCCAATACAAATGAATATTTCATTTATTCATCAAAAATTATTTAATTAGGCTTAAAAATATGCATATATTTTTAAAAAATGTAGCAATTGATGTGCTAAGGAAAAAAGTATACGCAAATAAAAAGAATATGAGTGTTCCAAGAATATTCAGTACCTCCAATAGCTTTTTTATTTGATTACTTTCTCTGCATTTAACTGGTATATAATAATTGTCATTCTGATATATATTTCAACAGCAATAAGTTTTTAAACGTACAATTATGATCCAATAATTTCGCAAAATCTCCGTAAGAATCAACTTTGGTTTGTGTTTTATTCATGCTGGGTAACATACTAAAAAACCAGAATTTGTCAGTGTATCTCCTAATGAGAGATTCAAATGAAACTTCAGAGAGTTCATTGTAGGTTTCTATTTGTGGAACATTCCTTCTTCACTTTTTTTCCATCATGTTTAAGATGTGTTTTCCTCATTTTCTGGAAGATTTTTTTGCTCTCCTTTGCAGTCCAAAGATTTAGTAGATTCCCTTAAAATCTTTATAGGTGTTTGTGCGATGACAGGGTGGAAGTTGTTGACTGAAGTGAAATTTCGTCTTTGTGTCATTTGCCGCCATCTTGCTTTACAGATATTTCAAAGAACACATTAAACAGGAAAACAATTCTCTTTACAAGTGCACCTTTATTTGCTAATACAAAGACTATTTATGTGTTTTTTTTCCTAGTAGGAAGTATACTTATATCATTATATGTTTTGTTATCTTTACTTCCTCGTATTTTGAGTTCATAAAGTATAAAGTTGATTTTATAGTCCTAGCAATTATTCTAGTTGCTTCTCTAAAATGTCAAGTATGCATTTTTTTCAATATGTAGTGGAATCAATTGCTCAAAAATTATATATATTAACATTAGAATAAAAACTTTTAGTTTATTTAGCTTAATCTTATAATTAAATTATAAAAATGACAAATTTTATTTAAATTGTGTATACATTTCCGCAAATGCATGATGATCTATGCTGGTAAAATCCATACCAACAAGCTTAAAATTGTATTATTAAAATAACTAATGTTATATGCTCGTTGCATTGCTTTAATTAAAACTGAATATTCTTATATGTACGTTATTATTGCACTTAACTCAAGACAAATTGACGTACAGAAATTGTGGCTGATGTTTGAGGTTTTTAATTTTATAGGGATATTAAATATATACATATAATATCATTAACGAAAACTCTACCAAATTATAACTGTATAAGTTTGCCTTTTTCAGAATAATCATTGAAGTATATTTGTAAAAACATTAGTTGAGAAAAATTTGTTATTATTATAGTTCTTTCAGAATCATAACTTGCTTTTTCGTTGATATTTTTAACGCAGCTTTTCTTTCTATATCCAACCGTTAAATATTTAAAAATATGTGGAAATACAATTTCCAATACGCATGTACTTCATTTTTAATTGAACCTTCAATTGTTTAATAGTGCCCTAATAATATATTCGTATTTAAAATTTTATTATCCACTAAAAAGATAACAGGCTCCTCTTACTCAGGTTCAAGAAATATTTCACAAGTTTTGTTAGTTTCCCATGAATAGGTGAAACTTTAAAGGTGAAAGAAAGTTGACTTTATTTAAAAAGAATATGATTAAGTTATTGCGAGAGAATGGTATTTAATATCGAAATAAACGTCGTGAATTTTGAAAAAGAACGACAACTTTCAATGAAATGTTTAATATAAATTTTAATTTTACAGGAACCTCGAAAGTTCTAGATTTTTAAAATTCCCAATTCAACTAATTTCAAAATTTTCCCAATTTTCTATATCTGGCAATTTGAATTTTATTGGTATGATTTCTCTTTATACATTACAGTCAGTATACATTACATGGTGAGTCTTTCGCATGAAAAACTATAAAAAACGTTCTTAAAATTCATATATGGGTGAAAGTTATAAATTTTTATTACCGATTTAATTATGTTGTGAAAAATTTGATTTGATAGATCTTATCTTTTGTATAAAACATAAATTTCATTGTGATTGATTGCTATATTCTATTAAAAAAATTAGTAATAAAGCTAAATATGCATACAATTCGTATATGTGATAAAATATATGAGAAAATTTTATCTGTCTGAATATATATTAGTTTATTTTAAATACATTTTATCACTTGTGAAAAAAAATATTATGAATAAAATATTTTTTCAACTAGCTTTCTATATTTTTGAATTCTTAATTTTCCTATGTGAGTTCATACATACAAGTTTCTTTTCCTTTGAAAATTATCGCCCACCCCCCTATATGCATGTAAATATTTTTAGAAAAAAATTATTATTATTTTTCAGAAAAAAATTAAAAAGCGTAAGCTAAAAATCTGGTAAATATTAATTTTTTGTAATAATATTACTACAAAACAAAGTTATAGATTGCATAATTAATTTTTTTTTAAAAAATAATCAAAGCTAGAAACTCTTAATGTGTTACAGTACCAAAACAAAAAATTTGGTGACACAGTCGCGTTAGGTCTCACTCTTGGTTAGGCCCAAGTCTTGTAGCACAATCACTGGTGAGATATTTCTTTCCATTTACATAATGCAGAAAAGAAATTTAAAAGAGAAAATGATGATTTATAAGATGTTGTCAAGGGGGATGGGGGATATTCTTCAATACTGAAAGTATTACGGATGCTGCTTCATGATAGATCGGCTTTTCTCTTTTCTACTTCAGTTATTGTAAAAGGTTGCACCAATGGGAAGACACTGTTTAAGCTTTCTTTTTAGTTCTCAAGCCTTTGTAGCAAAGCTTTGTCAACCCGACACATTTGCTACTTCAGAAGAAAAATTTTTGCTTTAGTAATTATAATTAAATCAGTGACTGTAGAATCTGCATTAGTTACATCTTTTTCCTAAAACAATCGTGTAACATAAAAACAACTCGATTTTAAGTCATTTAATATGTCGGCGATTACATTAGTTACATTATTAAATAATAATTTGTTATAATTATTTCATGCAATAATGTGTTTTATTAGAGAGAAATGTTATTCGCAATAAAAATATTGCATGATTTAAAAAATTGAAAAAAAAAAGATTACTAACTCAAATATTTTATTATGTTAAATATATTATTCCGACATAGGTAAATATAGAAAGAATGTGCATAGATAAGTAATATATTTGTAAAAAAGTATATTATTCTGTAATGGCGCTTGCTAAATTAGTGATTTGTATTCTTGTTTTTAAAATTATTCTAATTTGTTATTTGTAAAATTAACTTTCTAGGCATAATTTCTTTTGCATATTTACGAGATTCAAGGTAATTATTTTATTGAAATTTGAATAAACAGTTATTTTATACTTAAAATAATGTTTAATAAAACTAATATTATCAATTTGTGATTAGCTGAAATGGTAGTTTTGATCAAATACTTAGATTATTTAACATTTGTAACATCTGAAATATGTTTTTGTGTTTAATAACATATGCAGGAACACATTTATAAAACGAGTCTTTATTTTAGTAATGACATATTTTAGAAATAGGTAACAACTTGTTTCTAAAATGAGTTATAAAAGTGTGTTTTAAGTTCAAATTTAAAATATTTTTACTTGAATTAGTTATTTGTTTGTCTTTTGGTCTAAATTTTTCTCTTAAGCATTTTGCTGCTGAAATTTATGATTTAATAATATATATATATATATATATATATATGTATGTATGTATGTATGTATGTATGTATGTATGTGTGTGTGTGTGTGTGTGTGTGTGTGTATATGTGTATATATGTGTAGTGATGTGTGTGATATGTGTGTGTGTGTGTGTGTGTGTGTGTGTGAAAATTACTGTTCATATCTTTAAAAAATTATAAAATTATAATTTCATATTTTTTATCGTAATTTAATGAATTTTATAATTCAACTATCTATATTTTAAGTTTTCCTTCATTGTTTTTTTTATTAAATTATTATTTAGGAAAAAATTTCCAAATTACTATTATTTTTTGTAATAATTAAGAGAAATTTATTTCATAGTTTAATGATTTCTGATAGGAGAATCAAAAAAATCAAATTATCAATAGAAGTGTAGAAATAAAATTAGAATATAATTTAACAAGTTAGCATATTAACAAGTTTTGTAGTTTTGTATAAAGTTATTATATTTTAACAATTTAAAGTTTGATCACTTTAAAATAATTTGATTAAATCATGAATGAACATAAATTTTTATTTGTACAACTTACGCGTCTTAGAAAAGTTAAAAGAAATGGAGTTTCTTGCTCTTTCATCTACAATATTTCAAGATCTTAATTGGTAATGCAATACAATACTTCAAGACCTTAGATTTTTATAAGCTTCAGCCGTCTGAATTATTGATTTTGTAATTATTTCTGAAAATTATCTGAAATGTAATCCATATCTAAATTTAATAATATGTGCCTATTTGATAATAATATATACCTATTAGTAATAGTATATGCCTATTAATAATATATGCCTAGTTGATTAGATTTCTTAATCAACTAAAAATTGTGTGGAGAATTTTATTCGTTTTTTAAGCTGTAGATGTAGTAGTAGGATAAGTGCACGAAAATAGTAAAAAAATCAAGATAACAAATCTGCAAAATTGTAACGAGCAATTTGATGTGTTGATGTTATCAGTCTCTTCTTTCTTCAAGTGTTTTTATGTTCTTGAATGAATAGATAGGATATTATTTTGGTATTTAAAGAACTAATATATTTTCTACATTACAAAATACTTTATAGAGCATAATGAATAGCTTTGCTCGTGGAATAAGAAATACTAGACAAATAACTGCAATAAATATCATTATACTGAATGAAATTAAAATATTTTGCATTGAGGTTTAAATTTTTAACAAATTGATGTATGTCCTTTGTGAATGGTAATTTATGTATTTTTCAAAAACAAGTAATGGAACTGGATTGAACTATCATAATTTTCCTGCACGTAAGTATACGTAACTCAATTAATACAGAATTGAAATTAAAAAAAATAGTACAGATTTGATGTAAAAAAAGAATATTGAGAAATATCAATCGAATACACTAATACATATAGTACTAAAAATGCTTTTCAGAAGTTTCTAATATAACTTTAATAAAATATACATAATTTTTCAGCAAACTGTCTAGACGATATTCAAATTTTCACTTATCTATTTTTGAATACTAGTACCTGAAATTTTATTTAATTTTATATATTCTGTATTTGCATTGATGTCTAAAAAAGAGACTCAGAATTTTAGATAATATATTACTCAGCTTTATATCAAACTCTTTCTTAAGTAAATTTTAAATAAATTAGTTTAAATAAAAAATATGTTTCGAATGGACTTCGTATGTTCATAAAATATTATAATAATTCACTCCAGTTACATTTGCCGACCGATGGCTGAGTGGTTAATGTTCCTGACTCCCGAGCTGTAGGTCCCAGGTTTGAATCCCAGCTCCGGAATGGATCTTACTTTCTCTTTGTGTTTCTCTGTCCTTTCTTCTGGGATGATGTATGAATGTAGCCCATCCTATAAAGGGGTTTGTGGTGATATAGCGTGGATAATGCTACTTGCTTTTGTGACTTGGTTCACGGGTTCCCGCTGGGTAACGACAAATGAGTAGCAGTTTCCGGCCTTATTGTGGCAAAGGATTAGTCACCCAGTGTCCACCGTTGTAAAAAAAATGTTCATGAAACACTTTGTCACATCATTTGAGTAATATTTAGAAAATAAATTTTCTTTGCTTGCATAATCTATTATATATTATGTTGTTATGTATTATAAAGTCTCTGAAATTTTGTGTATTTTACAAATGAACATTGTCATAACGTCTAGAATTTCTTTTCATATTGGCTTTTTAGATCTTTACGAATATTTATTAAATTTTTGATTTATTGACAAGGGTTAACATCATTAAATTACTATTTATTTTTATGTTCATTTAGGAATCCATGACTAAAAAAACTAAACAGCTCAAACTCTTAAAAAAAACTATGTTTCCGTTGAGAAGTAGGTAAACATATTTCGTGCCAAAATTCATCAAAATAGGTAAACAGAGTAAAGATTTTTCCCTGCCATATTCGTTTCACATCAACGAACTAAGGAAAGTGAAGTCATTTTTATGCGTTACATTTTTTGACCACGCTGTGTTATTTTATTCTTAACTTCATGCATATTCTCTCAGGGAGATGAAAACCAGGAGATGTGTGGTTAATAAACCACCCTCCTCTTGAGAGAGGGGTGCATTGCGCATGCCCGAGCTTGTCATGTGAGGGAGGGGATAGTATATCACGTCGCATCTTCCACCTACCATCCTGCACGCAACATCATCAGCAAGGAAACATCCTTCCAAAAAACATCCCCGTCATCAACCTTGCCTTATCTTCTGGTTTGAATAACACACACAACTCGGCTTTGAGAGGGGAAACGCCGCAAAAAGTGAGGGGAAAATAGGGAAGAAAAAAGTGGAAAATAAATAAAAACTTTTCCCAGTGCATCGTTTTATTTCCCTTTGCTTACAGGCCTCTCCACAAACCTATTTGAAAAGGCATGCTTACGAGAAAAAAAGAAGAGAAAAAAATTGCCTTTTCGCTTCTTTTGCTCTGTCTGTATCAAAACTAAGGTGTTATGATCATTTTCTCCTTCTAGTTGTTGGGATGAGTAAGATATGCAGAAAATGGTACGAAACAAGAAAATAGTAATGATAGGGTTTGAAGTAAAGTGGTATGATGCTCTTGTTTTGTTTATTATTTTATTTTTGAGGTGTTTGAATCTTTAAACTAAATGTTTTACTGCATATATATAAATTATCCACCTGTAGAAACCACAACGAATTTTCTTAAAATTATTTGGGGAAGCTATACTACTTCCTCTTACTTTTTGTTATTGTTGAAATACTTGATTAAATTTTCCTTCAAATGTTTCCATTGTTGATAACGGAACAGATGGTTTATTTAGGACTTAAAATTAATTACGAATTTTCTTGGCTCGCCCCATTGGCACCAGAAGAAGAGGACGACCGAAACTCCGATGGCGTGACTGCCTTGAAAACGAGCCGAGCTGGCAGCCGAATGGTTAGCGCTCTTGCCTTCGGCTCAACAGCTCGTGGGTTCGAATCCCACCTTGGGCATGGATGTTTGTAGTGGTTCGGAATCCACTTTGAACCGTAGGTCCCGGTCTAATTAGCCCTAGTGTGCAAAAAATGACCGTTGAGTGACAAACAAAACAAAACAAAACCAAGCCTTGAAAACGACCTAAAAACACTAAAAGTGACAAACTGGATGACCTTATCCAAAAATGGGGGGTCCCGGTATGCACTTCTGAGGAAGTCAAAGGCCCACCCTGGGCTGTCAGGCCAATGAAGCAGAAGAAGAAAATTAATTATGTACTTATTGCGATTGATTATTATTAAGATACAAGTGCCGTATAATACATAATTCCAAATTCCGATATTTTTTGGCGATGAAGAAATGCTTCCCAAGTATTGTGACATACTCCATGACGTAAATACTAGGGTTACCAAAACAGAATTTTGTGAATGATTCTTATATGTCTCCATATGTATGACGTAATAAAAACGAAGTTGCCAGATACATAAGGAAATCTGCCAAAAAATCCCCAATCTCAGAATTTGGCATCCTGGATTATACGGCACCTGTGCCACTATTAAAATTAATAATTAAAATTTCTGTTCTGTAATTTTACATTTTCTTAACATTTTTATTAAATATTAGTTCATTAATTTTTTAAATTTATAATGTTTTCTTTTAAATAAAACTTTATAATTTATTTTACACAAAAAGACATCTTTCAGGATACAGTATCAATAATCGTAGTTGTAAGCAATTTCACTCGTTTCAAAATTTCGATACTTATGCACAAATAATCTAAGTACTGCATTTTTAATTTTTTTCCATTCATTTTCTAATATTTTATTACCGATATAATTTCCAACTGACCCTGAACAAAAGGTTCTCATATCTTTAAATAGATTAGTCAAAAAAGGAGATATAAATTAATTGTTTTAATAATATCAGCATGTGTGTGATATTCATCAATTTAAATTCCAGAATTATTAGGATAAATACCATTCCTTTATCATTTTTTGCAAAGGAAAAATACTTGGAGAATAAAATATATCTTTTTTGTGACTGCTGTTTTTGCTCTTCTGTAAGTTGACTAAATGATTACACATCCTCATATGCTAAAAATAAATTTAAACGAAATATTTTTTGGCTTCTTGTTTCGTATTCAAATAATTCAAAATAGATAATCTTTTAATTCATTTTAACAAATTTTTAAATTCTTTTTAAAGAAATATGTTTACAAACTGAATTACAAAAAAATATTTACTATCCAAATAACACTAGTTAGCTATATTATAAATGTTAACTATCAAAAATAAATTATCTAAATATTGCTTTGATACATTTTTTAAAAGAAAATCTGTAGTTATATCAGCTGCAATTTTGTGATTAGTTTAATCAGATAAAAACTTTTTTTTCAGAAGTTACCAACTTCCCATTTTCTCGGAAACAAATACACAATGTTTCAGTTCACTTTAACACGACAGTCACCAAATTCCTTCAGCACTAAAAATACTTGCTTTTCGCGTTACGACAGCGCAATCCTGCACCCAACGCACGAATGCACGCTTGAATAATTGATCAAAAGATCGTAAATTTGGCAGGAGGAGACTCTCCTCCTCTAGCTCTCTCCGAAGGGAGATGGAACGTTAAGAGGCGATGGGGGTGGACAGTACGTGACCACCCTCTGCAGTACTCTCTTCCACTATGCCGAATTCTTTCACGACTGTATTCTTCAGAGTAGAAAGGAAAAGCTCGCGCAAGATCCTTTTTGATGCAAAGAATTGGCGAATAAGTTGAATTCGATTTAAGTGCTTCACTGTTTTTCAGGATGCAGATTGTTTCGAATGTTTGTTTCATTAGAATTGAAAAAAAATAGTATGATGAAAATGTCAATTTAATAAAAAGAGTATTGTTTGCTTTATTATATTTTAAAGAATATTTAAATACTTTCATTACAGACGTCCTATTTTAATCCTCAACAAAATTAAAATACTAAATAATTTCAAAATATGACTAAAAGTTAATATTTTCTACACTGGCAAATAAATTGTTAATTGTAACTATTGACAAAAAGTGAGAGTGCACAAAATATTTGCAAATTGAAATAAAAAATCAGTAAAGCAGTTTGAAAAGTTATGAAAAAAATCAATTTTGAAGACAATTATGATAACACTGTCATATTTTTGAAAGCATTTTTTACAAGTATAAGGAAAAGCTACAATCATTACGACAGTAGTGATAGGAAAAAACTGCTAACTTCAACATAATCACTTCTTTATTCTTTAAATTCAATTTCAAAATTATATTTTATAATTTTATACAATAAGCAAATTTATCTCTTAGAGTATAAATTAATATTTTAAGTATATAAAAACTTAACATACCATCTCTTTTATTCAATGAAGTTTAGATAAAGATATTAAGTTGTAAGTAAATTAAATATTGTTTTACAAAAGAAAATATTTTACTCTTTTTCTTACATTATTATTAAAAAAATTCTTTTATTCAAAAACTTTACTTGATTTATAAAACTTTAAATATTATTAATAGCTTATTATGTTACACTTAATTGTTAAAAACATATAAGAGAAATAAATGTAATGTCTAATAACGATTTCTAATGTTTAATCCATGTTGGGGAACCCTCTAATTGCTGTTGAACTTTACAGTTAATATAACTTGGTAAAAACTGTTAATGAAACAATAAAACGGTTTGCAGCGTTTTTATCTTTAACCAGGTTTTTTTCCCTCCATCTTTTTAGAAATAAAAAAGTCCAACTGTGAAATTATCAGAGTTTCTCCACATCCGTGAAGGAGAGACAAAAATAGTTCTCCCCATTTTTTGCTCTGTCTGTGAGACACAGGTATATTCGGAGATTTTGGGAGACGTTAAAGTTCGGAAGCATTTTCTATCGTCAGCTTCCTTAAATACACCAGGACCTACGAGGAAAAAATCCAAAGGAGATAATGCCCTATTAGTCATTTACCTGACTGCAGTAGGGTGCTTCTACTACAGTTGTTACCAAATATCTGATTCTTCTACAGCAGTCACGCTTACTGTCTAAAATCAGATGTTTCGCAACAACTCGTTGAATTAGTTGCACCAGTTACTTATTGCCAAAAAGTGATGGACTATTCCGTGTGCAGTTAGAATATTATATTTTTTTATTACTTTTTCGTTTTGCAGTATCAAACTTTTTTTACTTTTTGGATGTTTTAAGTCATTTATTATGCATTTTTATGCTTAAAATTACATTTAATTCCTATTATTAACTCATACACTAATGGAATTTAAAATAGTTTTATTGTATAATATTGCTGAATTAGTTGCAACTATTTCTCAGTGTTAAAGAAATATTTGCTGATTTGTGTATTTGTTGTCAATTAGGATATTAGCTTTGTAAATAATTTTTGTTTTGTAATCAAACTTTTTTTCTTTGATTTTTTTGCTTTCTGATTATTTTATTAATGTATATCTAACTATATTACATAGTATCGTTTTTAAAATTACATTATAAATTCAGCTTATTAACATATGTTCTCGAGGAATAATGCGATTTTGAAGGTCAATTTGATGTTTTAAATATTTTAAGCTAAAAAATTCTTGAAGTTCTACCCTTCTTTACATTAGAAATATTAGTTTTAAATTATGTTTCTCTTTTAAATAATAATTATGTTTATAAACAAATTTATAAATTAATCATAGATCCAGAAATAGTAACGATATAATATTTATACGACTTAGTGTTCATGGAATATTTTAGCCATATTTATAAGGATGTTTTTGCTAGTAGGCTTGAAAAATTATCAAATTAAATATCGCAGGAAAATCAAAGATCTTATCCAACACATTTATAAGCAAAAACTAAATACTAAACTTTAGAAGAAATGTAAATAGAAACCTAGCATAACAAATATTTTATTAAAAAAATGTTAAATAGCGTTTTTAGATTAATGTTAATTTGCTCTCACTAACTAATGTTAAATCTGAAATTTTAACATCACAAGGACTGTTACGACAAAATTTTGTTAAATTATTATTATTGCATATTTTAACATTTTATTTCAATTGAAAATTACATTAATTTAAATTTTATTTATCCCATGTTAAATTCCTAAATACATACATCTGAAAATAACTTTGAATGTTTAAATTCACTTAAATTTTTAGGCACTTTCACACTTTATCAATATTTTTTTGAACAATGTATGTATAAAAGATAATAAAAAATATATTATTTTAACTATCACTTTATTATTAAATAATTAAAAATATTGTATATTTATTTTCAATTAATTGAAGCATTTTTTCATCAATTTCTTTTCTTTGTACAATATTTATGGAAAAACAATCATTTTATGTGTAGAAATAACAATTTTTTGAAATTAAGTACAGTTAAAAAATTATGTCTTTTATGCTCTATCATAATATTAGTGAATGGCACGATAATATATTTACAAGCAATTTTTTGAGAGAAACGATTTTAATTAGTTTACTTGGAAAAATTTTAAAAGTTAAGAATATTTTCTTGAAAGTTAATTTAAATGGGAAAAAAATCATTGCTATGATTGGATTTTTATTAAAGTTTAATGATGAGACTTTTTTAGTAAAAATATTAAACTTATCTATTTTATTATAGCATAATATTTCAAGATATTGGATTTTTATTATAAATTGTTGTTTTAACTAATTTATTTTTGTTTCAGGTGAGTAGCTTAAAATCTTCAGTTGCTTGTAACATGCTTGGTATGTAATTTTTTCTAAATATGTTTTTCCTTTTTAAGTTAGAGGTATTTTATGAAATTTCAGATGGATTAATTTAATAAAATAAAAAAGTAATCATTTTTATTTACTAGTTATAATTAAGGAATTAGTGTTTCCTATTTTCAAAAATGTTCATTCAAATAACTGCATAATTTATTTAAAATTTATTAAACATTATCGTTTCTTTAAATTTAAACCTAAAATGTGCTTATTTTTAGTCTTACAATTAAAATGAAAAATTCTTACAAATGAAATTTAAAATTTGCATGTAAATATTTCATCATTACGTAAGGAAAAATTAGTGATGAAATTAGAATAGTAAATTGTGAATTATTTAAAGAAATATCAGAATTTCCAATTTGATTTGAACATTATATAACCTTAAACTTTATATCAAAATAACTTTTTTGGGATTTACCTGTGAAATAGTTTTCTTCATATTATTAATTTCTAAAAATTAGCTTCATAGATTATCTTCTAATTTAACACATATACATGATAATTTTTTTTCTAAAAACTCATCATTATTTTAAATAAACTTATATTTATTGATCAGCATTTTAGTATGATATTCAATTTTTTATAACATTTAATTTTAGTATGTATTCTTCTGCCGAGGTAGATTGAGCTTCTTATAATTTTATGAAATCTTTATTGTTTACAAAAATAAAATATTATTTCTATTACGAATAATTTTTTTCTGGTAAGAAAACCTTTTTTATTTTACACGTTTTTTTTCCTTTTAAACATTTTTAGCCATTTTTATGATTTCAGTATAAATGTTATTTATTTCAAGTGACTTAATTAATTAAATATATTTACTAAAATAAATAAGAGTTATCGAACTTTTTTAACCCTATCAATATCATATTAATATTTTTTCTAAGTCTCTTAGCTCGAACAATTGAAAATGTTGTACTGAGTAAACTAAAATCAATTCCATAGTCATACATTTTATATCATCTTTACTTTCAGTATTTTATTTTCTCAAATAAATTGTTACGACATTCAATTCTATCTCTTTCATATATAGAATAATTTCATATCGATAAAAAGAAGCATCGAATAATGAAAGTATAACCAAATCTTATCAAAATTTATTTATTTTCTTTTTCGCATATGTTTGTGCATATTTTAGTTAAATAATAAACGATTATTAAATTATTAAGAACGTATTCAACTATTTGTTTAATTTTTATTTAATCTAAAATATGAAAATTTTCTCTCCTAGATTTAGAAATAGCTTTAATTAATCGCTTGCTTCCATTTCTTCCTTTTTTTATTCCTTTTTTTATGAAAGCAACTGCGATGTTTAAGAATTAATGAATGAAAAATACAAAATTGAAATGAAATGTAAATCACACATTGAAGGTCAAATAAATACTGCTTTAGGAAAACTCATTATTTTCAGATGAACAGGACAAGGTTATATAAACCATATAAGTATTATTTTTCTTAACAATTCGTTTAACAACATTATTTTATTTAAAAAAATTATCATAATGCTAATTTACTGGTAAATAAGTATTTCTCAATTGAATTTACAGCAATATTTATATTTAATCTAAATTTCAACAAAAAACCTTTCCTAATAATAAAGATGCAAAAGCAATTATCTTTATCAGCAGTAATAGTTAAGTAAGATGTTTTATTCAAAGCGTACTGCATTTTGAATTTAAAATAGTGACCTTAATAAAAAATTTATTCAGATTGTTTAAATAAATTTTTATTCTTTAGTTTTACATTTGTGTTGGAATATAATTTTTTCTTCAAAAAATTAATTTGTAAATTTAAACGACATAAATTCGTATGAATTTAAATATTTTGTGATATATTTAAAATTTATATTCCAACATGTACCAATTTCAATACTTAAATTGTATAAATACTTGACTTTGAATTTTATATATCTTCCGCTTCATATCTTTTATAACACAAATATCTTTTAAAAAAATATTTTGAATTCGCATAATATTGAATAGATGCTAGATTTCATATTATTAAAAATTAATTATGTTGTTCTTGAAATTCATGTAAATTTACTTGATTAAGTTCCTTTTAAATATATAAATTATCATTATTTTAATTATATTGGATGCTTACAATTATATATTTGTTTACGCAACATTTTTGAAATTCTCAATAATTAAAAGCATCAGAATTTTTGAAATAAGACACAAAATTAATTTTATTTTAAATATATTTTTATTTAAAAATCAATCAATAATCGAAAAATAATCTAATCTTTTATATAAGCATAAAAAAAATAAATATTATTTTGCACTTTTTTTAGGTTTTACTTAAAGGCATAAAAAGAGCCATGAATATAAAAATAGGAAACAAATAAAAATATCCATCTACCTAAAAAAGGTGACTTAAGCCAACGTTTCTCAAACTACTCTTTATGAAAACAATAAAAACATGGCTTAGTATTCTAACTTGGCAAGAACAACAACAAAGAATATCATCACACAAATATAAACAAAATGTATAAATCAACTGTTATACACAGAGCGCTAATGTTACGCTGCCTTTGCAGTACTCGAAACAGAAGATGATCCCAACACAACAGATTTCCAGGAAGGCAGACAGAATTTTTCATTTTCCGTTGTCGCTAGCCCCCCCCCCTCCTCCTTTTCTCTGAAAATAAACCTGAAGTGCTATTTAGATCGCTAAGGATTTCGCTTCGCATAAAGCATTCCATATTTTCAATTTTATAGACCTAACCTTTGCCTTTGTAACTGTTTGTTTAGATTACTTGGGAAAGCATCACGCTATGTGTTTTTATCTAAGGCTTGGCGAAGAATTGTGACTTCGGGGTTACTCAGCAGCCTGAATTGAATTGAAATGCACGAAATAAATTATATGATTCGGCTTCTAAGAAAGTATCTGATACTAAAGAAATATTTTGCTTTCTATTTTTCTTTTCAAAAAAAAAAAAAACGTTTTGCACGGAATTATATAAAAGCTATAAAATATAAGTAAAAAGTTGATATGTAATTACCGTTTTGAATTCAATGGATTAAAATTTGATAAATTTAAAAAAGAGCTACGTGGTTTACAGAAAATATGACAGAATTTTCTGAACTATTTGTTACTATAAACAGTTCCTAATTTGTTGTCATATGCTTATAGGTGTATAATTAGAGTACTGATATTTGACACATATTTAATAGACAGTGCACACATTTATGAATATTTAATTAAATATATGTACATAGGCATGTATATACATAATCAATGTACTATTTGATAAATATACGTGGATAACATACGATCATATTTCATTGAATTATATAGGTATTTATACACAGATAAATTCATGCATTTTATAATTACTGTAAGGGTATTTTATATATTTATTTATATCATTAAATCAACATATATATTAAACATTTATAACAGCTAAATAAAATATTTATCAAGTCTGTAATTTAATATTTATTTTTGATATAAATCAATTTACATTTATGTTTTATTGAGAAAATGCTTGTAATATTTCAATTTATTTAACTTAAATGATATTAAATATGATTAAAATTTTAATAGTTGCTTAGAATAATTCTTGTTGTAATATTTTAATCTGAATGTTTTGTTTACTTGTAAGTAAAGTACTAGACTTTTGTGTAATCTCTCACGAAGTTATTGATAAAAGTATAGTGTGACGTAAGTTAACTTTCATAATTGTGCTTTACTTCATACATATCCATGCTAAAATGTTAGTTTGTTTAAAATCAATGTTTCAAATTGCCGAAAATTTTATTTGTGGTAAAAGAAAACTCAATATTTCCACACAAATTCGGATGCTGTAACATATTTAAGAAAGAGGAATAATTTTTGCATTTCAATTTTTAATAATTGCATTAAATTTCATTTTTATATACATCATCACATATATATTTTTAAAAAGTTATATTTAGAAGCTGAATAAGTAACCAAAATATTTCATAGATTAAAGACTTTTATTTATATATACATCTATGTAACTTCAAGTATTCCTTAAATAAGTAAAAATTATGACACTTTTTTTCAACTTTAATGGATATATCAAACTAAATCAGAAAAGATTCATGAAATAAAAAATTATAAGCAACGAGAGAAAAAAAACAGAAAACTAAGAAAATCATAAGATTCGATTCAGCTATTTTTTCTTTACACTTATCAATATAGCATTGATTGGTAACTTGAAATCGAATTCTTACTGCAAGAAATTACTTCTAATTTGATTCATTAAATTTACAATATCATAAAATGAGTGAGGTGTTTAGTTTATTGCCTGAATGAAATATTCATCAAGATATCGAAATGTATATACATTGGATCACCCAATAATTAGATCAATTACTATTTCTGCGAATAGTGATTTCTTATTTGTAAATGATTCCGTTAGCCACATGAAAAAGCTGCCTTCACTCGGCCTTATCGCTCATGTGTCGTCGCCGAAAAGCCATCGCTTAAGCGTTCAATTTCCCAGATAAAGTGTACACGTTGAGTGAAATTGCCAGGGATTTGTTGGGAGAAGAAGCAACTTGCAAGAACTGGAGATATTTTGTAAACAGTGTGACAGGCTACGACTTTGTTTCTGCTGTTCGGCGATCTGGATAGAAATAAGGACTGATCTTTACGAGCGGTGCTGAAAGTTTAAATAGGAGATGACCGATGACGTAATGGATATTTCAGTGAGTGGATTTTAGTTTTTTGTGTTTGATAAGAAGGTGCTGTATCATTCGCTTGCGTGATAATGTATGAGATTATCGGATGACCATAGTAACGATTGATGATTGAACCTTCCTTGCCAGTAAGTAAGGAACTTCCCATGAAATTTTGTTGCTCTCTCGTATCTGTATTCATTTTTCTAACTACTGCAAAAATTGTGCATCTCCTATTTTTGACTTATGTCTAAATACAACTTTTTACAAAAAAGATAATCCTTTTCAAATTATATAAACAGAATATTTACGTATAACGTTAACATGAGTTGTTTTCAGGATACAAGCAGATTTATTTAAAAAAAATTTTAATTTTATTTAAGGAAAGTATTGGTATTTTATTGACGACCAACTTGTCTAGTAGTCAGCGTGCTTGACTACGGATAAGGAGGTCCTTTTTCGAATCCCGGTTCGGGCATGGATGTACTTTCTCTCTCTATCTATCCTGTCTTTGTCCTTTCCTTGTATGAATGAGGTGTGAATGGTTGCCTACCCTATAAACGGGTCCCTATGTCATGTGTGTACTGAGAAAGTCGGACTCCACACTAAAATATGGTTCAGTTGGAAAAGTGGAGCACCGCAAACCATATTGCCAGCCTAGTTGACACACGACAATGAATGAATGAAATTGGTATTTTATTATAAATAGGATTAAAGCGGAAAAAAAAGCAAATATTAAATACTAACTTGGATATTAATTTTATTACTATCACAGTTGAATAATGCCAAAGCAAAATGAACTTTGAAATCGGTAATAAGCTTTTTTTATTTTGTTAAAGCAAGATGAATAATTTTAAAATTAAACAAGAAAATCGTATAATAAAATAAAAATAAGTGTCAATAATATCTATAATACATCTAGAATAATATTAATTAACGAAACTAAATATTTTGCTATTGGTAATGGACAGTTAAAGAGACATTATCCAATGTTTGCGCTTTTCTTCTTTAACTACTGGTTACACTGTTCTTAATCAAAAGTTTATTATGCTATCTATAAAATTTTTTTATCTATTTACTTAAATTTGTTTTATATATTTTTAATTTAATACAAACAGATATTACTGTGAAGAATTAATAAATATATCAATCTGTTTTCGCTGTTATTCAGTCATGTGTTTTGATTCAGTAAAATAAATCAGTCAAATCAAAAAATACAATTTTTTGTTTAGATTGTAAATAAGCACGATTTGTATTCTAGTTTCGAATAACAGTTGCCCATCTTAAAAAATTCAACATTTAAGAAGATAATCTGATATTTTAGCAAATTATGTATATTTCCACATTTTAAATTTTTTTTAAATAAAAGCCCTTTAGTGTAATCCAATTAAATTTTCAGAAGTACATAAAGAGTTGGGATAACTTGGACTTTTACGTTAATATTTCTTTGAAGAACATAAGGTTTTTTTTACAAATAATCCTTTAAAAAAATCATTATTTCGATAGTAAATGTATGATAATAAGTTATGATCTTATATTAATAAATGTTGTAGTAAAACTTTCAAAGCAAATACTAGTTTGGGTGTTAATTCTTTGTATTTTTTTATATGGTTTGATTATATATTTCAAAGAGGTAAATTCTTTCAAAAAAATTTTTGACGTCTATCTAGAAATATTATTGTTATATATTTTTTTTCTCCAATCTTCATCATTAAATCACAAAATTTGGTTTTTTAATATTTTACACGTCTCATTTAACAAAACATATGCAAAATTAAGTTAAAATATTGAGCCAGAAGTACTTTACTATTGTATTTATACAAAATACGAGTATAATTCTAATTACTTTTCACAAAAATTATTTATGAGTACAAAATGCACTTACAAAGCACTCCATTCTTCAACTGCGCTTTCATCATCATTTCATTTTTCCAACCACACGAAAACCGCAGATTTCCTTTTGACAAACAACCCCCCATTTTAGGCCTTCAAGGTGAAGAGAAGAGAGATAAAAAAATATGAAAAAAAAATTCTCAGAAGGAACGAGAGCAAAATGAAAAAAAAAGTAAAAACAACCAGCAACACTTCTTCCCAAGGAAGGCATCACTTAGCTCGCTCCCGGTTTCTGACTCCCTACAACATCCCCCGAAAAAGCGTGGGAGGAAGGAGTGATGGGAGGCTTCACCGAAGTGGAAAGGGTGTGCGACCCACGGAGTCGCGTGCCTCCTAACTACCCCCTGACACGACACACGCCAGGTCACGAGCTCGAACACCCGAGATGGGGGCATACACCGGTGTCTGAAACAGGCAGTCACGAAGGAGAATCCCGAAAACCCGGCAACATGTACGCCCACCAGGCCACACTCATACGCGGTGTAAAACTGTTAAAGAGCGCTTTTGGACGCCGAGCTGTGATTAATGAATCAGCGACCCCCCTCACCCGAGATCTGTGTACTTTCACCATCTGAACCTGAATCTGCAAGTGAGTAAAACAACAACGCGCCAAGCTAAAAATAAGCCGATACCGTTTCTGTGAAACTTTTCAAGGTGAAGCGTGTTGAACAATTTTGAAAAAAAAATTGTTTGATCCTGAAAAGAGAATGAGTAACATTTATAATGTGAAGAGTTGTCGGTTTGTGTTTTTATCACGATATGCTTATTCACTACCCAATAAGTCGGACGATTAATCAAAACAAGTCTCTATCTTCCTATATGTTATACCACTACTTAAAATTTCAGTAATCTTCTGTTTTGTATAACAAATGTTTCAAGTTATATTTTGCAACAATATTGATGACTCTTTAAACTGGAATGTTTAATAGAAATGTGAGTCATGCTTTATAAACTGTATTATATATATCTTAATGCAAATTAATTTCATTTTTTGTAGATTGTAATGTTTCTGAAACTTTATGCAGGAATTATCTGGAGATTAATTTTATGAAACTACTTTCATTTAAATGTAAGGCGTATCTATTTAATATTTATTAATAGATAGCTAAATCACAGATTTTTGTTTTTAGTTTTCAAAACAAAGGGAAATGAACTATGGAAGAACATTCTTATAGAGATGAAAAAAGTTGTATAATGAGAAAAGTCGAATAATTTTTTTACATTTGTCTATTATTTTAATTAGGATAAAATGTGAAACTTTCCGAAATATCCATTTAGCATAGAACAAGAACACACCTCCATTTATTAATGTACTATAGTTAACCAACTAAATCTTTAAATGTTAAGTTTCTGTAACAGAATCTCTTGATCTTTTTTTACCCATTCTGCGTTGGTCATTTTTATTTTGATTTCCTAATGATTGAAACTCAATATGAAATATAAATCTGTTTTTAGATAACTTCAATCCACTTTTGTATTACGCGATATAGTACATTAATAGAGGTTATATAAATTTCCACATACATCTTGTAAATTTTTCTTGCTGTCATCAAAATGCCATCTATATTTAATTTTTCAAGAGTGACTTGATAAAATGAATCTCTTAACTTTTGTACTTCAAAAATTTTTATCATCTTTCCAATTGGGGCTTGCAGATTTAATTCAATCGTGATTATAAACAAACTTATGAACACTGCTATTTTTATATAATTAAGTTTTTTTTTCGTTCTTCTAATTTCATTTAACAATTCATGCCGAAAATTAACTAAGAAAACAAAGACATAAAATTATAGGAAAACTTAAGAAACAAGCATCAACTCTAAGTCAGCTCTTTTTTGTTGGAATTCTGCGTCTATAAGAGTGATTTATTTTCAAGTTTCGCTTACTTTATTTACTTTGTAACTATTTATTTCCTTTTAAGCCATCATATTTTGTGTTGTATCCAGCAACTATTCACCCTGCAGACATAATCTTCTCCAATGTCTCTTTCCTTACCATTCTTTGTATCTTATCCTCTCACTACAAATGTTCACTTCTTGTAACAGTTAAGATTTCTGATCCTTTGTCTTAACGCAGTGAAAAATGGCTCACTTGCCTAATGCGCAAACGACACCCATTCATTTCTTAAGGTTACAAGGGGAATGTGATCTCTTTGAACCTATACCCTAGATGAGGCCCCTTTTGCACCAGGGAGAAAGGGACAAGAACCCTCTCCGAAAACTCTGCCAACTCAATTTTCTTTCCTTGTCCCTCTGGAAGATCTCTTGGGTGGGGTTTTAAGGCAAGGGACTTGAGGGGAACCTATTCTTGTCGATGAACCCTGACAAGGCAATTGGATAGGGACTTTCCATCCCGCCTTTTCTTGTTTACTATTTTTTGTCCCCAGTTTTTCCCCCCAAGTCTTGATGCATTTTCTTTATCTATTTCTTCCCTCTCTCAAGATGAAGTACGCCATGCTCCAGCTGAGGTTGGACTTGGAACATCCGCGGGATTTTTCAGTAGAACAAACAAAGGTTTTCCTGATTAGTAGGTAAGGATAGAGAAATGTTCTTCCCTACAGATAAATTAAGAGGGATTTTTCTGTGTTTGGTTCTGCCACGTTTCGGCCTGGCGATTACACAATGTTTGCACTTATTTTATTTTACAATTTCAGGTACATTTTGAATTTATTTCATTTTTATCTTTATGTTTTACTTACATTTATACTTTTTTGTGTAGTCAACTTTCACTCGTAAATAATTTTATCATCAACAATTAATTTAAGCATCGATTGTAAATATATATTCATTTATTTTATGGTAAAATTTTAAGAATTCAAATATAGCTTATTTATGACATTGCCATTATTTATATGTTTTTAAATATATAGCGCGTGCATGCCATTTTTCTTATTTGCTAAAATGTAAATGTGGTTGATAAAGTTTTTACTGTCGTTCTTTATATAGAAAATAAAGTATGTTAATAAAAATTTTTCAAACATTCTGTATAAGTAAATAACTTTGTGAATGTTTTTTTTTAATTTCATGCCATGCAATATTCAAATTCGTATACCATGAAAGAGATGCATACATAATGTTATGTTTTTAAATAATAGCAATGTTTTTATTTGGACATGTTCAAACATATAACTAAAAAATTGGTGTACTTAATACAAAATGAGATTGTCATGTAAAAAAATTCCATGGGTGGTAATTTTAAAAGCATTGATCATATAACTGCCAAGTTTAGTAGGTAGTATCTTTTGCAATAATTGACTGATCCTAAATATCATACTGGAAGCTAATCTGAAGATATACTTGAAGTGGCAGATGTAAATTCAACTCATAGTGTTATCAACGAATACATTTTTCGGGTTCTTAACCGCTTAATCGAAAGATGTAGTTCAAATTCCGGTTTAACCGGAACGGTTAACCGGTGTTCGCTAAAGGCGGCTGGTGCACGTTAAAAACTGGGCTTCACTGTGTCCTCCAAGTGAAATGATTCCTCTGCAGGTGGCAAGCCAAGTATTGGGGGTCTTCTGCTTGGTTCTTGCTTCAAAATCATGAAGACACCACCCAGCTGCTTCTATCTAACAGGTGGAGCCCAACTCAGGAATAGTTACAAGGAAGCATGCCGGTGCAACAACAAATTAAAATAATAGCTTCATTGCTTGCCGTAAGAACCTATCAACATAATACTATATTGTCAGTATGTTATGAATAAAACTGATGGAGTCTCTTCGCCATACATAATGCTATCATTATGTATGGCAAAGAGACTCCATATTTTTTACTTCTTACCATGATATTTCATAATATCATTAAAGGAATAGAACACTTAATATCTTAAGAACTCGTTAAGTACTATAGCTGTGTGATTCCCTGATCTCTTTCTGAGAAACAAGATGTGACTCACACTGAGAAAGCTATTTTCTTCCTATGGGTTTCCCCTAGTGGTCATAAGAAATTAGGCTTTTAGTGTAATACTTTGAGATCAACAGAATGCCTAATAGTTGACTTTCTTTTTCACATTTAATATCATGCATGAATCGATAGCTTGTATAGAAACCAAATGAATAGGTTAAGCTCGTTATTTTACATAAATTTCACTCGTATTTCTGTCATGGTTTATTCAGTTGAATATACACCTTAGTAGGCAATATTTACTATTATATTCATTCGTTGCCGTTCTTTCAAAATCACAATGTTGAAGAATCCTGACCTCTCAGTAACACCTGCTCATATATTCTCTTTTATTATACCACCTGCTCAAGTAATAAACCAATATATCAGTTTGAAATTCCTTTCCTTCTCAATTTGAGATAGATGATGATAACTGGTATATTGTTGAATATAAGATTTAAAAAAACCATACCATAAAATAAATATGATTTGGACTTCTGATAAGATTTTATCGCATTCACTTATTATAAATACAGATTGCAATCATCCAGTTTGTTACGCAATTTAAGCCCTTCCCTTAAATCGATAACAGCTGTTTAACACTTGCAAATTCGATCATTTGCATATTTTATATTCACCTAATATTCTGTTAATTTCCATAAGTTTATGCCTTTCCTTCGTTGTGTGGGAATTTTAATAATGAACTGTATTTTCCAGAATGCATTACCTAAAAAAAATTAATGAAAAACAGTTTTTGTGCGTATAAAAGAGGATAACATGTTTTAAATAAATATACAATGATTAATAAAGTCATAATTTATAATTTCTCATTTCTATCATGTTTTTCAAACATTTTATGATTAAATAATATAAATTATTTATTAAATAATATTTAGACTCTTAATAAAATGATGGAATATTTGTTAGCAAATAATAAATTAATATTTACCTAATAATATTAATTAAATTAAAATTATAATTGAATTAGATTTTTATTTTACCATGTTTTCTTCATGTTTTTCTTTCATTTTATGATTAAATAATATAAATTATTTATTAAATAATATTTAGACTCTTAATAAAATGATGGAATATTTGTTAGCAAATAATAAATTAATATTTACCTAATAATATTAATTAAATTAAAATTATAATTGAATTAGATTTTTATTTTACCATGTTTTCTTCATGTTTTTCTTTCATTTTATGATTAAATAATATAAATTATTTATTAAATAATATTTAGACTCTTAATAAAATGATGGAATATTTGTTAGCAAATAATAAATTAATATTTACCTAATAATATTAATTAAATTAAAATTATAATTGAATTAGATTTTTATTTTACCATGTTTTCTTCATGTTTTTCTTTCATTTTATGATTAAATAATATAAATTATTTATTAAATAATATTTAGACTCTTAATAAAATGATGGAATATTTGTTAGCAAATAATAAATTAATATTTACCTAATAATATTAATTAAATTAAAATTATAATTGAATTAGATTTTTATTTTACCATGTTTTCTTCATGTTTTTCTTTCATTTTATGATTAAATAATATAAATTATTTATTAAATAATATTTAGACTCTTAATAAAATGATGGAATATTTGTTAGCAAATAATAAATTAATATTTACCTAATAAAATTAATTGAATTAAAATTATAATTGAATTAGATTTTTTAGCACAATAAATTTAATTATAAAACAGCAAAGACCATAATAGTTCAAAGTTCAAATCTCATTTTAAAAAAACTACATGTTATAAAAAAATGAAAGCATTATAACTCCTATTTTACAAAAGATTATGCCACTATTAATTACTTTCAGCCACCACATTTTGACAACACGTGACAAAGCGTGGAATATTAAAACGAGCTTATGCTTTAATCATGTAAAGAATTCTCTTCCTCTATGCATTTTGTTGTTCGCGGTCTTGCTTTATTTTTATTCTGTTCTCCGGCCTTCGATTTTCGTGTAACAATCACCGATTAAGCGGGAATAGCACCCAAATGTAATTATCGAGAAGAAAATTGGCGTCTGCAGCCTATGGTCCAAAGAAGGCCCATGAAAGGATAATCTTAGGTCCATTTACTTTGATAGGATTTATTCCCGCCGAAACAAGAAAGGAAAAGCTACGAAAAAAATATTTTATTTGTATTACCAGGCCTCTGTCTTTGCGAAGATGCACAAATTGGGACAATTCAGAAGTAATAGGGAGTAACGAAAATTTCTATTCATTAAGAATAGAATGCTCTATCGGGAAAATATTTCATGTTTCCATACAACCGCAGCATTGCCATTTGATTATACGATATTTAATAACATTGTACAATACATGTTTTTATACGCAATTAATTATCGTTTTTTACCTGTAGCTCTATTTGTTTTGCAAGTGAAATATTAGTAAGTAGTAAAATGCCCGTAAATTTGCACTCTGAATTTCTTATTCAATTGTTTTGATATTTAGCGTGAATGTTCTTTGTACAGATACGAATAATATTTTTAGAAGTAATATAAAATTATATAATTAAAATTTAACTTTTATTCAATAATTGAAATGTTTTCTTTAGAAAATTTCATTAAATAAGCACCTCTGAAACGATGCAGTGTTAGCTCCTTTTGTTTGAAATTAAACATCAAAACAGTTTTATAAATATACAGAGAGAAAAAAAATTCATAGTGTTTGTGTAAAATTAAATCCGATTTTGAAATAAATATGTTAGCATTTTTTTTACAAATACTGAAAATAAAAACCAATATTTATGTATACATAATTACATGTGTCGAAAATAATGATGACCTAATTTTTAAATCTGTGGAAACAAAATTCAAAAAAATGTTCTATTTGCATGTGTATTCACATAAATTTTCTTAAATTTTATTGTTCTTTGTAAAAAAAATATTATTAATAAATAATTTTTTGGTTTTATATCTATTGGAAACAATACTCTTTATTCCTTTTTCGCCTAATTCCTTTTCAATTTGTTATAAATGTCTAGAATTGTCATCTATTATTTGAATTTATAAATGAAGAATTGGAATTATTTTAGAATGTTCGAAAGTAATATTTATTCTATTTTAAATCCTTTTTGTTATTTTATATTCATTAATTTCTTTTAATTTGCATAAATATCTTCTATTTTACTTTGTTAATCATCACCAGTATCCGTTTGAATTACTGAGAAATATTATTGTTTTTTATATATTGATAATTTTCATTCATTTCGTCATACTTTAAGTCATATCTGTTTGATATAGTTTCAATTGATAAAAGCATAGCATGTCTAAACATTGTAAAGAAATATTGTTTCTCAAAATATTATGAATCTATTTTTTTATTAAGGTTATTTTTTTTACCATTATAAGAATTATATTATGTATTATGACAACCCTACCTATATTCCTTTTTACATAGTTTAATCTTTACTTTATTTCATTTTATCTGCACTAAAATGACTTTAAAATTAATTTTAAATACTATCTTGTTCAGGAATTAAATTTTATTTATATCAGAAATTCGTTGAATTATTATTTTATATTTTAAACTGATATCAAATATATATTTATTGAAAAAAACTTTTTTCATCGTCTAATTTATAAAATAAATATTTCAATTAATACATCAGCTATTCTTAATTATTTTGTAGTCATTTCACTTATTTATTAGAATTCGGTCAATCAAATCAATCAAAATCAAGAATTTTTTGTGGCCATATTTTCTGATTACATTCGAAAATATTTTCCCTTGATAAAAGATTGATGGCTAAGAGATTTAATGTCAGTAAAACATTTATTTTCCAAATTCCTATCGCCAAATGATATCGATTTTCAATGGCTGTTAAGGATTCCTCTTGAAGGGATTAGTTTCTAAAAATCGGCGCCCACCCTCGAGTAATTATTTCAAATATACTCAAGGTATTCGAATCTGTGCGTGTATTTCTATAACATATCATTTCAACATCGTTTCGCGTTTGCCATAATATTGACAAATAGAAAATACGTCTTGTTCGCAGCGGGAAACATACACACCTGTCACAACCACACCTTACACCCTCCACAGTCACGTGATTTATTGGCAGACCCCCCTTAATGACATGAGATTCACGCAGCAATTGAGCACAACTTTTATTACAATATGTCTTGGAACAATCTTGATTTTTTGAAGTGATAAGAATGTTATCATTATAAGATTCTCGTTATCATTTGAGATGGATGGAATAAAATGATTTACTAAACTTGTGTTCTACGAAGTATCTTGTTGAAAATTATTTATAAAATATCAATTCTTTTGATTCATTTCTTGGTAAAATACATAATTAATATGATTCAAGCACATATCTCAATATTTTAGTCAGTTAATGATTTAATTTTATGACGTTTATAAATTTTTAATTAAATAATAAACTTGAACTTTTAATAAAATTAAGCAATTATCATATTTAAAATTTTATTTTTATCATCTAAAACGAAAAGATGGCAAATAATATCGTTTAAAACTGAAATTTACGTACCATTTAAAATCTTTAGTGAAAATAAATACTTGCACAGCTAAATATCTTTTCCGTATTTTAACGCGTTAATGTGCGTGGATAATATGTTTGAATTTACATTTGCATCTGTAAATATTTACTTTCACTGATATTGGAGTTTAATTTTCTCCTGCAATCTGTATAATTTAAGTAAATTAATTATTATTCAGTTTGTAAACTTTCAATGTCATGCAAGCGTTAACGTAAATTTATAATATGCGCTTATCATTTATAATCAAGCGCTTTTTTTAAAGAAGTTATCTTTATTTACTTATATAAAATTATATAAAGCTATATAACATTATATTGAATAAATAAAGGATAATTTATAATAAATTTATTCATTCATAAGACAACTTTTTACGTATTGCAAAAGTTTTTACATACCGCAAAACTAATAAAGGAAATAATTGTATTAAGAACTTTATAATAAACTTTCTTTTACTTCTTTTATTTGAGAAATTTAAACTATAATTTCAACATATATTTTTATATGAATGAGCTTATATCAAAATTAATAGATTATGTTGGAAACTTATATTTCGCCAAAAAATGATATTTTACAATTTATAGTTACACAGTCAATGTTAGCTCACATCCTTTTAATATATACTTGAATACTGATTCATATCGTTCAATTTAATTACATATTACATAATGTATTTATATATTCCATCTAAGATATATTTAATTATTATTATGTATGAATTATATTCGATAAATGAATTATATTTCATATGTTTCGTTTTAGTAGTAATTCGATAAATTAATATTAATTTAGATATAGGAATAATTATTTTATTGAACTTATTTATAGTTAATTCTTGATAAGATCTTACATTTTTTTCTTATTGCTAGGAGCTCTAAGAAACAAATTAAATGCAAAAAAATCAATGAACTCTTAACACAAAGCCTTTAGTTGATTAAAATATTAATCTAATCTGAATCCATACGTGAATACTTCCTGAATAAGAAGCCTTTCTTAATCGATCCCTTTGATTTTATGGAATTTTATGTTTTTATGTCCTTATGACTGTCTAGACAGACTAAATTTTATTAACGCTACAGTTTTCTTTTTATATTTCCCTTTAATTGTAGCATACACTGAGAACGCGTCATTTATATCTGATTTTATTTCTAACAATTGCTTCTTTTTTTGTATTGTCTCATATCAATATAAATTTCTTTTTCAATAAATAATCAAAATTCATGATGAATATATGTGCGTTTCGATTAATAACCTGGAATTTAGCATTGCCAGTTTATTAGAACACCATGGAGTGTGAAAAATAATGAAATTTAGGCTGAAATCAAACTATTTAGAAAAAAATGAAGCATAGCTAAAATAGGTAGAGAAGTTAAATTAAATTTTTTTTCTGTTAAATTTAATTTCTATGTCTCTGCATTTTTATTTAATTTTTATTAAAATAAGTATTTTAATAAAAGGGAAACTTTAATTAAAAATATAATTTTCATTGGTACAAAAATTATTAAATAAAAAGTTTAGTTTTTTAATGTAGGCAAAAGTAATATAGACCAAGTACTAAATGGAGTTTAATGAATTCGATACTTTATTTATCAAGTGCTTAACTATTAATTTTTTGTTTGCTATAAATTATTAATATTGTTTGAATAGTTATAGTTTTAAGACCAATTTAATATTAATGAAATATTCATTTGTAAAGTCTTAAAAAAAGTTCCTAAAGCATCACGATTAAATAAATAACTGTAAATATTTGATTTACATAATTTATCATCAGATATTGCAATGCACTTTAAAAGAAATTAACTAGTCTCATTTTTATCTGTTTGTTTCAAATAAATTTAGCGAAATGATAAAATTAAAAAGAGTCTATTTGATGATTAAAAATTGTTTGAAAAGTCAAGATTTCTTTTTGGAATTTCGATAGGGATTGTAAAAGTAATGTGAGACAAAAATTTAATAGAAAATAAAAATTAACTGACTTCAAATTAATACAGAATTTAATACATGCTTTTAACTACTTCAATTGAATTTTTTTTTAAATTATAATTTGCGTGATTTTAATTTTGAAGACAAATGTAATTCTATCGAAAAAGATAAATAAATTCTGTTGTTTCATACAGCAAGTATATTTCTAAGCAAAATTTAAATTTAGAATTAAAATACTTATTATTACCTTTATATATGCCTTATTATATTTTAAAATATAAACCACGTTAAAATTATTAGAATATATCAGAAATTTATGTCATTTCTTTGAGTTTCTTAGGAAATTAATTATAAATTTTTATAATTAATTAATTTTTAATTATTTTAAATAAGTTAAGAAATAATATACGTGATTCTTTCTTCTGATTTTGTATATAAAATATTAATGAATGAAGATCAAGTACAATACTTTTTAAATTATTAAAAGTTACCAATTGTAATAATAATTTAAAAATTATAAATTAGGAACCAATTCTAATTTATAAACTATACAACCTCTTAAAACTAAAAATTCATAACATGAATATTTAACGCATGCATATTTTCTTTTTGAAATTGATTTGGAATATTGCTAAATACAGAATAAGTATAACTCTGTTATTGATTTCTTCAAAAAAAAAAAAATTACCTTTTCTTATACTATTTTCTTAAATAATTGCTTTAAGATAAATATCTTATAGTAATCATTAATTTGAAAAGAAGGGTTGAAATGTCTGGAAAAAAAGACTTAAATATGAATATAACTCAATAAATATTTAATTATGAATATAACAATAACTTATGTTTATTTAAGAAACCAACAAGTTTGCGTATGGTTTAACAGTATTGTTTTTAAATTTAATAATCAAAATAACGGTAGTATATTCGTTGATCATATTGATTATTTTGTACAGCTCAATGTATTATATTAAAAATCAAGTGATTTCTACTTATTAAACCTTGAGACAGACTGTCTGAGTACTTGCCAAAGGGTTATTCAAAATTTGCTTACTTAATCTATTAAATCTTTTCATACATTATTATACAAGGCTTGAAATTATTTTATAAAAATTCGTTTTCTTTTCATTAAGAAGGATTTGTTAATTGAGTCAACTAATTATAATAATTTTTTCCCAAACAATTTGGCGATTTTTTTATCCCTTACGCTTTCAAAATAAGATATAGATTAATATTATTCGAAGTACTAGAAAATCTTATATTGTGCTGATTGAAGATGAACAATCAGATGAGACCTTGAATTTTCAACTTTTTTTTTTAATCCTTGAGACATGATTTTGGATATAAAGACATCTTGTTTAATGATTTCTTCACAATTTAACGATACTTTTGCGTGATTAGATGGAAGAATTCTTTTAATTTTCTTTGATAATTTAGTAAAAAATGTGATTAAATATGAATAAATTTGAGCTATATTATATTAAAATATATATATATATATATATATATATATATATATATATATATATATATATATATATACATATATATATATATATATATATATATATATATATATATATATATATATATATATATACATATATATATATACATACATACATACATATATATATATAAATATATATATATATATATCCGCCCTAATTTGAAATGTCACTTTTACAGAGTTTTATTATTTTTTAAATTTAAATTAAAAATAAAATATATTTGTTAATTTCTCTGTAACATTTATTTATTTAAAAGTGTGCAGATAATTTAACTATAGATGAAATGAAGCATGCCTTTTTGATTTCCAAGTTTGTTTACAAAACATTTAGTTCTGGAAAAAAAGGTAAATTTTCTGTGTTAAACTGAAATTTTTTAAGTTCGCCTATAGAAAAAAATTCAGATAATATGATTATTTAGTTTTTATAGATTATAATTTAAGTACTGTATTGATAAATAACAATTACATAATTTAATAACATTATTTAAGAACGAAAATTTTGTTCAAAGAAATTTGTTTACAAATTAATTCTTTTTACTGTTTAACTAAATAGCTAATGTTAACCACACAGAATATAAAATATTTTGTTTTATTAACCGGATTTCATTAATTCAAAATATTTATTTAAATTTGAAATCATATTAAAAATCATGGATTTATTTTCTCTATAATTTTTTAGAATTCCGTTAAAAATATCCGCTTAGATTTTAGTTTCGTCGTTTCAAAATAAAATCCCAAGCTCTGATCGTATGTTAACATGTACTATTAATTTATATTCAAAAGCAAAATTTTCATAAATAAAAACAAAATGTCACTAAGTTATTGAAATTACAACTGTAATTCTATAGTCTGAATATTAAAATTTTTATCATATAAACTGAATCACAGATTTTAATTTGTGGTATGATTATTTAAATGTCCGTATAATTCAACACTTCAATAATCATTTCTAAATTTTGTTACAAAAAGTAATATTCATCATCCATAAATAATATAATACTTTATTTGGTATTAGAAAATTATTAGAGATTTCCATTATTATATCTAAGCAACTAAATTAAAACAATATCATTATTATAGTTAATATCATATTTCTTAATATGTGATTATTAATTTATATAAGTTTTTAATATGATGTGTTTATTAGATTTAGCATTTTCTTATAATAAAGTAATCTAATTTCGAATGAAAGACTTTTTATATTGTTTATGTATTTTTATAATTTTCAATTGCTTGTGGACTGATTCATTTGGGTAAAGTTAAATAGCTCATGAAATCGCTTAGTTCAAAAACATTTGTTTTTTAAATGAAAATGGCGTTATAAAAATTAATAAACTGAAACATGTTAATTATTGCTTAATATACTAGATATAATTATTATTATTATTACATTTCATTACTTTACGTATTAATTAATACAGTATCAAAGGAATTATAATTTAATTGGTTATAAATGTTTAAATGAGGAAGAATAAACGTTAAAAATAAGATATAAGTTCACACGGTTTATTTTTAAATAAAAAAACTTGGATTTTTGTTGCGAATTAGTATTTTAAAATAGATTATTAATATGAAAGCAGTTAATAAGGACTTTCAACATACATTATTAAATTTTGGAATTTTAAAAATATCCAAAACTCTACTGGTGTAGAGATGTATATCAAGAAATATTCCTGGGTAATATACGCGTTTGAATTTATTTCAATTATAAAACTTTATGATTTTATCATCAATTTGTATTCCATGATTTTTTATTTTTTAAAACTATTCCACCTTTTGAAAGAGAATTCACTATTTCTCGATTTTTTTAGATTTTTTTTTCTGTGTTTGAATTAAGGAATCTTGTCGGTATACGTTAACGTTAAAGTTATGAATCAGAATTACGCAAAAATGATTATGCTTTAAGAGACTGAATTCTCAGAAGTTAGAATCTATTAAAAAGAAACAAAAATAACAAACATGAGTGTAGAAAAAATTTAAAAAATGGATATACTTTGTAACAAAAATCAAATTCTCTCCATATACGATGCATGCAATTTTATTAAAAACATTGCGTTTTGATTAAAAATTCTGATGGTGAAAAAATGAAATATTTTAAAATTTATTTTTTATGTGCCATCAGAAGATTATACTCATAGATATATATTTCTCATTTCATAGGAATAACGTGTGTACAATTCTTTCCATTCAATTGATTTCAATTGAGAAGAAATATTTTCGTTAAATTTGATATACGTGTTTACCTTATCCATAACAGAAAATATCTGACTTTGAATAGATTAATATGCGTTTTCTTGTGTCAATCTATTGAATATTATAGTTTTCTTTCAAAAAAATACATAAAAAATTCGGCACATCTATTGAAATCATCAAAAGAGAGTACTCCTATTTATTTTCGAAAAAAATCTTTTTGATAGTATAACATTATTGATACTTTTTACGGAACACGTAGATTAAACTATTCGGAAAATATCTTTTCAAAGATACTATTTATGATAAAAGTTATATTTATAAACTCTTGTATCATTAAAAATTGTTTGAACTTATATTTCAATATTTATTTTTGCTCAACTTCAAATAATACTTTGGATATATATATGCCTTTTCCCGGAAAATATTTTCCAGGGAAGCTAATATAATGTTTTGATATTCACAATAAAAAATTCTGCTGAGGTTTTGTGATGATTTATGTAAATAGGAACTTTAATTAATCATATAAACTCCTAGTTTTTTACTTTAAAATTGCATTCTCCTCATGTCTGCTTTTTTTATATTCAAAAGATAAAAGTAATTTTGTGTTAAAAAGATTACTGGGGAGAGATACACAGTTTTTGTTCGTGCATTGCTTTTAAAGAGAAATATAGTATATAGGTAGGTAGTATGAATTCATAAGCCTTTATATTGCATATAATTTCAATACTGATTTCAGCTTTCATAAAATGAATTTTCTCATGGATAACAAATTAAAATTAATATTTAAAAAACAGATATCGATGCCTGAAGAAGATGCTTTAGATGCTTTCTAAAACTTATAACTACTATAATATATTTAATTAAAAGCATCTAGAACTTAAACATTGTTTTTACATACAATTAAAATCTGAATGTTAAAAAATGGAGATATATTAATTTGAATTATTTTTATTAGGTTTAAATAAGAAATAGGTTGTAACGCTCTATGCTTTCCAACTTCTTCCATAGTGAGAAATTACAGATTTATATTTGTTTGTTTTATCTAACATGCATTTTTTTTTACAATCGATTGCTAATTACTGAAATTCGCAGCTTAAGGTAAATTAAGAACTAATATAAAAAGGGTTTTGAGCAATGCTGTCGTAAATGATGGCACACTTTGTGAAATTTTTAATAAAATGAAAATATAAAAATTTTCTGAATTTAATATTTTAATTATTTACCATTATTACAACAACTTTTATATTCATTATTAATAAAGTTATTTTCGTTTCATTACAAAAAATTATTTAATTTATATATAAATTAATCAAAATGTAATCATAGTTTCATTTTTTATTCAAACCTGATTGGTAATATCATAAACCAATATCATACACTGAATGAGGTATTTAATTTAGAGGGTAATTGTGGTTATGTCTAATAAAGCTTCAAAATTTTTATTTTATATATATTTGGTGATATTTTATTTACATATTTTCAACTGACGATACATGACGTCATGAGTATAAAATGATATACTCATGACGATAAAATTAAAGCAAAAGCTAAGAAATTGTACTGAAAATCAGGATGAATTCATTCATGGTATATCTATTAACTATTCGATAAAGCTAAATTCTATTTATATAATCAGGATTGAATAATTTATATTAATATTATTCTGGCTTAAATGTTTGAAAGTGAAAATATCAGTAAATTGAAAGTACACACTCGTTACTAACATTTAAAACAATATGAAGAAAAAAGCTCACGTGAATCAATGGTAAAGATTTCAAGCGATACCAACAAATTCATCAAGAATTTTCATGGTTGTATATCGCAATAAGTATATTCAGTACCAGTTTCATAGCTTCTTAGTGGGTTATATGATTTTATCCCTCTGTTCCCCATCATGCGAGAAACATTTCCTTGCCTATCAATACTTGTAAAGAAAGCACTTGGTGAACATACTTTGGAAGCTGGAACTTCCATCAGAGCCGAGGAAATAGGTGTTCTTTGCCTCCCACATCGTTTACTTTTTCGCTGCTCGGACCCTTCCTCCCAAAGGACCCAACCTCCTGATCTGGAGGAACTACCATGTAATTTTTCTTCTCAGCCGTTGTCTTCTCGGGAAGATCGTAGAATGGAAAAAGAATTGATTCTCGGAGAAGCTTCTTGTTAAGTCCTCTTCCAGCACCTCCGGGCAAAAGCATTATTTCTTGCTTCTTCTTCTTCTTTTTTTCTAATCTCCTTTCTTTTTCCTATTCATTTTGGATCGCGGTTGCGTACTCTCACGGGAAGAATGAAAACGTGTTCTTTGAAAATAGAAGGTAAAAGTCCAACCTTTTGTGGCTTTATTTGCATAAAAATTAAGCGCGAGGAACTCTGATTAGAGTTCTTTTTTTTATTATTCCTTCTCGCGAGGACTCAGGTGTGGTGTAAAATGGAAGTTGTTATATGTAAATAAAACAGGCTTGTGCTTTCGCTTAACGAATAAATGTGAAGGGAAATCTGATCACTTGGCAAATTGCCCTTCGTTAATTCCTTACAATGCAGTGGTAATTTCTTTGTTTTCTTTACTCAGGCTCAAAGTAATCAAAGCTTTACATCCAATAGTTTAAACACAAGATAATGTGATAGTCAATTTAATGAGAGACCAAGTAATAAATGCATTTCATTTAAAATTGCACAGTTTAAATATCTAATTGGTACCAAATAATCTATTTAAGTATTTCCTTTACAAAGTTTCCTTCAAAAGTTTAGATATGGTCCTTCTTTTGATATAAGTGCAACTTATTTTATTAGTGTATATATTGATGTACCCTATATTTCCCACATTAAATAATTAAATTTTATTTAACAGAAGGTGTTAGTTCAAAACCTTTATTTCAATTTATAAATAGTGTGTTTAAATGATATTAAATTTATAATATAATCAAACAGTCATCATACACATCAATAATGGTTAAATTCAACGTGCATTTTTTAAATTCTGTAAATATATAATTGATATATATGTTTCTTAAAATTTTAATAATATATTTATGTGATTTAATGATTTAGCATATATTTATATGCTTTTGCATATATATAAATCTATGCTAAAGCATTAAATCATATAATTTATATGCTTTTGCAATTGTAAATTCCTATGTTTCTTTCAAAGTGTACTAACAATTTTTTCATGAGTATTTTGAGATAATCGATGCCCTAAAATGCAGAAAGTTATGAAATATTCAAGAATCTTCATGCGTTGCCAAATTTTAACTATGTATGCGAAGAATTAGACTCAAACGTTATTGTAAAACTTAATACTTTTATGCTTGTATTTAACACCTAAAAGTAGTTAAATTTTATAATGCATGACATATTTTCTACTGTACTTGAATTGCTTACAAAGAAAGGAGCAATTCACATACTGCCACATAACTATAATACCATTCAAGATTGAAAATCATCATGTATCTTTTTTATAAGAATTCCTTCATGTAAAATAAATCCGAATGCAAGGTTTTTTTTTTCTATTTTTATGACTCTTTGATTTTCTCAGTCCTTCAAATGACATGTTTGTGTTCAACAAGACAAATATCTGCACTCAGAAATTTGACATCTTACACCCAGTCAAAACGTGTCTAGGACCTCCTGGCTAAAGACAGAAAAGGTCTGCAAGGCCTGTGATATTGTACACACATGTTCAAGAAGTCTCTTAGCTTAAAAATAGAATGGTTTCCCCCTTTTACTCCCATATAGCCAGAAGATGACGCTTCCAAATAGAAATTCCGTCGGGACGCGAACATCCCTAACGCTTTATACTTATATATTTATATCCGGAAGTGAGAATTTTTTTTTTGCGATATTTTTCTTTCCTTCGGCACTGAAAGTAAGATTTTTTTTTTTATCTCCTGGAAGATGAAAGATGCGCGTTTTTTCCTCCTCCCTTATAGAAACCGCAAGGTTGTGGACTAAGGTTTAGATAGGGTTATAAACTTTTTATATACTTCGGACAAGTCCTTGCTTAAAGAAGATTGGCAATATTATATAGGCTTCATTTTATTCATTTTGAGGTAAAAGAAATATTTTTTTCCGTTCAAGACATTATTATTAAAAATTGAATTAACTAAATATGTTTGAATATTTAGTATTGCCATATGTGAATAAAATGTTACAGATGATAAACCAATAAATAGATTCATTTCAATACAAAAAAGTAAAACTTTATTCTTTGATTATTTTATAATTTTTAAAATTTTAATTTTTAAGTATATATCTCTTTTTTTATGGATGGTTAATTATATTTTTTAATTTAAATTTAATAAGCAATATATGTTGCTTATTAATGTTCAGTTTTATTTTCTATTCTTTAGAAAAGTTTGCTTTTATACCTCAATTTTTAAATTTTACTTGCTTTATAATATCAAACTTGTTTTATACTTCTAATTTACATTATGAGTGAAATGTGCTGAAATATTTCGAAATAACTGAATCATAAAGGAAAAAAATTATATTTTTAATAATTGTTTATTTTCTGAAAATAAATTTATTTGCAAAAATTTGAATTCTGCGCAATTCAGAATTGCACATAAACAAATATTGCTTAAAATTCAGAATAATTTTTATAATTATATTTATTACTAATATTACAGTGGTATAGTAAAAATATTTGTGTTTGATGAATTTATGAATTTTTTAATTTAAATTGTAAATTTTTAAATTGGTTCTTGAATTTTTAAATTGTTTGTTTAAATTATAAACTCAGACTCAACTGAAAATGTTTTTCAAAATTCAGAGCAATTCCTTATTTGCATTGATAAAAATATTAAAAAAGTATATTTGTGATATAAATACGTTTATTGCCTAAAAATAAAATCTTATTCATCATAATAAAATTTATAAGACCAAAATGTTTTCGATTAAATCTGAGTTTTGATGCTTAACATTGTCATTTAACTTCTATTTTCTTGCAAATATTGTGTAAAAAATTTAGATTACTTTACCTGTAAATATAGTTTTTATTTACATTTTATTCTGTCATTGTAAAACTTTTAGTGCTTATAAGCACTTCGACAAAAATAGACTGTTATCTTGAAGCAAATTGCCGAAAAATATAAATTTACTGCTTTTTGCTGTATTTTATTTCATATATTTTTCCGAAACCAATAATATTATAAAGCAATTCTATATAAAACAAACTTTATTACGTTTAATACGTTTTTTTTTTACATAAAAGCTGTTGATTCGAAACACCTAAATATATTTTTAGAATCTCTACAAATTCTAAAAAATGTCTAAGAGAAATTTGCAAGTTGTGCATTGTGTTACAAAATATGCTCTTTTAGTTTATGTTACAATCAAAAGATTTGGAATGATTTTTTAAATTTTTACATATATTAACTGTAACTTAAGTTAGTATGAGTTTTTTATTTGATATTAACTACCACTATAATTTTAAAATAATGTTTTTCTTATCATAGAAACATTTCTTTTTCAGTTGCTCTTAAAGATATAGCATTATTTATAAAATAGATCAAACATATTTCCCACAACAATCATGACGTCAAAATAGTTATTCTAGTTAATAAAAATACATTTAAATCGTGATAAAATCCGCAAATTTATTCTCCGTTAAGAGGCTCCTGTTTCCGAATTTTAAACAATTTATTCATTTGCGAAATCATTGTAACTTTTTTATATATATAATTCACGTATGCAAGCACAACAGCGCATAAACACTATATATACAAATCTGTGAATAGATACATTAATTTAAATATCTAAAAGGCGTAAGAAATAAATGCTTTTTTTATTTTATTTATAACATTTCGAAATTGTCGTCGAAAGTATACAGTCTTGTTTTCTAAATTATTTGATGGTTTTGTCGAAAGACTCTTTTATTTTCGATGAATATCATTTATTCATGGAAATGCAACAATTTATTCGTGCACAACTATTTCAGACAAACGGTTGTCCCCCCCAACCCCCAATTCAAAACAGGGCAGGGATTCGTTAAAATAGCACTTAGTTATGGATATAGGTACTTATTTTTCCATAAATAATTATTATGCTATTGGGGAGATGTAAATGTTTTTGAGAAATATTTTTTTCCTATTTTTCAAAATTTAAAACCATAATATATGTTTTCTGTACATATGTATATTTCAAATGCAGTTTTTCTTCAAATTTTTTGGATAAAAATGTATGTCGTGTATTACATTCCATTATATTTTAAAATTATCGCAAAGGAAAATAAACATTGTTTACATCTTATTACGCATGTATATGAGATTAATAATGTAAATATTTTTAAGTACTGCTTGACATAAAATGTTATCAGTATACAAATAAATAAAAGGAATTTAAATTAACTGCCTACTAGATTTAAAAAGCTATTTTTTCACTATTTCTGTCTTAAATATCCTTAGTTTACATTAATTTATAATGTTTTGCTAAAACATCCATAATTACTTGATTCCTCTATTAGACTATTTTACGTTTCGGATGTATAATACAGTAAGATATATGGTCATAATTATTATAATTATATGTACATGAATATGCAAAATATATTTGATTTATTTATGTATTTGAATTCCATCTATAAAATTAAAAATAAGAGAGATATTGTTGTCTATCTTCTGAAAAATTCTCATTATAATTTCTCTTAGGAAAACTGGATTCCTAAATTACTTGAATTGCATTTTCTGCGAATAATTGTCTTTTATTAGCTCTCTTAAACAATTTTTTTTAAACAAAATTGTTACTTTTATCATAATTTTAATTTTAGGCATACTTAAAGGGTTAACTCAATAAAACTATCTATTAATAACAAAAAAAATATTTAAAAAACAAAATAGTTAGAAAAATCTAAATCATCACAACAATTAATTGCTTTAACGTTAATTGTTAACAATAAAACTGAAAATGCTACGATTTACATAAAAAGACTTCTTTACTTAGATTATTATTTATCGCATTTATTTCGACTTTTTCATTGCTTAAAAGAAAATAAAAAGCAAAAATAATGGTAACAGAAATAACAAGTGCTACAGTTTACGCTATTGTTGGTAGTATGAGGCTAATAAAACAAGAAGTACTAGTAGCTTCGCCAGAGGGCAATAAAAAAATAACGCCAACATAGATTTTAGTTAATTACCAAAAATGATTTACATCATTTTTTTTCTACTTTATTTCGGGTCGTATAGTTTCGAGGGTGAAAGCATTTCGTTCATTAATTTTCGAAAGCTATTTTTTACATCTTTTTACCATGGTTCATGGCGATTAAAACTGAGAGACGCAGACAAATTCTTTAACATTAGCAGAAGAATCATTAAATCGAGTTTCCTGCTGTATTTAGGACATTACTAACATCATTTGCGGTAAATTATTTCGATAACCCATTGTTCATTACTTTATTGAATATGTTCGGGTATTGTGCACGAAAATAATGAAAAGTAAAAATACCATCAGCATTGCTTAATGTCAAAATCATATTCATTTACCAACTAATGATTCATTTAAGAAGAGGTTGAAAAAATTATCGTGGTCTTAACCCTTTCAATTTTTTTTATTGGCTGATTTTTTTTGGAATGAAATTTTAGATATAGCAATGCTTTATTTTAATATTTATTTAATGTATTTTAATTGATTTTTTCTATTTATTTTTCGATTTATCGAAATAAAGATTAAGTATATAAAATATGGTCCGTTGTTTGAGTTTTTAAATGTATTATTAAAACGAATTTAAGTTTTACTTATGCTTTTCAGAATGGGTTTAAATTTAAAAATGTTATTTTATAAAAGTATAAAAATAGAAATGCTTTATCTAACAGCTATTTATTTCAGGTCTAAATACACTTGTCAAATACTTTTTTGTGTTTGAATAATTTAGATCATTCTGTTTTTTCGAAGTTTAGCATACAAAACATAGAAAATTCCTTAATTTGTGCAGCGGTTTTCATTAAATTAGGTATATATATATATATATATATATATATATATATATATATATATATATATATATATATATATATAATTGTTATTTTACTTATAAATAATTACTAAATTTGACATATCTCTTGACAGGCACTTTTTCTCTTTTTTATTTAATTAATTAAATAAATCTGCTAAATTTATTAGTAATAAGTTTTGGGGATTAATTCTTTCATTTGGGTTAATCTTGGCTAAATACCGCAATAAATTTCCCGAAATGTATAAAAGAATTACTTCTTTATTTTACGTTGTTCTCCTTCATTCCTGGGAACCAAATAAGCATTTCGGCACTGCCCAATTGGTACCCATTCATTTGGCTTCCACTCGCTCCATTATTCTGGATTTCCTTCAAATCTTATTCATCAAAAAGAGATGTTGAAAATACTTCTGCCGCAGGAAAAAAAACAAAACAGGATCAGAACAAAACGAAATAAATTACTTCTCCCGAAGTATCACCTTCCCAGAATCCGGGTTAACGAATTGAAGGTCCAGAGAAAACGCCTTATCACTGATGACCGGGTGCTCGCTGTAATAAAGCTGCAATCCGGGCCGTGGTCCGGACACTTAGAGCCCGGGATCAAGCGGTCTTTCCTTACTGTTGAGCCGGAAAATCCGGGAGATGCGGCCCATTTCCCTTTGGGATTCTCTCTGATGGCCGGGCCTGATGAGACCTCGGGAAAATCAGGAGGCGCCTGTTATGGAAAAGGAACTAAATGCCGTCCGTACCTTGCTCTGCCGAATGCAATTATTGGCTAAGGCCCCTTGCCTAATGTCATGTGTAAGGGAAGGTCTTCTTCGAAATGACCCTGGAAGGAACATGGTTGTCATGTGATCAGGAATAAAATCTTCCGCCGGATTCCTTTCATTAATCTTAGCTTTGACGACCAAGAGTTGCTCGGAAAAGGCACATTTGCTTAGCTTTTTATCTTCAACTGCTTAACGGGTTGTTTTAAATAATTACGGATTCAAAATATCATTGCTTTATTCAAAAAATATTAAAGGTTTTATAGTTATTTTTAAAATTTAAGCGGAATAGCTATTTAATATTTTGTCATTTAATGCCATTTTTCCGTTCAATTCATTTGATTATTTATATACTGCTTACAATTTATTTATTTATTTTCTAAAATAATTCTCGTAAACACTTGATAGATTTACGTGAACTATTTTTAACTTAAAAAAGGGAAATTTATTTAACATTTTTTCAAAAGAAATCTTTAACATTATTGTATATCTGATGGTATTTATAATATAAAGGAAAAAAATTCGATTTTTCTTTTTTTTCAGAGATAAGGTAATTGTACATTTTCTTTTAGTCGAAGCTTTCTAAAATTGTAAAGTTTAGGTTTTATTTTCAGTTTTTACTCCCGATTTTATTGATAGACCCTAATTTTTAACCGACCAAAATAAATATTTGATAAATTGGCAATACTACGAAGATTTACAGCTGATTGTTTTTTCATTCTATGATTGCTTTCTTTGCACACAGAATCTAACTTAACTGGAACTTGTGATTAAAATGAAGTCCAAACCACTCAAACATCATGCTTAAATTGAGGTTGGTTTTGTTTTATTGATTAACTACCGTCATTTTTTTGCTAAGAAAGCTGATTAAATCATAACTTATACTTTAAAATGGATTACGAACCATTACAAGCGTTCACATATTTGGTAAGAATTGAACTCATAAGCTGTTGAAATGAAAAAAAGTGAGACAACCATTCAGCTGCGCTCTTTATATGCCAGTTCAAAACATGATCAGTTGAACTAAAAGCTTGTTCACTAATAAATTTGCTGCCATCTTGACTAAGTATGTACTATTCCTTCACCAGGATTTGCTTATAATATAATATTTGCTAAGCCAAAATTTTTTTAAATTTTAACGATTAGAATAAAAAGTGCAACGCGCAATTTCCTGTCAATTAACATTATAAATATATAAATAGGTCTTTTCAATAAAAAGCTTCCATTGCCAAATAAAGTACTCATGTTTCAAGATATTTATATGTTTTCTTTTCAAGCTATGAAAATTCTGATCAGTTAAAATGATTCATTTATATGTATTCGAACAACCAAAATTAGAAATATAAAAACTTTAGAGAGAGATAATTATTTTTTCACCCTTAATAGGTTCATTACCTAATTAATTTCCTCTTTCTCAGCTGAAGCAAATCACAAAAGCAGCTTTAAGAGACCTTAATTCAACTTAAGTACAATGAAAAAAATAACAAATAAATATAAAACGAAATCCGCGTATCGCGAAGAACCTCGACTTGCTATAGAAAGATTTATTAGCCATTAACTCGATCCATAAACTTCTCTCAAACTCTCGTTTTTGTCGGGACCATTCGCCAGAGACGCGGACTTAAATTCGTTTTACCAGAGAGGTAGTGAGAGAATATTAAATTTAGCGTTACACTCACCTTTAAATGCCGAATAGACACTTTTACGTTTCTGCGAATGTTGGCGGCTTTGTTAACTTTTCGCAAGACTTAGAAGAGAAATTCTTTTTCCTATAACAGAGTATAAATCATGGTGTTTTTTGTTTACAATATTTGGGTACGGGGTAACCTTAGTTTAAATGTAATAATAAATAATATGAAAAAAATTCAATGTTGGCGTAAGCAAGCTATTAGACTTGATGATTTAAAAGAGATTGTTTACAAATATTGCACAGTTATTAATTTAGAATTCTATTAATTAATGAAGATTTTTAAAATTTTAAATCGTCCTTGCCGATTTAAACTAACCATAAAGTGGATGGGTAAAAATATACTTGAGGGTGCCTTTTGGCGAGATTGGCGATTTTTGTTTGGCGCCAATCCTGTTCACGCAGAACGCTGTGCAAACAGTAATGGCAGCCAAAGCACAATGAAATTTCAAAAATAATGCAGTGAGCACATAAAAAAAGAAAAAAATGTACTCACTTTATTTTGCTGGATTATCCTCACTTTGAGGTACACAGAATTCTCTAATAGCACCTACAAATATTGCTTAAATTTATCCTGAGACGAAAACCAATCAGAACCGTGAATGGATTTTAGAATAGCGTTTAGGGTTATCATAAATAGAACAACATCACCCAGTTTGTCGAGAATTCAAGGGGCACCCTCAAGTATAGTCTAACCAGTGGATGTTTTGTCATGTATTTTTCATTTTGCCTTTGCTTCTGTTCTATTGTCAACGTATTAATGGCTTGAATTAATGGAAAGCGGCTTTTCAAGCCGATGCTATGGTCTTTATATAAGATATCGTTTTATTAACAAAATGGGCTCCGACAATATTCTCAACTGATTACATAGATAATGAAATTCGCCTTGTTTGCTGCCGATCAAATAATGTGATTTGAAGGTAGGCAGCAAATTCATCGACAATTCGGATTTACGACGCCGACTCTATATAATGCTTGACGTAGATGAAACGTTATCTGACTTCCTTGATATTTTAGATCCAATGACAATTGTAGAAAGAGCACAGGTGCCGTATAATCCATGATTCCAAATTCTGAATTTTTTTGGCAATGAAGAAATGTTGCCAAGATGACGTATTGTGACGTGCGCAATGAAGTAAATACTAGGGTTACCAAAATAGAATTTTCTGCAGAATTCTTATAGGCCTCCATATGTATGACGTAACAAAAACAAGGTTGTCAGATACATAAGAAAATCCTCCAAAAAATCGCCACTCTCAGAATTTGGCGCATGGATTATACGGCACCTGTGCTGTAGAAAGTGATGTAGCCATGATCTCAGCTGGAACGAAACCACTTTATGGTTTAAAATGTTGAGTTTTGTGTTTTGCAGATTAAATGAAAATAATAAAAACAGTTTAGGAGCTATAAGATATTTTTGTGCTCTTTTATCAGTAAGTAAACTTTGAATTTATTTTCATTTAATCTTATAAGAGTATTAAAGGTAATTAGGCAGTGATTATATGATGGAACTTACATAATGTTTCCCTTTACGTTCTTACAAACAACCTCTAATTTAACAGACACCAACAAGTTAAATTGGATTCCGAATCTTTATAAATATCTATGACCAAAAGATATCAAATCCGGCAATTATTAAACTAAGACATAGAACTAATAATTTAGTAACTATTTAGACTGTTAAAAATATTGTTAACGACAGTAAGCTAAAACCTATGAGATGTGGTTGTATGTGGTAAATTAATTATTTTTTAATGGAAGAAAAATTTTGAATATATATATATATATATATATATATATATATATATATATATATATATATATATATATATATATATATATATATATATATATATTTATATATATATGTATGTATATATATATAGATATGTGTGTGTGTGTATTTATTTAGTACTTTGAGAGATTGTTATAAAATTATCTACAATATTATATAAAGTTATAAAATTAAGTATCAATTATATTTAGACAGTGTTTTATAAATTCAATGCAAATGTGAAAGTTTTCATTTGATATAATAAATTAAATAAAAGTCTCAATTTATTGTACATAAAATTAATACGTTAGTAAAAATACATTGATTGCTATATTCATAAAGCGTTGCATAAAGCATACATTATTCTAAGAAAAAGTAAAGTATTTTTTTTTTTACAATTGCATATTTTTATATCAGTTCTATTTTCTTAAAATATTTTAATCGTCAAATAAATTGAAACATGTTCATAAAAAGAATATGCAATTAAAATTAATTCTACAACAAAATATTCTTTCATAACATATGTTTTAATAAGCATCCTCCCACTCGATAAACAACACGTGACAGGAATATTTCCTGTGTTCCCTCATAAGATGGAATCGATAAACTATACCTGTAAAAGTGGTTTTTCTGTCTTGTTCTTTTCCCATGTAAGAACAGAATACTTGGACCGAAAAAAATTGCAACAACATCGAAAAATAACTCTCTTCTCAGCAAACAAATGCAACCCCGCGTTTGTATATTACCCCCCGATGTCTTTGTACGAATCTTTGATTCTTTTCTCTTTTGTTCTATATAAAAAGCGTTGAGTTGGTTAAGAAGACTCTTGAATATTTCTTTTTATTATTTTGAAGTCAGATTTCCGAGATTGCTTATCGTTGCCATTCTTTTTTTCCTTAGTTATAATGTTTCTTTCTTTCGAGGAGATAGAATTTCTTTTCGTTGGATTTACTTAAAATTTAGAGATGCTGAAGCATATCAGATTTCGATGCTATATTATGTCGTATTTTAATGAAGTATTATATTTTTTACATATATATATAGTACACTATTGCTTTTGTTATCATAAATGAAAAACATTTTACATTAAAATATGAAGGATTTTTTATAAATATCCAAGTATGGTAACATGTATTTATGAATGACAAAATCGTAACTTTAAATTTTTAATGATGACATTGATATAATCAATAACTATTTGAATAATTTTTCTGAAAATATGAAATGATGCAAACTACATAAAAATTTCAGCTGCAGTTGTTTGGTGAAATGATGATAATATTAAACTTTCATATTATGCCTTAATACACAAAATACTTTGTTACAATATTCATATTTTAAAAAGTTATTTCATGTAAAAGAAATTTTTGATACATTTTCTTTCATATTTATTCGTTTGAATAAAATATTAGGAATAAAATACGTCAAATATGTTCCTTTATAAATACAATAAGAACCTACATAAATCAATAATGATGCCTCTATTTTTTCTGTTTTATATTTGCATTATAAATTTCTACTATTCGCTGTATTTTAAAACGAATATCTAATAAAAATAAATTATTTTACTTTAAACAATCATGGGAATTTATTTTAAAATATTATATTGAAAAAGAAATATTCGAAATGAAAATACAGTAAATGTAAATTTATTGGAGTTGATATTCAATAAATTCAAAATGATATAAAAATAAAACTCATTATACAGGTAAATTTGAAGTTGCCATGGTTATAAGATATAATATTTGAGTATCTGTATTGTAATTTTTGTTCCTTTATATTTGTATTATGCTGTTTCTTTCGAACCTGGCTTTGATTACATAGATACCTTCCTTTTTTTTAATAAATTTCTATTTTTAATTTTGTAAATTTACAAAGCGCATCTAATTTTCCTCGAAATATATCTGCAAAGAAAAATATTCTTTCAAATTTAAAATTAAAAAGAATAAAACAATTTTTAACTTTATATCTCTTAAAAATAATCATATTTCAAAACTTCATAATTTTAATGTTAAATTTTTGTATATAAAATGAATTTTTAAAATTATTCATATCATAATTATTCAAAGTATTGAAAATAATAAAAAAAAATTACGTTTTACGTACAAGTATTTTTTTATTTTATTTTTATTGTGTTTTTTGTATTCCTTGTGTAAAATTTGCTTATTAATTCTTTCTTCTGAAAATTTCTGATATAATATATGAATTCCCAAAATTTTTTTCTTTAATTCAAGAGTTCGTGAGATTAAATCTCATCTTAAGCATGAATATTTTTAGGGATTCTGAATTCACATATGATGTCTTATTCGACCTTAGATCTCGATCCGTTCAGTGGCTATGTGCAATACACCACACAGAGTAAACAAAACCACGCTTTTTATTAATAAACTCAACTTTTTTTTTATAAAATTTCCTACTAAACTTACATGTAATATGGTTTTCACTAAATGTAAAACTCATATATTGAGTACTACCTGTATAAATATCAAGTACTCATTGTATAGCATGTATTAAAGACGCTTATTTAATGTCATGAGTTGATTACATATAATGTAAAAAGAACTAACGTTAAAATTAATATCAATTAAAATAAAAAATGCTATAAAACATTCGTTTTTTTGAAAAAAATTGCAAAACAAAATCAAAGAAAAGAAAAAATTTAATTTTCTAAATTTTTTAAAAACTTCTATTATTTAAATTCCATTCCTAAAAATTATCTAAATTTACTTAAAATTGTTTTGAAAGCATATAAGATATTTTCTATATTAAAAGTAATGTTTTCTAAAATATTTGATAAATTTAGGAGGAAAACCTATGAAGAATGCTAAATATATAATTGTATCAATTATAATGAAAAAATGTCAGATAAAAGCTTTCCATTGTTGTAACCGTTTCTAAATGTATAATTTGCATGAAAAAATAAAAATAATTGTCCTATTCACATCAGAAAACTAAAGTTACCATGTAAAATATCTGTGGAAAGAATATACAAATAAAATTTTTAGATACGTGAATGAAATATTTTATCAATACTTAAAGTCACATTAATGGGAACAAAACAAACACTTATAATCCAGAAATGTGCTTTTATTTACTTATGTTAGCCAATAGTATTCTTAACAATAAATAATTATTTAAAAAAGTAAAATAAAATCCGACTAAATTTGCTTCTAATATCAGAGCATTAGAAATGTTTTCATGCTAATATCAGAGACAGCTGAAGCAGGAAAAAATTCCTGGTCACTTAATAAGGAAAAAAAGATCTGGATCCTCACACAAAATCTGCCAGGAAGGTGGTGAAGGTCCATTACTCTTTCTGTCAGAAACATCTGCACCGGGGACAGCAGATCTTCAGCATTTATGCTTTCGGTCCGACACCTTTTAACTCTGGATCCGATTTTTATCGCCCAAGATCTCTCGACCGAAATAAATAGGCTGTCTTCCATTTAGAATTTGATGAATTTCTTGTCTGATGGACTTTTCCCGAAGTTTATTGCTCTAATAAGATCTGAAATCAAATCTTTTTCATTTAAATCTATGTTTAGTACACATGAGATTTTTTTTTTTACCTGAAAGTAAATATATGGCATTTGAAAAACTTTGTATAATTTTTAATAGAAAGGATCTAAAATAGATGCCTTATAATTTTGATGGCGAATTCTGAATTTTTTTGGCGATGAAGAAATGAAGATGAGGGTATTGTGACATTTGCGATGACGTAAATATTAGGTTTGCCAAAATAGAACTTTCTGCGTAATTCTTATTGGTCTCCATATCTATGACGTAATAAAAACCAGGTTGCCAGATAGAAAAGAAAATCCTCAGAATATGGCATCCTATATTATACGACATCTGTGCCTTGATACTGTAAATAAATGAGTCTTAAGTTGAAGTTTACTCAATGACATTTAAATGATAACATAAATATATATTGGGAATGTAAATGATGTTTTGTTTTAGTTGAAATTGAATATCAGGTAATGTAAATTGTATTGTAAATAAACTAAAACAATCTCATGCTTTTTTATAATTTAAGGACTATTGCGTTATGATCTATATGTTTGAGATCAAAATCATCCTTATTTTAAACCATGCTGAAATTTGTAAATAAAAAGTAAAATTTTATTAAAATTATTTTTAAACTTATTAATATTTCGATGTATTTATTTATACATAGATAAATTATTTTTAAGCTCATTTTTTAAGAATTTTATAATTAAACAAAGTATGAAAAGAATATTTCTGTAAAAAATTAATTAATGTGCAAAATTAATTACTAATATGAAAATTGATTATAATTAAATAAAACGAAACTCTTAAAATTCAAAATGTTATTTATAGAAGTTGTAATGTTTAAAAAATAAAATAAACAAATAGCAACGATTGATCAACAGCCATAAAGTAATTTTTCTTTTATAAAATTAAATTGTATATAAAATGTATACATAAATATATCTATATATAGATATTTTATAAATATTATATAAACAAATCTTAGATGGTATTTATAACAGTAAGGCTAGAGAATTGTAAGAAAATAATTAAATTTTACATCTTTCATCATAAACTTTTTGTTAACTGCTCTAAATTTGCTATTTTTTAATATTTAGCAATGCAAGTCTATGTAAATAGAAAACATTTAAAAAATTTGTGTGTTATTATAAAAGAAAAAACAAAATTAAACGTTTGATTTCGAAGTATAGAATTTTTTTAATATTTTCATTATAATCTGACACTATAAAAAAGTTTTGGAATTCTGACAATGGTAAATATAACATTGAATTATCTTTTATTCAATGTTTTGATTTGTAAATTGATAAATTATTTCATGGCTTAATGAACCTGTTTAACATTGATTTTAAAAACCATATTTTTTAAATTTAATACAGTATTTTAAAACTTATATTATAAATTAGTATTTTTATCAAGAACGTTTTTATATATCTGACATATTTTTAATTTATGGTTAATAGCTGAATTAAAATTAGTTTCCATTATAATGAATTCACATGAATACATACCAAACATCAAAGCAACCGTTTCGTAATTTTTTATGAAATGATTATTCATTGGTTAATACATTATAATGAAATATAATATAGCATTTTTCAAACTCTTAATAAAATTTAATACGAAATAAATCTAGTCTAAATGCGCAAATATTTGAATTTAAACCAGATTATTTATTCCTTATTCTATAACATGCTATACTGACTGCTGAAATTTGAAGAAATAAATAGTATAATCATAATACTTGTACAGTTTCTAATGTATCTGTGGTTTATTTTCGTCTATGGTTTATTATCTTATTAGTTTGTATTTTTGTTATTTTATGTATATTTTTATTTGTTTATTAAATGAATCAAATTTTATTTAATAGCCTGGTGTAAATATCATTGAAAATAATATATCACTTATATCATTGTCTAACTCTTTGATATATTTAAAATTTTGTGAAGCTTAAATTTTAGATAATTTTATAATTGGTTTTTGTAATTGTTTTATTTTAAACATCAAAAAACTATTAATCTTTTCGTTTTCGATTAAATTTAGATAAAATTTCGGATAATTCTATAAATGATTTTTTATGAATGTTCCATTTTAAACAACGAATAATAACTAACTTTTATCAATTTCAATAATATTTAGTTTAATTTTGGGTAATCCTATAAATGAATTTTTCGTGTTTTCTATTTTAAACTTCGAAGAATTATTAATTTTATCGTTTTCGATTAAAAGCTTTGTTAAACAAGAAATTTAATAGTATTATTATAAATAAGTTTAGACTTAAAATTCCAGAAAATCAAAATAAAATTGCTGATTTAAATACATCCATTATTTTTCTGCATGATAAAAAACATTTACTATATCATATATTAAACTATTCCATAATTTTATTCCAACGTCAATGGCTTTAAATATAAAGAATTTTATTTGATTTTTACGACGGTTCAATCTCGCTTGTTTATTTTTATTAAAAATACTCTTTTATAGATTTCGGTATGAAAAGAAGGAGTTTCTAAATAATTCAGCGTTCCTCACAATGGCTGAAAAAGCAACAGTCTGTCAAAGTTTCTGTATCATTTGATAGAATCGTAGAAACTAAAACGTTGGGTAAATCGTAAGTCAGGAAGCATACCAAAACCCATTTATCTCCACCTTATATCTATCTATACCTGAGTAAACCTTTTTCCACGGAAAACAAAATTCACGTCTCAAAAAATAATAAAAGAAAAAGGATAAAAGCATATCAAGATGACATCAAGTAGCAATACGCGATTCCAGGGTAAAAAAATAAATATAAAAAAATACGAAGAAGAGGGGAAAAAAATAAATTCGGTCTTCACCATCTCCTCTCCCAAAAAAAATCAGTTCTAAAAATGCAGACAGACAAAGAAAAATCCGCGTGCGGTCTTGCTGTCGAGGATGGGGGAGAAAGGGAAAAAAACAGGGAAAAACGTACAAGAAGTCGGAGGAAGAAGGAATGGGGAGGATAGCTAAAGTGAGGGAGGATGTCTAGGAGGCCCATTACTCTCGCCTGTCATGGGCAGCTGTCTTGGGGATATGTCCGTATCTTCCGAGTCGGATGCTCAGGGAAAATGCCCTGGAACCTCAAAAATAGCCCTCTTTTCAAAACTTCCCTCCTGCTTGACTTCTTCGAGACTTCCCTTTATGCCCGAATTGTGCGGACCGCTTCATAAAATAGATATATATTCGGGCATCTTCCCCTTGTTCTGGGGAAAAAGTATGTATACATTTTTTTTATTCCACCGACTTCAATGCGCGCATTGGCGAAGGAGCAACGTTTGGGATGGGAGAGAATAATTCTGCATCTTTTTCCATCGTTGACTGAATTTTATCTTCTCCCTTCGCTTTACTTTTTTTTTTCGGAGGAATTGAGATCTTTTTTGACATTGCCAGTTGTTTCTGTTGTTATTTTGATCTTCCCGAATTACTTTTGAATAAAAGACGAACTCAGAAGCCCTTCTTTCCTGCCTACTGGAGTTTTTTTCTTCTTAATTCTTATGCATGGTTAATTTGCAAATTTCGATCTACTTAGAATGAAATTGAATATTTTTTTGACCATAATATGATATAGTTTATAAGAATATGCATTTTTAATGCATTGAAATTGAATTGAGAAATATTGCTGATTTTTGAAATAGAGTAAAACATTAGGACTAGACTGACTAGGGCAAATGTCAGTAAATTCTCATTCATGGCCTAGAATATTAAGAAAGCTAAAAAAATTGTAGAAAAAAGTAAAATATTCCGATATTGTCTTAAGACTCACGATTGCTTAATTGCATTTGGAGTCAAATCAATGCACGGTTGCTTAATTTGTTTTCCCTTATTCAAATAAAATTAATACTTCAAGCATATTTATGCAAGTTCTGAAGATTTATTTATAGTTTTGTGATATTTCTAGTATATAGAAATGTAGTTACTTTATAAAAATCCGCTGATTAAATTTGAATAAATAAAAATTAGAAGTCCGTATCATTTACTTAAATTTTTTATGATATTTTATCCATAGAAGCAAAATGTATCAAACATATTTTCCAAAAAAAAGTGCTTAGTTTCATGGAACAACATAAATATATCATCAATTAATAAATAGCATTCAAAATTACCTTAAAAATGAATCTTGTTTCTAAACTATATATTCTTTTCTAATTTATAGAGAGGATATTTTTTCTATACACAAATAAATAGTCGAGATTACAAACTATCATTATTTCCTGATGCACTTCGTCGACTATATGAGTTTGTAAAACTACAAAAGAGAGTGTTTTCATATTATATATATATATATATATATATATATATATATATATATATATATATATATATATATATATATATATATATATATATATATATATATAGTATACATATATGCCGCCCGCCCTGTCTAGTGGTCAGAGTGCCTGACTACGGATAGGGAGGTCCTGGGTTCGAATCCCGGTTTGGGCATGGATGCACTTTCTCTCTCTATCTATCCTGTCTTTGTCCTTTCCTTGTATGAATGATGTGTGAATGGTTGCCTACCCTATAAATGGGTCTTTATGGCATGCGTGTACTGAGCAAGTCGGACTCCACACCAAAATATGGTTCAATTGAAAAAGTGGAGCAGTATTGCCAGCTTAGCTAGTACATGACAACAACAATATATATATATATATATATATATATATATATATATATATATATATATATATATATATATATATATATATATATATATATATATATATATGACAAGCGTGCTAATCTTTGTAGGAAATACAAGATCAATAACTAAAAAAAATATTCATATATTTTCATTAATCGAGACGTGAAAGGGCTTTGTGCATGAATAAATAATCCCTTCGAATCTCTCTGACTGTCAGATATTAGTACTATAATTAGTTTTTCCACTTTTAATTCCTAGTTCGTGAAAGCCGCAATTTAACGATTAGAAAGTTACAGCGGAAAGCGAGCGTTACTCATTCCGTGCGGATTCTGAAGGCTTTATTGTTGCGAAGCATGACAATGGAGCTTTTCAACAAAGCGACTGTGTCGGAAGCATGATCTAGTCACTTTTTTTCACGAAAAAAGTTGCAAACAGTTACAAGTAAAAGAAAAAAAAAGCTATTTAAATCACGCACTGGTGATCCGTCACTATCACGTGTTCCAGATCTCCACCCCTGTCTCATCATTTGACACCCTTCCCCCTTTTTGGCTCTCTTTCTGTGTGATTCATATATTCTCTTATATATATATATTTTTAAACAAAATGTGCCACACATTTCTACAAAAAGAGCGCTTCTGTCACAAAAGTCCGTTTTCAAAATGTGCTGTCTTCTTGTTTGGAATTAAGTCTGTCTTCGCTGCTGTGACGAGCGTGGTTAATCTTCGCAGTCCCGTTTACTGCCAGATCTTGCCACGAGATAACTCGTCTGAAGCGGATATGTGATATATGTAAGAGGCCCTGAAAATGGGTGCGAAAACGTGGCACGTTAAAAAGGGTGATACTACCACAACTGGGGATCAGAAGCTAAGTACTTTTATGTCTAGGGGTGGTTGACTGCTAACTTCAGATATTTAACAAGATAGCATGCTTTGCCTCCAAAGTATCTTTAAAAAATGGTTGAAAAGCAATGATGGATGTATGCTTGCTATAAATTTGTAGATGTTATCAAATTTTCATTGAGAACATGATACCTTTTAATATATATGATGACGTGTGTATAGCTAGAAAATCAAGGCAGCTGTAACCCATTTGCCACGTCCCCAACATGATTGCTTTCATGGTGAACCTTCAAAAATAAGAAGCAACATTTACATATTCTTGATGAGAAAACTCAGAAAAATTTCGAAGCATACTCATCCTTACTTAAGTTGGAATTAAAATTGAATTGGGAATTTTTTACTGCATGAATAAAAACAATATGAAACAAAATCATGGTGAAGCTCTAAATTTATTCCATGAATACTTTTTATATCAAATCCTTAAGCTTTGGTGATGTTATTTAATCAGAGTATTGAAACATGGTTTACGTATTTTTATACAAAGATTACTGTTATATAATATTTCTATTATTCATCATGTTTCTATTATTCATACTCTTAGCTTAGTAATACAAAAACAGAATAAAACAATTACTCTTTTAGGGAGCGATATAAAAACTAAAATCTAACTGAATTTAAAACTAAATTGAAGTAATATTTCTTTTGATATAATTCTAAAAATGAGATGACCTCATTTCTCTTTGCCAACAAATTACATCAATTGCTTGTTCATATATAAGTTTCATAAGGTTTTCAGACTCGTTAAACAGAATAATATAACCATAAATATTATATCATAAGACTGTGACTACAATTCCAGAAACTTGGCACTGGGATATCTTTTGTTTTTCTTCTTTATTTGTCTTGGATGAAAAGAAACAAAAATTTATGTAACAATGTCCAATGTTTCGCGGAAACAATGTCTGTAAGACAAGACTGGTAATAATAAAAATAGCTATTTATATGAGTAATGACAAACATTAAATCTATTAATATAGTTAATTTCTTCATCGTTATATATTACTAATGATGTCTTATTGTATCCTTTGAATTGCTGCCATGAAAATTTATAAATATTGATTATCTGCTTTAAACATTCTTTATAAAAGATATAACTTTGTATCTTAAATATTTGTATGTATATAAAAAATATATACATGCAAATACAAATATGCAAAATATTTTTCATTCATTTTCTTCAGAAGTAAATGCATCTTTAAATAGCTATTTTTCAACATCACATCAAAATAAACGTCTTTACTTTTTAATACTTTAAATGCTATTGAATAGTCATGTAATTTCAGCTTGCTTCAAACTGCAGAGTTTATGAATTTATTTTGAAAAATATATAAAAAAAACACTTGTGTATGAAAGTATCTAGTATTTTTAGTTAAACAGATAAAAAATGATTTTACAAAGCTGAAAATTGCTTATTTTTAATTTATGGTTTTGCATTTGGGTATTTACATCGTGAAAGATACGATGGGCTCTGGGTGACATTCCGTGAGCAATATTAAATTATATAATTTTAACTATCTATACGAGGAACCAATTACGAAAGAAATTAAGAATAGGAGCATTATCATTCTCTTGGATGTTTGAACTATCTACAAATTCGGAAATTAAAATTCTTGCTTGCTGCGAGTTTCTACGCCTGTCTAACAGATTCTAATCTTAATGAAGAATGAAAGCTTTGCCATCAAAAATCCTTGAACTATCCTCTATCACAAATTTTATAAATCCGAATTTTCTGCTCATATCAAGACAAATTTCTTAGTGTTCTGACTTCAATCACTTTACTTAAATAATGTTAGCCGATTGACTATAAATCGTCACCAAATACCTTCTTCAATGAGAGCTACAAGCATTCTAGCATAGAGCTCCAAAAGTGACCGTCATAACCTATTTACCTACCTACCTGGGTAACATTCCGTGAGCAATATTAAATTATATTAGCACTTTTATTTTTAACTATCTATATAAATGACAAGATTTTTGCCTGAAAATATCTTCTTTAGAGTTTCACAGCAACTGAATTACATTATTGTTGAATAAAGTAGAGGAATTCTATCAACGTGATGGTCTTTGCATAGATTATTCGCTTGTTGTTTTTGCTGTTGTTGCACTAGCATGCTTCCCTGTAAATTGCCCTAAGTTAGGCTTTACCAGTTAAATATAAGCAGCCGGGTGGAGTCTTCAGGGCCTTGAAGCAGCGTTCAACAGAAGATCCTCAATACTGGGCCTGCTACCCACAGAGATATCATTTCACTTGGAGGATATTGCGACCACAACATATTTAACAAGCCCCAACCGCGTTTAAATATTCGTTAGTCATGAGAATGATATTTTCTCAAATATGTTATACATATAGCTTTAAATTCCTTCTTTTCACTCTCTATTTAAACCTATGTTGTTTATAAGTAGTTTTTGATATACGCTTTATGTACTGTAAATATTAACCTATGTTTCAAATCTAAATAAATATAGTAATAAACATTTTTTCTCCATATTTTTTTTTCTTTAATTTGGCTTACAATAATTAGATTTAAATATCTGAAATCTTAGTAGAAAAATTTAGAAATTCGTTTCAAGTGTTACTTTTCCATTATCTGCTGGCAGATATTTCATGTTAGGTTCTTTAAAGTTTTCGAAGTTATATATTCTTAAAATACTTGAATATATTTGGTGTATGTGAATAATATAATATAATATTTTTAAGATAGAGAAATCTTTGAGAAAATGCTATCACAGATTTCTACCTTTTAACTGCTTAAATAACTTTTAAATATTTAGTGCACTTAATACTCTAACAATATTCTAAAATAAAAAAAAATTGTTTTAATTATAAAGCGGATTTTACCATAATGAAATATTAGGCACAAATCTTTCAATGTTTCATAAGAAATGAATATATTTATTAAAAAAAATTTAATAATGCATTTAAAGTGCATTTAGTTATTTAAAAACATTTTTATAATAAATTGTGTTCAAAATTAATTTTCTTGTATCTTAAATAAATGAGTACAAATTAAGTACCGCTTTGCATTGTTTTTTTTTTAATTTTATATAAAACAAGTTAAACTAAACATTTTTATATGGTATTTTTCTAAATAATCACATAAAAACGCGTTTCCCCAAAACAATAAAATCTCTTAGAAATTGCAATAAATTACACAAATGAAAGCAATATAATGATAATAAGCATTTTATTTTCCTTTTCCTTTAATGGAAGTCATTAAGAAAATCAGATAGAACTGGAATGGTTTATTACACCAATTAGATAAATAATTGAACATGATTTCCGAAAACCACTATTATACTCCGAAACATTCTAACCATCTGGTAGTTTTCTTTTGAAATATAGTACATTTAACTAGCGTAAACATTCGCACAAGCCACGCTCCCTCATCCAAGCCAATCCCCATCAGTCAGTCAAGAAAAAAATAACAAAACATCTAAAAACTCGTCCGACATCGGGCAAATTAACCCTTTAAACGAAGGAGTGTAATATTAAGTCGTCTTTTTCTCCCTTTTTTTTTTTTTTTCTTCTCTTCACCGGATGGATCCCAATCCACCTTCATCAGTACTTCTTCGCCTTACCATACTCAAACGAAATCGAATTCCGGAGGTCTAAGAAGGGAAAAAAACATTATTAACTGCTATTTAAAGGAATAGGAAAAAGAATCGATTTTTGTTGTTGGTTGGTTGTAGGGAAAAAAAGGGAAAAAAGGGAGGGGAAACGAAGAATTATGTGGCAGAAAAATCGAAGGAAACGTAAACACTGCGTTGAAGATTGAGAGATGTTTAAACGCTCCATGCGGGAGAATAAAAGAAAATATGACCGAGAATTGAAAAAGTAACGAAAAAAAATAATAATAATGATAGCGTGGAATTGTTTCTTGACTTTTTTCTCTCTTTTAATGGACTCGACAATCTGATCTTCACAAGAGCTATTTCTTCTGCTCTTTTTCTTAAAAAAAAACCTTTGTTTATAGATATGAAGAACTTGTACACTGTTTCTTCTTTTTCTTATTCCTTGAAATGACTTCATCCTTATTATTGATTTCTCATTGGCTTAAGTGACCATATGAAGCAACCGGGGAAAGAATTGAAAAACAATTGAAATGAAATGGTGAGATTTTTCTCTTCTGTAGCAATTTAGAGTTGCTTACTGCAAATAACTTCAAAAATGAAAGTTTAAAAACACAAACAGCAATTTCAAACTATTTAACTTTCTAATTTTGGGGTACGTTATTTTTAGCGTGTGCATTATTCTTATTTCAATCAATTATATGAATAATCATTTTCAGATTGATTGCTGATTATTAAACAACTGATGTTAAATAAATTTTAAAAAAAAATCAAACATTATAATTTTTATGTTTATGTCTTAAGAGCAATCCAAGTTCTGAAGACAACTTTATACATTTGAAATGTATTTGAATAGCAAAATTTATATGCTTATTTTGTTATTTGTATAACTAAGCTTTTCTACCACTTATTTAGTCGGGGAATCTTTGTCTCCAAGCAAACATTTGAATAATTATTACAAAAGAAACAGTTTTTTTATAGATTAAACCAAAAATAAACTGAATTTTCTAAATTGTAGGACTATATTTTTACTTGATTTTTTCTCCCAAAATTGGGACATTAATTTTAACACAGTAATTTTTAATTAAAAGAAACAAACTTTAATTATTTAAGAACATTTAAACTGAGCTAAACTCCATGGCACGACAGCCCATGTGGGCCAAGGCCTACAGTGCCCATAACTGTAGGCCTTGTTTTCATGACCGAGGGCCCTGGGGTACGAAGCATATGTCCCAGTTAGGTGGTCAGCCTAACGTAAGACCCCCAGTGTTTAGTTCCCAAGCATGCTTGGTACTCAATTAATCGACCCACTGAAAGGATGAAAGGCTGAGTCAACCTTGCCCAGTTCGAGGATCGAACCTCGGACCTGTGTCATGGGAGCGTGAAACGCTGCCACTTAGCCACCGGGCTTCTAAGAATATTTACTGTGAATTAATGTTTAACAAATAAGAAAATAAATTCTATGATATATTATTGATTTCCATTTTTATATAAGATTTATTTCCATGAAGTAAATAGTAAATGATACTTTCAAAATAACGTAGTTTTATAAATTAGTAAAATATTTTATTAATAATCATTTTTAAAGTCTGAAGGAAGCGTTTCTTATTTTACAAAAGAGAGAGAGAGAGAGATAACGATCAACCACATACCTTAATGTAACTTTCTGTTAAAAGTAAATCATATTTTCAGTTTCATCAATAATTGCTCTACCTATAAAAAAAAATTCTAAAAATTAATAACCGAGCAAAGTTACAGTCAACAACTGTTTGTCCTTTAGTAAATAAATTAAAGTTTACTGTACATATGCACTTCGAGAATTTCATCTTGCGAAAGATACCATATTAGCCACTCTCTAGCCCAGCAAGGGAATTTCGCATTTTAAATTTGAATAAATTTATCGATAGCTTACTTTATTATAGAAAAGAGAAACATTTCGGTCTCTTTCTCGAAATTCAAATACACTTTTCATGGGGCAGAGATTTTCCATTACCATCTCGAAGAAGTTTCGTTGCACTTTTCCAACATTTTCATCATTTATTAACCCCCTGTGTACCTCCGCCTCATTCTGGAGAGAGGCTGCTGAAAACCCATCTCTCCCATCCCAAACAAATGAAATTTACTTTTAGGTCTTACTAAGTAAACAAAGTTTTCTTTAAATCTCACATAGGGAGATGCAGTGGTGAAAAAGTGAGGGAGGGGGGAGGTCCTGGATCGTGAATAAATAAGGAATAAAGAAAGTACGTATAAAGACTTGACTTTGGCATGAATATTTGATCAAGCCGGGTGAACTGCATTTCATTAAAAACTCACCTTTTATAGAAGTTTCGCCTTTTTGTGACTGTAACCGTCTTGTGACATGCCTTAACTGTGAACTGTGATGGGTGTTCGCAGGAACGAATAATCATTAGAAGAAAAGTATGATAAAGTAGAAAGTAAGTGAGGGAAAAAAATAATAAAAGATGAGGAAATAAATAAATTTAAGAGGAGAAGAAATGATCAAGATCTCATACCGTTTTCCTGTTTTCCGTACTTTAATTAATTAGGATTCTAATTAATATTTCTCCTCATTTAACGAAGTGCATGGGATTCGGGAGACGGAGAAAGTCGCTGCTCCCGAAATTTCTTCCAGATTTGTTTGATCTCTTGAAGTTTGATTTTCTAGATAAAAATAAAAAAGGAATAAGAATTTTTTTTCCTTCCCTCGAATTTCATGGATAGTTTTTTGTGTTTTCATTTTCCAATCTGGAAACAGGAATTTTCTGTTCATTAGTATATGTAGCAATGGCATGGTTGCTATGTGTTTATCGCATAAAATTTGTGAGATGATTATTTTGCAATTTGCTAAATATTTTTTTATGATTTTCGTAATTTTGTTTGGAAATTCATAGTTGAGAGTCGGTTAACAGTCATTGTTCGTATAAATTTAAAAAAATGCTACATATATTATGAAAGGAATATGATTTTTGTATGAAAGTAATTGCTGTTCAGTAGAATAAATATTTTATTTTAAAGAATCATAATTAATTTCTTATAAATGATAAATATTAAATTTGGAAATGAATGCATTTTAATTTGCAATTAAATTTTTCTTTAAATCTGTTTATCACAGATATTATCTGTAGATTTAATATAACATGTAGAGAAATGTATAAAAAAATTTTTGAAATTTTATGATTAATCGTTAGAATTTCTTATTTCATAATTTTGCATGAAACTCTAAAAAATTGGAATCATCTGTATTTTAGATTTTTTTACTTGTATTAAATTTCTGTAATTTTAATAATTGGAGCTCTATTTTTGTATTCATTAGAATAAAATATTTACATATTAGTTGTGACGAATGTGCTTAGTTTTTCTTTCGAATTGTTATTTAACCAATTTAAAAGAAAACGGAATTTTTACCTTAATCAAGTACATTTACTTTTTGCCGTATACGCGCTCTATTTCGCACACAAACAATATTTATAACCTTGTCCTAAAATAAACAGCGAGGTCAAATCATTGTAAGAAAGTGTATTCAATAACAACCATTATAAACACTTTTATTTTATTTTAAAAAACAAAGTTCTTAGAATTCGAAATTTTTTTCATTAACTTATAATTTTAAATTTTTCTAAAGAATGTTCATAATGTGTTTTTATTTATACGAAGAACTTTTAATAGTTACGTAGATGTATTCTATTAGATCTTATATATATATATATATATATATATATATATATATATATATATATATATATATATATATATATATATATATATATATATATATATATATATATATATATATATATATATATATATAATTTTTAGTATGCTGACTTAATTAATTCTTTATATACTAGTTATCGATCATTTGCTAATAAACTCTGTATTGCCTTTAACTTCAGAAAGGTTTGTTTTTCTTTTCGCAAATCTAAACACAGTGAATCATAAATCAAATCCTGTACCATTAATTTTTAAATAAAAAACCTGAATCAATAAAAAAAATATGAAAAGATTAAAAGAATTCATAAATAATTCAACTCAATATGATTTTCAATAAACGATGAGCCAAAAAATATGTCAACAGAAAGAAAAGTTTTTTTCTCTCACTTCCTCCTGTATCATCATTAAAAAGAAAAAGAAGTATCGCACCTCATTCTTCTTCACGTAAAAAGCATCAACAATCAACAGTATCGTAATCGATCAACTTAAAAGGGGTTTCGACTTTTCTTTGCAGTTCAGACAAGCATTATCATTGTCATCGAATTCATATTCAAATATTCAGAGTCAATAATCAGCCGAGAGAAAACGAAATTTTTTTCGCAATGTTATGTCATCATTATTTCATGGGCTATTTTTTAGTCTCATTTATTTCTATACATGTCGATATTAAAACATTATTCGTGATCGATATCATCCTAGAATTGATTAAATAATTGTAAATTCCTTTTCATCAAATAGTTGTAAATTTCGATTTTCTTGAGCTTTATTTTAAACTTAAGTCATTTGAATAACCTAATAACCGTTGATATATATATATATATATATATATATATATAAATATATATATATATATATATATATATATATATATATATATATATATATATATATATATTATATATATATATATATATAATATATATATATATATATATATATATATATATATTATATATATATATAATATATATATATATATATATATATATATATATATATATATATATATATATATATATATATATATATATATATATATATATATATATATATATATATATATATATATAAAATTTTGGTAACAATATTTTAATTTATGTTTTCCAAGAATATATTTTTTCTTGATTATAATTATTTAATTTTAATTTTTAAATTCTAAATTAATCTTTTTAATCTTTTATATTTTTTTAAACCTGTACAATTATGTATAATTTTTATCATGATTAAAGTTTGTTTATTCGTTTTAAGCTGAGTAGTAGATAGCGTAGTCCTCAGCTTTGTGGAGAGACTTCTAAATATTATAGCTATTAATTTGTCAGAGATTGTTTCACAGATATTAAACTGCATTCATTACCTTTAGGGAAAATTAAGTAACTTCACAAAAGAAATTCAAATAACTATCGAAGAAAGCAAATTGTTCTGAATTGCTCTGTTATTACTTTATACTGTCTTTCATGTCAATAGTAATTTTAAAAAACTTTTTAAACCAAATTTAAATTCCATTGATTAATTGTAATGTTTTGTTACAAAGTTAAGCATTTTTGTATAATGAAGTCTATCAAAAATAAATATGTGGAAGTATATGCTTTTTTCATTTTAAATGCTTAGAATTGTATTTTTCCTAATGAAATATATAAGCACAATTTCAAGAGAGAATTTAATGAACTTATGTTGATTAAAAATAATTTCTTCAAACTAGGCACTTTTTGAATTTTTACATTTTTTTACGGCACAATAAGAATATAATATCTATGTAAATTTCCCCTTAAAATCAAATGTTGACAGTTGTTATGAAAAAAATATTTCAAGAGACTCAACCATTTTGAAACATTAATAGAATAGACAGCAAAGTAATAAAATATATTATATGGTAGTTAAAATTTTAAAATTTTACACTTTATTAATTATGTGTCATTTACATTTTTTGAAGATTTTTTTGCATTTGTTTGCGTAACCGTTTTTAGAAAATATTTAAAAACTTCAATAGTTCTATTTTAAAACATTACACAACTGTTTTAAACAAACGCAATTATGGTTAAGTTCACGATAAACTATTTCCCCAGACCATTCACGAATTACTTCAACTAAACGCAACAACTTAAAGTTCAAAATACCTTAACGAAGAATGTCATATAACGTATTTTACATTTTTAAACAAGGTGAAGAAATGACATCTACAAATACAACTCGAAGCAATGTCAGAATCATTGAAAATACAAACAGAATCGGTTTCGGTCTGAGAGCAGCAAGTGACAAACATTACTTAAAGTTGCCGCGGTTTTAAAAGTTGATGCAGCACTTGAAGACAACAGTATAAAGAAATACGGCATTGTCAAGGTTATCATTCCAGCCGCTGAATCGCATCTCTTTCCCCGGTGATGTTGACGGAGCAAATGCAAACAATTGACTTGTCTCTATCCTCAGTGAAGCTGCCCACCCCCACTTTACCCTTGCATTTGTTTGCACGCGTCAACACTTCGTCAGCACCCCTCTCTCTTTCAACCCCTTCTCCATTCTGGTTCCCCGCGGGTGATGCGATCTTCCGCAACAAACCATCATTGAATTTTCCATTGCCTCTAAAGAGTTTATCCCGAAAAGAGCTTCTCTCTCTTGAAATTCTTGCTCATGGCTCTTGGATATCAAAGGATTAGGTATAAAACATTTTGTGGGCAGTGCTGATTAGATCGAATATTAAATCTTCAATTTTCAACCCTGCTGAAATCAGAGTTTCACGATAATTGCTTTCGTTTAAATTTTTTGTCTTATTTTATTAATTTTTATTAAAAGAACATTTATTCTTATTTCTTCTGCTTATTGTTTTTTTTATATTCAGTTTCAGCTTGTTGATTTTGCAGTTTTTTACAATTATCGTATTGGTATATTTAAAGTTATTTTTTTTTCCTAATTATTACTTTTTTTTTCAAAGTTTCATAAGAGTGATTTTTGTATTAATTTTAACAATACTTCTTGAAGCCGCCGTGGACAGATTGACTAGGGTGTCATCATTACTATCGAAAGGGAACAGTGAGTTTGAGCCCCAATTAAACCAAAAACTCGTCTTGTTCCGTAAAGATGGCAGGAGTACTTTAAAAAGTTCGTAGTCGCACTGTCCTCCAACTGAAATGATATCTCTGGAGTTGGTAGATCAAGTGTTGGGTGCTTGGTTCCTGCTTCAAAATTATGAAGATTTCACACGAGTCCTTCTACCAAACTGAAAAGCCCAATTCAGGGGTAGGGACAAAGCATGCTTGTGAAACAACAACAAAACTGCTCTTGATATGTTTGCAAGTTTTTCTCGAATATTAAAAAGCCATAAATGTAAAATATTTCAATAGCAATGGAACTTTTGTTTAATTGTAAATATTCTAGCATTATTCTCCTTAAAATTATGGTTTTAGAATAATAATTTTATTTTATTCCTCTTTTATTAACTTAAATTGCCGCCCAACTTGTCTAGTGGTCAGCGTGTCTGACTGCGGATAGGGAGGTCCTGGGTTTGAATCCCGATTCGGGCATGGAAGTACTTTCTCTCTCTGTCTATCCTGTCTTTATCCTTTCCTTGTATGAATGTAGAGTGATTGGTTGCCTACCCTATATACGGGTCCCTATTGCATGTGTGTACTGAGGAACTCGGACTCCACACCAAAATATGGTTCTGTTGGAAAAGTGGAGCAGGGCACCCCATATTGCCAGCCTTGCTGGCACACGACAACAACATTATCTTAAATTACACAAATCTTTTCCCTTCATTTTGGTTGTTTTCTTCTAGCCTTCATCTGAATATACTTGCTTTTGCTAATATTGTAGTCTCTTGAATTATTTTCCGATATTTATAGCAAATTTTTACGGCATAATTTTTTATTCAAATAATTTTCATTTTTTAAATTGCAAATGTATTTTAAACTTGAAATTTCGTATTGCTTTTAATTTAGATTATAAATTAATTTTCATTAAGTTCTGTATTTATAATTATATAAAGCATTAATTTTTAATATTCGAATTATTTTAGAGACATTTTTATTTGATTTTTATATGATTGTTGTTATCATTTATACATCAACAGTTTCTGGTACTTTTTTCGAGTTATTTCAATTTCAAAAGTAATTGTACTCCAAGTTCTGTTTTAAAAATCGTGGATTTTTTTTTATCAAATTATATAAATAACAAATCTTAGCAAATCTGTTCCGAGCAAATTATGTTTCACAATAAATTTCATACAAAGTATTAAGTTTTTACAAATCATTCAATCAATAAGAGCTCAATTTTTTTTACTGTCAAGTTTTCTACAATGTTCGCTTATTTATTCATCATCACGACTTTTATGGTATTAAGATATTTCTTTTTAGGATATAAATCTTTTGTTTTTAGGAAAACATTTAAGTATTAATTTTGTGCTTTCTTTTTCATCATTTTTTGAAAATTAAAATTGAAATTCTAAATTTAGAATCAGTAAATGATGATTATCTAACTTATATTCCAAATTTTTTACCATAGAAGAAGATAATTATTATTAATTTCTTGCGCATTTCACACAACTGTTAGTTTTTATTTCAGTCTTCTTCATAAAACAAATATGCAAATTGTTTTTTTTCCAGCTAAATCTATAACTCTAGTTTCAGCAACATCAAAATAAATTACTATTCAGATCATTTATTATCATTCTAATCATTCTTTTTTAATCTTAGGCCTAAATCTCTCTATTACCAACAGTCAACTACTGCTCCAAACATAGCTTTCCATTAAGCTTTAGATAATCTAATCTCTTACCGTCAATTAAGCTTGCGGGTTGTCGATGCTCTTATTTCCTTCGGACTTCTATGTATTCCTCTTTTATTTGAATACAGAGCTTATTCTTTGATTCTTATTTATAAGGAAGCATGTCACGTTTTATTCACATCCTTTGTAGAAAATGTTAAACTCTCAGTTGTGCGTAATTATGGTTTTTCCAAAACAGAAAAATGATTTCTTTTTTACACAAAAATATTTTTATTGATTGAAATTCCTTTTTCTTCATGAATTTATTATTTTTCATGCTGAATTTCCACTTACTGTGTGTATTACTTCTATTTATTTTTGCAGTATTAATTTCCGCATTGTATAAATAAAGATGAGATTAACTGCTAGAATATTATAATATATATATATATATATATATATATATATATATATATATATATATATATATATATATATATATATATATATATATATATATAATTCTGACTAAGTTTTTTCATGAAGCTGAATTGCGTTACTTAATTGCTTTTAAAAATTGAGCAAAAAATATTGAGTTATATGTTACATAATTAGTATATAATATTAATAATTATTTTATCTATAAGTAATTTCAACAAAATAAAACTGACAATTTATAACTGAAAGACAGGAAAATTTGAAAAAAAAAATCAGCAAATCATATAGAATTACTATATGTTGCATATATAGCAGGTAATATTAATAAGTATTTCACCATTAGTGTTTTGAATAAAAGGAAACTTACTGTTTTTTTAGTTTTCAAAAATAAAGCAAATAATTAAATCATTCAATTTTTATTGATTGTAATTCAAGATTCGGTTGAAGTTCTGTGCTATTGTATTTGAGATTTTATAACACTCAAAATACTTACTTCACCTCAACTTTCAATTCCAATCATATTCCAAGCGTAGCGGAATTGCTCATTGGAGCAAAACCAATCCGCTACCTCAAAGTTCATCTTCCACTGAGTTTCGATTGCCAAGTATTCTGCCAGCCGAAACTTGTTGATGTGCCACCACTGTAAGATGGAACGTATAAATTTTGATGATCCAAAGTGAAATAGTAATCCTCCTCTGTGGAAAATCACGTACACATCCCTTACATTTATTCCCGAAAGTGTACAGACTATTTAAGAGCTTGCATTATTCCAACCAGTGTGCAATCGAACTATTTTCCTCGATGCTGTGTTCTAAAAGCATTAATTGGCCATTTCCTAAGCCTTTTCAGTGTTTCCCATCTTCTTAGAGCTGAGAAAGTGGAGTGTAAATTATTCACCAATAATCAAGACCCTTTGCCGATGGTGGCTTTTTCGTTAGCTTGAGATCTGTTTGAGCAGATCGAAAATGGTGATGATATTACTTTAGGCATAGGAATGGTAAAGTGCTTTGCGAGAGTCATGTTTATTTTAAAATATATTTATATTAACAGTTCTCTTTAATGTTGAAATCGAATATTTTGATAGCAGTTCAATAACTGGCATTTTTGAAGCCCTAATGAAAGAATGTATGGCTTTATACATACTGTATCAATCAATATTTTGATATTTTCTATATTATTATATCAAGTTGTTGCCAATTATTAAACTATAAAACTTTGTTTGTTATATTTAAAACTGAAGTTTAACATTTACGAAATCTTTGAGAATTTAGGAAATTTCTGCATTTTTGTCCAATACTATTTCTTAAGAAATAAAAAAACTTAAAGGAATCCTTATTACAAACACTAAAACTTATTATCTATAAACTCGATAATAATTGTATAATAATAATACTTATGCATTTGTATTTTTTATAAATTTTTATTTCATTAAAACCATGTTAAAGATTTAAATATTAAAGTTTGAAACATTTAAGTTTTAAATTATTTTGTAACTCTTTGTATTGTTATATGTAACAAACTTTGCAAACTGGCTTTTTTTTTTTAACTGAATTTATATATTTCACACATTTTTAATTTAGAATCCTTATACTTTTAGTCACATTTTTATTCAAATGCCTTAACATTTCGTATAACTGCCCAAACTTAAAAATGTACATACATTTATTCTCAACATTTTTCTCTCACAACTTTCTCAATTCCAGAAAATTATCACCCTACTCTTTCGACTCATTAAGAGTATAAGCTTCATTTATACTTTGCATTTTCATTATAATGATTACAAAATGGTGCCAGGGAAAGGAATAAAAAAAAAAGGGGGAAAATATAAAACTATCTGAAAGGAATGCCCCAAACGTACCACTTCCTCCGAAACTGCAACTTCGGGAGTCTCATCAAAACTGCAGTATTCCTACCTCCTTCCCCAACTATTTGCAAATCAATAAAAAGGAATGCATCCTTTCATTAGCTCGTAAAAACGCATATTGTCGCCGGGACCTGAAAATCGGGGCTTTTCTCCGAATCCAGAATATTCTCTTCATTTCACTTCGTCAACGGGTGATGAAACATTTATACTTCTTTTAATAGCCCTGAGGACGGCATGTGTCTCTTCCGGAGATAGGCGGTCCCCACTGCAAATGGCTACAAAGGGGAAGGAATTCTAAGATATATAAGGGGTGGGGGAGGAGAGCTAGTAGAATTACTTATTCCATTAGAATGACACGTGACATGGCAAAGGGGTATCCAGACCTTTTAATACCCTTAGTTGTGCACTAGCGATACTTATTCAAAGGTATTTTACTCATCCATATCCTCTAGTGCTCTTATTTGGAAAATTTTGTTAATTGAAGTGATGCAATCATTGGGCTTTTTGGAACAATGGATCATGTTTGTAGATTTCTGAGAAAGCTCTCGCAATGGTAGATTCCATTGTCTCCAAAATATGTCCAAAATATTATTTATTTGAAAATAAAAATTTGCTTTATCTCTTTTACTTTATTTATCTCATTATCACCGTGAATAAACAGTTGAGTTACTTCCCTTTCCGCATGTACCCCGTTTCTGATTTATACCTCTAAAACCTCTTATGAAACAACTATATATTCTTATTTTATGCTTTTTTTTCCATTTTGTAAGAAACGTTGAAAAGTAAAGAACAATTTTCATATACATTTAGAAAACATTCTACAAAAAAAATAGATTGATGCCAGTTAATTTATTGACGAAAGAACGGCTTTCTTTAGTTTTCAAAAACATTCCATTTATTGGAAGTTTTGGTTTAATTATCCGAATTTGCTGACATATAATATATTAATTTTAAAATTCGAACATTTTACTAAATTCGATAAATATTGTGTAATGTACAAATATCAGAATAAGACATTTCCTTACAATTTTTTAATGATTAAAATCATTGTAACATCCCTAACGTTTGCAATGTAATATATGTGTATTTACACGTGTATATATATATATATATATATATATATATATATATATATATATATATATATATATATACATATATATATATATATATATATATATATATATATATATATATATATATATATATATATATATATATATATATATATATATATATATATATATATATATATTAGAAGCATTATTTTACTTGATATTCTCAAAAATTCATATTCTTTTTTTCATTAAAAAATAATACTCTTTAGATAAAAAAATGAGAAAAAGATTTCCAATTTTAATATTTTATGCCTTCATCTATAACTCTTGCATTTTATCTACATCTTATATAACTTTAATGAAATATAAAGAATTAAACTTTTTAACTTATGATTACGTTATACTTTTTATAATTACTATTTACCAGTACTTAGCTGGGTATATGGAAAATTTCAGTGGTTAAAATGCATCCAATCAGTTTAAAAAAGTATAACTTTTATTGCTTTTAATAAGATAAAGAAAGTTAAAAGTCCATTGTAAATATCAAAGAATTTGTAAAACAGTGCATTTTGAATTTCAATTTGCTAAAGAATCTATAACAATGGCAAAGCTGTTATACATATAATTTCTATCCCAAATTGTAAACTTAATGAACACATAACTTTTATTCTGGAAGATTGTTTATCAAAATTATCTTCCTAGTTTAGATTTTCTATCTACTTTTCGTATTTGAGGAAGATTATATTTTCTCTGCTCAAAGCTATTCAGCAATATCTCTTTGCATATCGACGTTGTATAGTATCCGGGTTGCGAGTTTTGTCACTAGCAAACGCATTCCCTTCGTCAAAATAAATATAGTTAACTTGTAGCAAGCGAAATTAAAATCATATCGGGGAGTGATTGGGAATTATGCTTCCAGCAAAATGGTAGGGACAGAAGACATTATTTGCATGACATGCCTTGTACACGCCACTCATTTTTCAATGGGTCGTTAATGAGTGTGGCGCGGCCTGTCATTTTGCTCTTTCCATTCTTACTTGAGCAACATCAAAAAGTTCTTTGAACCATCCTTTCTCATTGAGACAAAAAGAAGGCCTCCGGTCTTCCCTTTCATGGAAACTTGCTGGAAAACTGGATCTTAATGGAAAACCTTTTAAAAGCAGCTCCGGCTTTCTCGGCAAGAGAAAACAGAATTAAGATCCACTCTTAGGGCAAGACTTCAATCAGGGGGTGGCATTGAATTATTTTAATGCGATCTTTTGATTCAAAATTTATTTAATCATCTGCGATGATGAGTAATAAGCTGACGAGTTTTCTTCTGCGTTGTAAGCATTACCCGGAGAATTGTATGGGTTATTTCCTTCTTGGTATAATGGAAATTACTTATTTCGAGTGAACTGGAAAGGTAAGATTGAAATCCTCTTTGGTGAAGAGATTCGAAGATAATATGATTAGTTGAACATTTGCAATTAACTTTCTTAAAACTAACATTGCGGTTATTTTATAATTACAAATCTAATCTAATAAAATGTATTTAGTCAAATATGTAAAAAGTTCAAACAAATATGCAATTCATTTTAAATTTAATGAAAGCAGCTTAAGAACAACCTAAATATAATCAGGAACTACAGCCGCTATGGCTGTAGTTCCTGATCATATTTTAGGGTTGTTCTTAAGCTTTCATTAAATTTAAAATGAGTTGCATAAATATTTTGTTTGAACTTTTACATATTTGACTAAATACATTTTATTAGATTAGATTTGTAATTTAAGATATAAAACAATACGTAACTTTATGGCATTTGATACTAGATTACTACAACTTTTCCAGGAATCAATAATTTAAAACAGCTATTTTAAATATTTTCACAGAAATATAATAGTAATATTTTAATTTTTATAATAAATATTTTCATAAAAATTGAAATCATCAAGATATATATGAGGATATGCATGTAAAAGCAAACTGCTTAACATCTTTCATTTAAAACGAAGCTTAAAAATGGAATATTCTTTATTACTTTTCACTGACTGGTATTGTATAAAACGGTTTTGTAAATATCAATATATTGAAAATATTCCATTAACTGTTGTATAAGCTCATATTATATTATGCTAATAACTTATGTTATTAGCTATATTTCTAAGAAATATATGTATAGAGAGAGAAGGAATCACATTGGCTAAAGATTCACTTTGACCATTGAAATTTTAGGAGTTAAGTGCGATTTAAAATGCTACAAAACAATTCTTATAAAATGGAAATTTGCTTCTATAATTTCATGCAAATATGCTATTCTTCAGAAAACAATTAGATTAGAGTTTAAGATTCTTCAAACTAAAGCATCCACTTTTTATCCATGGAGGTTTAGTTCAAAAATTGAATGTTTTGGATAAATTCAGAAAACGAAGAAATGCTCTAGAAGGAAAGCCGACTATTGTGTCGCCAATTGAAGAAGTGTCGCTATTTATTTCCGCCACTTTGGCAACGGTGTTACCACTTGATGGGAGTAATAACAGAGAGCAGACGTCACAGGAACCGCACTTCATTGTGCTTTACACTCTTAGCCTATCATCTTTATTTTTTTCCCTGACTTTTCCTTTCCTTGCATTTGTAGCTCTCAGAAAAGATTAAGGGTAGTGCGAAAAGTTTGGGATTTTTTTCTATTTTCTGTTCTTGTTTATTCTGTTATCTTTTCTTTTTATTCGTCCACTTACTTCAAGCATTATTGTTTTTACCATTGAAAAAATTGGTCGAAAATACTGAGATTCTTTCATTTTTAATGAAATCTCATTCAACAGTCTGATTTTGAAATTTCTGATAATTTTGAAAAAAAAATATTACATTTTGTGTCACTGCATTTTATATTTATTTTCATGAAGAATTGATTTATTATGTTTTAAGAAATATTAAATATAATCGTTTCTTTTATAAATGTTCCTCTGGTAACTTTTAAAATGACTAAAATTTAATTTTTTAGCCAATATTTCTCGTATGCAAATATTTTTTTTTCAATTATTATCAACAATTTAATTACATTGTTTATCAATCAATTTAATTATGTCAATTATTTATCTATGGATAACAATAAGTAATGATATGTATTAGAAAAAATTAACTTATTTTCCTAATACATAATAATTTAACTTATAATAAACAATAAAATTATTTTTTTAATATATAATAATTTAAGCAAAAACTAGAACTTCTGGGTTTTGTTTAAATTTATGTCTGAACAATTTGAGGTTGAAACAATATCGGCTTGTCAGATAAATTTATTCATATTAATTTATTCATTCGTTTGCTTTATAATTGTTTGAAAATACTGAACTATTGAATCTTTAACTACTGAATTATATTATGCATGAATAAAAAACGTAAAAAAATAAACCCATTAAATAGAAAATAATAATGATATATAAATATATTGTAACTTCTCTTCGAACTTTCATATTATTTCTTTTAATAATTTATGATAAATGTTGTTTAAATTCTCTCAAATATTTCCGTATATGTGAATTTCAGAAAACCACATTTTAAGGTTTTCCACCTTTATACTTTACAAATTCCCATTTTTATAGAGAATCATTAAACTTCACCAATTTACTATCTACAAATAAATGAAAACATTCTAACCCACCAAAATTTAAAGAAACAAAGAATAACACATTATGCAATGGTTAATGAAATCAGAAAATAACTTGATATTGAAAATATTAAATTAAGTTATCCCATTTATAAGATTTCCTTATTTCCTATAATTATATGGTTTATATTAAAATATAAATTTATGTATAAAAATACATGAGCATTTTTATAAAATTGCTAAATATGCGAAACATGCTTATTGAAAATAAAATACTTTTTCATTTATTTCTACTCATTAAACTAATTTCAAAATCTAAATTTACATCATTTGATATAAATTAATAATAAAGATTTATAAACTTCTTCAAAAAATATTTTATTTTTACAAAATAAGCCTGTAAATTTAACGATATTCAATTTATATACGAAATAAGCTATTGAGTCTATAACCTAAAATAAGCATTAAAAATGAAAGAATATATTATTTATATCTCATATATAAATCGTTATGTATACTTTTATATATTCCTTTACATTATATCGTTAACTTCTTTTCCGAAATCTTATTTCCATTCAGTTGGGATTGAAGTTTGCAACACACTACAACTGCTTATAAGTTTGAAGCATAAAGAAAAACAACTCAATACGTTTCACAATACTCAGGGAACATTAGGAGTGTTCCCACCAACCTCTTAACATCCCTCTGCGCTCCTCCGCATCTTTAAGAGCATCCTCTACTTATATTTGAAGCAATGTCAGTTATCGAGAGAGAGGAAATCGTCTATTTTTTCTCCTTCTTTTTCTTACCGATTCCCACACAACTAAGTTCTGTACTTTTTTTTTTTTCCATTTTCTCTTCTTTGCCATTTTGCCCCATGAAACCACATATGCTACGTATATATCATTGTATCAAATCTATTTTCTAAGTCGACGCCATTTCTATTTTCAGCAAAAGGCATTCGTTATCTGTCAAGTAAAACACGTGTAGAAAATCTGATTAAAAGAATTCTGTTATGGCATTTTTTTTTCCTCAAGTGCTTTTTCTTCAAATAAGTGCGCATAGATATGCGCAAACAGTAGAAAAGAATTCGCTAATTTATTTTGAGAATGGCTACTAGCACTTGTATTCTGGAATTGCCTAAAAGAATTTTGGTATATTTCTTACTTTGTAAAATGAAATAACTTTTTTAAAGTAGCCGGAATTTCTTGTGTTCTAATCCCCGCTCCCGTGTTTACATGCAAAAAAATCAATCTTATAATGTATTAAAATGCGAAAACTGTCATGTATTTTTCGTCTATAGATCTTTGAATTTATATCATTTTTGATTTAGGATTTATATCGTAAGAATATCCGTTACATTTTTTTCACTTCTTTGCTACATTTTAGTGGATTAGTTACATTTGTATGTTTTATCTAAAATTAATTTATTCTTTAAATTATAAGAATTGTTATAGAATTGCAAACCATCAGTATGAAATACATAAATATCATAAGGCTTATTTGTACCTAAATTCTAATATGAGCATAAATACCAATATGTATTTATCCTACAATATTTTATATAAATGCTATATATTCAATTGAATATAATTTTTATTTTTGTAGTTAGCAATAAATATTTGCTGCCAATATAGAAATATTTACTCCATATATTTTTATTATATAATTTAAAACTTCTACAAAATAATTTTTTCAATAATTTAAATAAAATTGAAATCTATTAATTGAAACATGTAAATAAAGCAACTCTATTAAATTATTGAATATTTATTAATATTTTTACGGGAAACTGGAAAATATGAAAACCGTATTCTAAAATATATGTAGTTGCATTTTAACTTGAAAAATATTAACTACGTAAACTTATTTATTGAAAATTCCTTTTTTAGTTATCTTAACTTTCTAGTAAAATATACTAAAATTTTTATCTATAGCAGCTTGCTCTTAAAAATAAATTTGTGATACAACTAAATATTTTATACTTACAAATTTATTTTCCATATATTTAAATGATATCTTAGTTTGAATAATAATTATAATTTGCCAAAAGCTGTTTAATAAATTATGGTAAATGAGAAAATGCCTTATTATTGTTTTCAAATAAATAAAATAATCAACATTATTCTTGAGTAAAGCAATTGATAAAAGTTACTTTTTATTAAATTTTGAATTATTGAACTATGGTACTTTGCTTCCAAATATATATTAAAAGTAAAAATTTCCACATCAGCTTATTCACACCAAACTATGCGTGAAGATATATTTAAACCTTCTAGTATACTAATCTGTATATTGTTGACTTAACTATCCATTAAAATGTATATTGCTAAACAATAGTTACTTGAAAGGTACTATCGAAATCAATCTCAACCTTTCCCAACATGCTTAGTAATTAATTATAACATTTAAGGGATCTAAGAGTTTCTCATTAGGAGAAAATATAGCACAATGCTATTTTAACACCCCCATCTCTTAAGAATACTTCTTTCTTTATTCCATAGAAACATTTAAAACAAGCGCACAGGGATGATGTCATTCCAACTGAAAGCCATTGCTTCTCCACTTCAATTATTACGCCCAATTTTGATTGCTTTCTTTCTTTTCTGTTCATCTGATTGTTTTTGAAATTTTTCGACCCCCCTTCTGTATGCAGAACCAAATGAGAACCCTGTGCTAATGGACGTCCATTGGAACGAATAAATGGTAGAACATCGAAATGGACTGTCAACGGCAGACGATTCCGAGTTTGATTGATTCTTTCCCAAGCAACGAATATAATACTGGTTTTATTATTTGTTCTAAGTATTTATAATAATTAAAAGACGCTGTCGTTCGGAATTTTTTTAACTGGAGACAATAATAATAATGAGGTACTGTTCATAAATAAGAAAAACGGGAATAGAATTTTATGTTGTCAATTAATTTTATTTTTTTAGAATTTAATTGGTACAAAGAACTCATTATTTATCTGGAAACAATTCTAATAGCAATATCTAGTACATACTGTTAAACAATTTTGCATGTAAAATTTTACTGACTTAATTAAACTTTGTAAAATTTATGAAGTATTATATTAATAAAATACTCTATTTTTTGCATTATGGTTTTCATTATTGCAGTATATGAAATTATTGGAGTATAATGAATTTGCTTCTGATAACATGTTCTGCATTGATTTGTGGACGTAGTGTTAAACTTTGTAAAATTTAATTTTAACTTAATATTCTTAGAATTGTGTGTTTCATATTCTAAGATTAAATATCTATTTATTTAACTATTATTTTTATTTAGTATAGAAGTTATTTTAATTTATTTTTGTTAATAGATTTTCATGTGTGCTGGAAAATGTATATTTATGTTGATTGTCTAATATTTTGTGTACTTATATTATTTTTCAATAATTAAAAAACAATTGTTTATTAATAAGAAATAAAATAATAAAGTTAATTTCTCTTTTAGATGTCTCCTCTTGGTTAAATATTAATGGTGTAAGTCTGGAAAATTGAAACAGTAAGTTAAAATTAAATATATGATTTATTTTTATCCTTTTTCCATCAAAATACTATAAGTAAGCAAGTCGAAACACAAATTTTTGATTTTTCAGTTCAAAATATATTTTAGAAAAAGCTTTCAAAGAAAAATTTAAAATGCCCATAAATATAATATTTCAAATTTTGAATATTATATTAAGAGCACAAGTGCTTTCTTCTATTAGCTCTCTGTAAAATAAAATATTTAAAACTGTAATTTTGTATTAAATTTATATGAATTCTGACGTGATCATTTTTATTATATTCATACAACATTATTTTAAACTTATTACTTATTATTATTAATTATTATTTATTTTATTATCTGAGGTATTATATATATTTCTGCATCTTATTTAAAATACTGTAGTTTATTCTTAATTTTTTACAAATATTTCATTTGTAAACGTAGCTTTTAAAACTAAAATCATTATATTCTGTATGAAGCCAATAACTTTTAGAGTTACAATTACATTTAATTTAGTTTATTCTTTAATAAGAGAGAATTTGACCTGTATATAATTTCAAGCATGAAATATTTTGTAAAATGGTGACTGTTTGACTATAATCTTTTTTGATTCCACCTGATCTTAACAACTGGTAAATAAAATACTCATATTGGATTTGAGAAAGGAATACATGATACCCACATCCAGTCTTCTGTCATTCCATGACAGCTTTATTCTATATTTAAAATGACATTCCTGCTATTTTTTCCCTTCTAAAGAAAAAAATAAAATTGTTTTTTTATGGAAAGGAATTTTCTTATCTGTTTTTCTTTTACATTTTCATTTCTCATGACAATATTTTCAATTTTTGAAATACATCATTGTATTTAACTAACGTTATCAATGCAATATTTGTTTACAAGGTGATGTATAAATATGAACGATTTTAAAAATGAACTCTTCTATGAAGATGTAGTTTTATCTTTAAATTAATTCCAATTCAATGTTTCATGATAGGTGAAAACCCTAGTTAAAACTTTCATCGGCAGGTGGCGTGTGAGTTGCTTACGAATCCGTGAAAAAATCTATATTATATATTTCATTTGAAACTGGTAAATAATTACAATTAATAAGATCTACATTACTATGTGTTATGTGTCCATAGCATTAATAATTCATGCCTTTTTATTTTATTTTTTGGAAGAATGAAGTATAAAAAATTATCTTATGAATAATAGTTTAAGAAAATACCATTAAATTTGTTTTGAAATAAAAAGTACGTAATATCGATTTATTTTAATTTCTATCTATTAAAAAATTTATGTATATACTGTATGATAGTACATATGTGTTCTGTAGATTATATACAGATGATTTTTTTCATTATATTTTTTTGTATGCTTTACAAAATATGTACACACACTGTGTACTTTTTGTAAGTGGATAATTTCGTTTAGCTGTTTATGATATATTTTTGGACTTTGTATTTATTCAAAAAAACAAAAACTCCTCCATTTTTATTGAGTCAACGGTAGTTGATGAAAATCTAGACTCCCAAAATTAGGACATAGAACAAAAATCCTTTCTGTTTACCGACCACCAACGGTATGTTCTTGATGAGTCAAAGAGTTTATCCTGACGAAGTTGGGGTGCTGGTGTTTTCTTTTTCGTTCTTTTTCCTTGCTCTTCGGATGAGAGGGCCACAATTTCTTCCACGGGTTTTCCCTTAACTTTTTCCACAAACAGGGGTGGAGATTGAGTGCGGCTGGTCACGTGGGTTGTGGCAGTCACGTGACCAGGGCAACCGATGAACGAGGGGCGCTGAAAATCGCTAATCTGATAAGACCATTGTCGGTTACTTTTGGTCACTGCCGAAAGAACATTTAACTCTTAGTCGCGTGTAAGTAGGGGAAGGGGTGGTGCACTGTGCAAACATGGTCATTTCTCTTTCTATTTTGTGCGAGCACTGGCTCTTATTTTCTACTCTTTTCTTTCGCCATCCCTTTCTTTCTTCCACAGTTCGTTAGCGAAAGCAGTTCATTTCTGAGTTAATGTTTTTTTCTCTCTCTACTGTGTGTGTGTGTTCATAATGATCATGTCGACCTTTTTTAGGCAGTTATAAGTGACTTTCTTCCGTGCCGGGAAAGGTTAGTTAAACGCTTGTGCTTTTTGTTGTCGTTAAACGGGATCTCTGTGTTTAAAGAATGGGCTTGTCCAGGATAATGGATGCTGTCGTTTGTCGTGCAAGCCCTTCTCTTGCATCTTGATGTCAAATTTATACATTCTTTCCGATCTGACGTTGCTTTTCGTTTGGGACTGGGGAACTTAAAGAAGGGTAACAAACTAATATAACTCTTCGAAAACTCCATTAGCTCATGACTGCTAATTAATGTAAATAGCAATTAATTCTGTGCAATTGTTTTCCTATAATTTCATTATTCTATTTTTTGATGATTTTCGCTATAATTATAAAATTTCTTTAATTGTTATGTTAAAATTGCACTGAAGAGATAAAATTTAAGTTTGTTAAAAATAAATGTAAACTTGTTGCAAGTAAAAAAAATTAAGTTTATTAAAGTACAGGAATATGAACAGCTCTATAATATTTTAGCTCATAAACGTATTCTTTAGTTTTGACGTAAATATTATATTTTCTTTCCACTGCTTTTTTCATTTCAAAACATAAATTAAATAACATTTATCATTACGAAAAAAATTTAAAATATTTTAGCGAAACAAATAGTTTTCAGTTAAATAAAAAAAAACATATTTTTATCATTATTTGGACTTATAAGAGATATTTCTTTTTAACCTATATAACGATAAATTTTTATTTATTTACCTCTCAATAGCTACTAGATCTTTTATATTCTTTAAGTTTAATTTAATTTATCGGATAAAATGTTTGAGACATTCTTATTAAAAATATGACGCAAGTTCATATTTTTTTTAAAAAATTCCTTACAAACATAATTGTCTGCATTGAATTTTGACATTAATATTATCAATGAATATTATATGATTAGTATAAGTCTCTATAAGTTATATGCCATATCTTCTGGTTAATTTTAAAAATCTAATTTTATACAATATTACTAATATGATATCATTAATATATCTGTCATTTATTTTGACAAAATTGTCCCTCTAGAAAAATTAATAATTATATTAAGAGGAAATTCAAATATTTCGCTTTCCAATGAAATAAATTAATATTTATTTTTGTAATTTTGAAAAGTATACTTTTACATCATAACTTATTCTTTTCATTTCGCAAATTGATATGAATAAAATAAATTAATACGAACTGAACGAACTTCCTTCTATTTCCTAATTTTAACTCAGAATTTTCAAAGAAAAAAAAAATCTTTTTCTTAAAATAAACTACAGCATCATTTACATTTGAAGTAATCATAATTAATATAATCGAGACTTCTGAAAATTCTAATTTAAATTCTAATTAAAAACAAATTAACATTTAAAGGAAATTCTTAAATGTAGTTGAATTTCCACAGTGCTTTTTTTTCAACGTTTGGAATGGAACCTCTTCTTAATATATTTTGTGAATTCTAGAATGTTCTATTCGCTTTTCGCAAATGATTTCTTCAGAAAGAATATTTATTTTACCCGCACCGAACAACGCCGAACGCAAAGCGAATGCCTAATTGACACCAAACAGTTATTTATTTGCGCTCTCTAATTAAGTCTTCATACGTAATGATGCGTTGGCACATTGGAAAATGTTCTTTGTGAATAGAAAGTCTTAGAAACTTGTTAAAAATATACTGGTTTATTCTAGGAGAGCAATGCATTGTACTTTTTATTTTGTTTTATTTTTTTATCCTCCTGATCTATGTGTTAATAAATATTGTCTGAATCCAACATACAACCAATCTTTTTAAATTCAGTTATTTGTCTTTATTATTATTATTTTTTACATTAGTGTCTGTCTGAAATTCACAAGAGAACAAAGATTATTAGAATGAAATTGAAGATACTTATTTGAATGAAAATTTTACGATGATAAATTCCAATTATCTTTACTTATTTGTGATTTCTAAAAGTATTGTTTCCGTTCAAAGAATAATAACCAAGTACGTACTTGCAAAAACATTCTTAAGTACATTAATAATACTATAATTATTATGAAACAGAAAGTAACTTGGAATAATTCATTTTGCAAGTACCGGCTAGTGATTTAATTCTTTCTGTTCTTTAAGAAACAAAGTACTAAATTTTGGCTTTAATGCTAAAAATATGAAAGTAGATAATGTATTTGAAATACGTTGGACTAAAATAGTTTAATCAAATATGTATAATTATGTCGTTGTTACTAATGACACTTGTGGACAAGCCAAGCTCGCTATGCCTTGGCTATGCGAATTTAAGTCAATTGGGAGCGTATTTCATTTTAATCAGAGCAGCATGAAGTTGAAAGTACGAACTTTGCTCTACACACATGCCATAGGGACCCGTTTATAGGGTAGGCAACCATTCACACCTCATTCATACAAGGAAAGGACATGTGTAATTATTCATATTTGCTTTCAGTGAAAGTGGTTAGTTAATTTAAATTTATTGGTTAGTTTTTTGAGAACTTCATTTCTTGGGTATAAGTTTCAACATTTGTTCTGAAAAAGTCATTAAAAATATTCACCAATCAATGTCATATATTTTTAAAGATATGTGAATAATAAAATTAATAGTTGAATAGAGTTTATAAAAATGTGTGAATTATAATTGATATATAAATATACATTTTTACATTATATATACATGTTTTTTTTTTTTTTTGTAATTTTCTATAAAATTCCATGTAGTAAAAAGATCCAAGTAGGACAAAATGAACCTAAATGAAAACCATGTTATTTAGTTATATCATCACATATAAAAATATAAGAAATAATCTTTGTCTTCCGTTTTATTAAAAAATATATAAAAGTAAATACAGAATTATAACTTTTCTTTTAAATAAAATTAATTATAAAAATATTTTCTCTTTGTCCTAAAACACACTGAATTTAATTTTAGAATAAACGATATTTGTTATTGTTTTACTTTTCATAAATAATAAATTAAAGACATTTTTAGAAGAAATTCGAAGATTTTAATCCAGCTTATGGAATTTATTCGCATGATTATTTTTTTTTCTGTAAAATAAAATATTTGGAAAATCTAAAGAAAATTCTGTCTGTTAAAATGATTTAGTATTTATGCACAAGAAATATTTCAAATATTATTGCATATACAACTACATAAATTCTGAGATATATGCATTTACAAGTGAAAAGCTGAATTTCAAATTTAATATATTAGCATAAAGGAATTGAGGAAATCACTTTTCTTCCAACTTGTTTCAAAACAGACGATTTATAACGAGTAAACTGTTGTTATGGAGAGTTCTTATTCCGCTCTCTGAGCCAATCATATCTAGTAAGGAGACTTGACTCAATTGTTGCCAAAACTTTCTTTCGAATTCAGAATAAAATATATAAACAAAAAGGAAGAAATAGCATACAAAGAATAAAAGGAGAAAAAAAATTTGGTTTTAGGAGAGAAAAAGAAATGAAATAAAAATCCCATCTCCTCTATACGATCGAAGAGCGGAAATAACTTTTATTGAAAAGTCGATGGCTCTCGGTTTTTTGACCATCGGCGAGTGGACGATCGAATTACGACCCTCAGGGTTACGAGAACACAATGTTGGTCCTAACTTATGGACTTTTGGTCACAATCGCATTTCCTGGGGGCTAGTTTATCTTAAACGATGGCAACAGCAATGGCAAAGAGCTTCTTTTGGTATTTACTGTTAGCACTCTCTTCATTGACTTAAAATAAGATCAAAATTGTTCTATTTTAAAAATCAAGTTATTTCTTCTATGAATAAATAATAGCGTGAAAGAAGTAAGAAGATATTAATTTAGATAAAATTTTAAATTTAATATACATTCAAGAAATAACTGCATTGTTAAATTGCAAAATAAATAAAAATGAATTAAGCTATAAAAAAGTAAATTAAGTAAACAATTTTGAATAATTCAAAACTAAATACCGAACATATTAAACGAATTTTTAACAAGTTTTTATGTGGAATTAATAGTGATTTTTACCCAGTTTTATCTTTTAAGAATATTAATGATTCAGCTGTAAAATTTTTAATTTTTCACTCTAAAATCTTTCGATTGTTTTATTAAGAGGCTTTAATCAAATCATAAATATCGAATATCATTTAGACTGGATTTTTATCAGGCAATGGAAAGTGATTTAATGTCTGTATTGATTTACTAAGAGTTGAAAGTTGTTTAATATTTTATATTATTATAAGTAATGTAAAGGCTGTTTAATATCTGTGTAGCATCATTAGGAATAGAAAATGATTTATGTCTGTATTCAGACAAAAACTATGATATATAATTCTAACGTGTCCTACAAATTCGTTGAATTTGCTTTTTTTATTCATTTTCTTAGGATATTACTCAGTATTTATAATGGAACCCATTACTAAAGACTATGTTTTTATTAATGACTTTTGATTGCACTATGCTTAGAATAGATTATTATCATCTTTGATCAAAATTTCCTTAAAGTTTTTCAACACTCTTACCAATCAACATAATTAAAAAAAATTAGGGAATAATAATGCGTCAGTTGCCAATTTAATGAATGAGTTCTAAGGCACGTATCCAATAAGTTTTATAACCTATAATGAAAAAAAAACGATAATATGTTCTTAAAAAAAGTTAATTTGTAGCTGTGTATTAACCCTTTGATCACATAGTTCGTCACTTGAATGTTATCACTTGGCATTGACGGAAAACACTGATAAACATGAAATAGTAATACAGTTATGAATTTCAATTCCACTTGATCAAATCTATACATCTTTCAACGTACATCCATTAAATTCATTGCTGACGGATGGCGAATATATAATTTCATTAACTAAAAACAAATTTCTCGCCAATGTGGAAGAAAAAAGAAACTAGGAGCGGATGTTTAACGAATAAGCTGACAGAGTAGTTGATCATCAGTCAGCAAGTAGGTTAACTTATCTATTTCAATTATATCTCGTAAACAGGCATTTACGAAATGAGCTGCGATCTTACACTTTCCGTATCAAGTCCGTGGAAGAAGCACTAACCTCCGGCCTTACGCGAAGAGATGTATCTTAAAAGGGATATATTATGACCTTTGCAGAACAAGAGTTTTACTGTTGATGAACCACCGTCACTTTAAACGTTTCGACCCAGCTCGACCCTGTCCGTCTTCACCTATCGATCGATAAATCACGTGATCCACTGAAGGCGGGTACAGTTAGACGCCAACTTAACCTCTGCTGTTATTAAACACATTACATTATATGTAATGTGGTGATTGATACTTGTGGGAAGCAGCAGGATTGGCTCTTGTTTTTGCTAGTCTCTATCTCGACTTGACGTGAACTGTCTGTTTCAAAATAAATGAATGCGCTTGGGAATCGGTTAGGATTTCATGATTTCCAAACGGAGAATCCGTTGATGAATGACGGTTGACGCTTTAATCCGAAAGGAATATCCATATTATTTGAATTTGACGACAGATGAAATATCTAAATGAAAGATATTCAAGGTTGGATTGCTCAAATATGAAAAAAATGTCTTCTTTGATCTCAGTATTTACCAGTCTTCTAAACATGCGTTTGAAAGCTTTCTGTATATGTGGGACAACTATTGTTCACATTTATAATGCATCTTTATACATTATGAATTCTTAGAATATCAACTGTATCTAAAAGGATGATTTAAAAAAAATAAAAGCAGTATTTGATGGTAACCTTTGTAGCGGAAGAGATAAAAATGTGTTCGGGGGAATGAAAATAATGAATTTTGTAGAAAAAATCTGTTACCTGTTTAAACTACCAAAATATGAGAGTCACGTAAGTTTGTACTAAATGTTTGTCTTTCATCTGAGTTCTTTCTATTTGACATTTACTTATCTTAATTCCTAAGGAGAAAGTTAAATGAACAAAGTACTTGTTTCTGCTGATTTACTAATTCAACACCTGAGTATATGTTTTCTGAATGCTACTTGTGATTTCTTTTAAATAACTCAATTGGTAAAAATTCTCCCGAATTTTAAAATAAAGAAAAAATCTGTTTACGAAAAACTGTAGCGAAAACGCTCATGATTAAGGCAATTTCATTGAAAGTAACTTGATATCCGAAAAAAATATTTTAAATTCCCCGAAATATTTTAGAGTCTTATACCAAGTTTGGTAATTTTTAATGGAAAAATCTTTTCAGAATCAGAAAATTTAATTTCTTCTTATTCAACTTTTAGACAGTTTAAAAAATAAATATTTTTCATTTTAAATCTATTAATTGGCGTGGAAACAGTAACCTAAAAATTGTAAATATTCTACCAATTTTGTTTCAATTTTTAACTAATTGCTTCGTGAATGATAGAATAAATTTTAAAAAAACTGGCCAATCACAATTATTTACTTCCCAATTTAGAATAAATAAATGCTTTTCAAGTCCAATCTGCAATTGCCTGTGAATGGTGATAAATTATTTCGTATGATACAGAACAAAGTATCTAAGCAAAATACTAAATTGCATTCTTCCTTATTATTATATTTATGTATTCAAAGAAACAAACTAAAATAAAGTAACAGTAACCATAAGAAACATATTTTTTAAACTTTACTCTCTCTCTCTCTCTCTATATATATATATATATATATATATATATATATATACATACATGATATATATATATATATATATATATATATATATATATATATATATATATATATATATATATATATATATATATATATATATATATATATATATATATGTATGTATTTGTGGAATTGTGTCTTGTAACTCATGTTTACGTTAATGAATTGTAGATGCATTTTTCAATAGGAAATAAAAAATTGAGATCAAGTAAAATTCGTGACATTAGAGGAAACATATGGGGGAAAATAAAGACAGAAGAGCTTGGCGTAATTTAGAGAAAATCTACCATGAAAAAGTATTCCTACTCAGAAGAAATCCTCGAAGATAAATAGAAAGTAGACCGAGAAAACCATGGCACAGAAAGATTGATATCTTTTACTGAGATCTTCCCTTACACACCCGAGAAAGTAAAGCTCAACAAAGAGTAAAAAAGAAGGGAATGTTATAACATTTTCTTAGAATATAATGACGGCTTTTTTTTATGGTTTGCATCATCAGTTTATTTTTTATCATCGCAGCAAGAACTGAAGTGAAGAAGTGGGAGTTGTAGAAAGGAACGGTGTAAGCTCAGTGGCTTATGCTCAATTTGTTTTTTTCTTACTTCTAAACGTTATTTTAGTCAAATAGAAAAGTTACTATAAATGAAAACTGTTTTAATGATCCTGGAACATGTACTGCAATTATTTAAATAAAAGTAAAATTGCGAAATGGTTCCAAAGTGTTTTTACTTCAACGAGTATTACGTTTTTAAAGTGGGTAAAATGTGTACTTTTCTTTACTTTGCAATAACTGTAGGAAAAACGAAAACTACTTTTTTATTTTAAATGATTTTAAAAAATTATTTTGTGGAATATAAATAATTCTTAGTTTAAAGTACCAATATTTAGTTGCTTTATGGTTACTACATTAAATTATTATTAATTAAATTTTTCAAAAATATTTTAATTTTTAATAAACTACACTGATTTAATAACTTTATCTAAAAATATTTCAAATCTAAACATAAAATTTGTAGTTCCATTTCATTTTTTTATACTCAGATATTTATAAATTCTCCCTATGTAATTTTTATTTAATGTACTATGCAAATTACTGTAAAAAAATTTTAATTATCATTTTGAGATAGTTTAAATTTAGGTTTGAAGTTTTCAATCTAAATCATCGTATTTTTCTCAATAATTTCAAACTGTTGTGAAAATAACTTTTTTAATTTTAAAATTATAACTTATAGAGAGTGATTTTTAATATTTTGTGATAATATATCATTTAACAATAAATATATTAAGAAAAACAAGTAAAAGTAATTCAAAAAAGACAAGACAATATTTTTTAAGAATAATTTCGCATATAATCATTTAATATCAAAACTATAGATGATCCATTCATTTGTTGGTATACAAAACTATGTCTATATATTGAACAAAATTCGTGATAGATAAATTCTTTTATAAAAAATTTTCTCTGTTAAACAAGTATATTTAAGCAAATCTACTTTAAGAAAGCGTATAAGTTTTTGATATTAAATTTAAATTATAAATATAATATATTAGCTGTAATTCTCAAAAATAGGCACTATTTTACATTATATATATTCCCAATAATAATATGTTCTTGTATAGTAAAGAATGTAGAAGTTAGCGATTCAGTTTTTGAACCAACTTTTATGTATCTAAAAAATAATAAATAAAATATATTGGTTTAATTTTTAATCTTACTAATACTTTCACATAAAAAGTTAATCCAAAAATCTAAATCCAGTTAAATCATTACTTCCCGAAGCATATTAAAGAGTTTTTATTTCCTAATTCAACTAAAAACTATTTCTTTTATCACTAGGTTATAAAATATACAGGTTTAATATTTAATCTTACTAATACTTTCACGTAAAAAGTTTATCCAGAAATCTAAATCCAGTTAAGTCATTACTTTCCGAAACGCATTATAGAGTTTATTTCCTAATTCAACTAAAAATTATTTGTTTTATCACTAGGTTCCAAAATATTATCCCATCACCATCCTTTACAATGTGCATGAAGGGATCGAACTTGTGAACCCAATTTTCTCATCTCACTAACATTATACAGGGGAGGAGCAGGTTTATTGGAAAGTCAAGTTCTTTCCTCCAATCCCTCTAACGGTAGATTTTTTGAGCGATAAGAAGTGGGGGCGTGGGAAGTCCAGGAATTCGAAGTTGGTATTAACCCGTCAAAACTAAGAGGTGCGTGCTTGTCTGCGCTTCTTCGATTTCTTTTCCCTCGTCTTCCAAGGGGGAAAAAAAGTGAACGAAAAAAATATATAAAAAGTAATGTTGTGTTGATTTTTTTTTAACTTCAGTTGATTTGTTTTTCTTTTTCTTGAACCTCCCCTTTGGGGCATTTGCTGTCGAAAGTGGGATTTTTCTCACTGTTCCCTGCAGTTGTGAAAATTATTGATTTCTGAATCTCATCTGGAGTTTTGAAGAAACCAATTTCTATTTTTACTCTTTTCAAATGAAATTTATACCTCATTTAGAGGATGCCTTTATCCTCTTGAACTTTTAAGAAGGGTTTTGTTCTTCCTTTGCTATCGGATTTATGGACGTAAATGTGAATGAGAGATATCTTGTGAAAAACAGATATTTGAAGTTTAATTTACAAAGCATTAATTTTGCAGTTTAGCATACAAGTAAAAACTTTAATATCCTTCTTTTGCAGAAGAAATTTCTCCATTAAAAAAAATCGAAACTGTATATAATATCAATTGTAAAATAATTTAAAAATAGATGAAGGGTTTTTGTTGAAATGTATTTAAAATATTAGAAACTACCTGACGTATTTAAACTGCATTTCTTATATTATAGTTATTTCATTTTATTTTAATAACATTATTTTCGATGAATACTTTATTCATTTAGAAATTCTAACAGTGTAAAAAAAATTAATTGGTTAGTGTTTTGTTTCATAGATGAGTTTCAATTAGATTAAATAGTTAATTTCTTTAAATTTCCGCTTTCTCTTAAAATATTTATTGCAATAGAAAATCAATTATAAAGTTTATATTGTTAAGAGTGATTTATGCAATGGTGATTGCATTTTAGTGTTACGTTGCTGCAGAGATTATAATATTTACTTTTGATTATGATTCACACTATTAAGTAAGCAATTTATTTACATAGTTTTTAAATGATTAAATGTAATTAGCATTTATCATTGGTGAATTATGATTAATTGCTTTTTCTAACTTTAGAGCATTCTAAACTCTTACCCCAAGAATACCAAATTTTATGAAACATTGAAAAAATATATTTCAAATATTTTTTGCATTATTTCGCTTTAACTTTAAGAAGATTAATAAAAATAAAAATTTTTAGCAAAAATGAAATTTCATTTTGTATTTTAATATTACTTAGCATATTTAAACTGCATTTTTCCAGCAATAAATATTTTAAAAATTAATTATAATAAATTTCTTTTCTCTTATGTAATATAATTAAGTAATATCACAATCTATTCTCAATTTAAAATAATCCTGATGTATCTTTAATTAGTAACTCTAAGGAAAAGCAAATCCCTAATTAACAATTTGTCTAAACTTGTTCCATTTTTTTATTTTCTACATATCAAATATCATATTTCAACTTTTTTGTAATTACATTATTTTAAATTTATAATTTTATTGTATAATTATTTCCTCAATACACTCTTATATTTCGTTCTCTTTACATTTTATTTTAGAAAATAAGAATTTTATGCTTTTAAAAAAAATTATTTTTACCACGATTTTTCCAATCATACGTAATCGCGTAATTAATTCTTTACCCCAACATTAAAAATACAAACAAACACGAACATTTTCACAAACTTCCTACTTAAAAAGTTAGGAGGAAAAAAACACGCATTAGCATTTTCCTTAAGTTTTTTTTCTTCCAACGTAGAAGCTTCATAAAAAAAAATGTTTTTTTTCCCTTTAACTTCAGGTGCTATTAGCTAGAAAAAAAAAAACTTCTTCAGCAAATGATAATTATGTTCGGACGAATCTTGCAAAGAATGGCGATTTGCCTTTTAATAGTTACATCTTGTTTTTTATTTTTTTATTTTGTATTCGTTAGTTTCTTTAACCAATTCCCTAAGCTGTAGTAAATTTTCTTTTGTTTTTTTCCCCCTTAACCAAAACCGTTTCATACTGTCAAAGAAGCTCCCGAACAACTTTATTATCTTTATCCATGTCCATTAATCTTCAACAAAAACCCCTAACCTTCAAGAAAGTGTGTGACGCCCGAAACATTAATATTGTTTCCCTCTTATGTCCGTCCTGATAGAAAATGTGTTACAAATGTTGACAACTCAACTCCTAAAGTTCATTTAAAATTTTTATATGATCCCATTAATGGGAAAGTCTTGTTCCAAAAAATATATTTCATCAGCTGAGATTTGTGTTATCTTCCGCGTACTTAGTGCTTGTTTTTCTTTTTCTTATTTTACAAAGAAAACGATCCTACTAGCTTCCTTTTATGAAAAGTAAAAATAAGCACAGAATGACAATGATTGACGAAAGAAAATGACAAATAGATTTAATTTTATTTTTTTACTTTCATTAAAATTAAAAAATTATATTAGTTTTGTGATATCATATTCTTTAGGTGATACGTTTGATATGGTATTTCGTAGTTTATATCAGCAAAGCAAGCAGTTAGACACTCAACGTGTAATACAAAAATTAGCAAGATGTTAGATTACTATTTATTGTCAGTAATTATTCTATTTTATAGTAAAGACTAATTTAAAGCATATATTTAATTCCTTAATAAATTTAAATAATTTAAATGACTGTGAAAATTTTATATCATAATTAATCTTGTGAACATAAAATATTGTAGGCCTATAATTATATAAAACATAACAGCTTAGTGTAACTACAGTATATGCAATACAAATTTATAAATAAAAGTATAGTACAGTTATGTCAAATTTGTATTATATATATTATATATATCTTTATAACTTATAATATTTATATTCATATATATATTAGTATAAAATTACTGCTGTCTCTTTACTTCAAAGTAAGCAAAATAAATATTAAAATTTTAATTATTTATAATTATACTTTATTTAAAAGTTTTCGGTATTATTTTGAAAATAATTATAACTGATATATTATAATAATTTTCTGCGAAAAATTATAATTGAGTAATTATAAATATTAATTAATGCATCTAAGATTTTCATTTTGAGTTTATTATGGAGAAAGTATTTTAAAAGACTGTTTCAGCATTAATGCTTGTTATTGTCTTTTTTAGTGAACGCTATATTCAGTCGCTATAAGTCTCTAATTTCTAAACATGTAGATAGTTTAATTAATAAATGCATTAAATTTACTAGTTTTCGCATTAATTTTAAGCATAATTTTCGTTATTTCTCTGGTATAACAAGCAATTAACATTTTATCACGTATGTAAAGCTAAAATTCAATAATTATGAAGAATTTAAATTTGAAATAATCAGAAATAATGAATTTAAATTGAATTATATATATTCACTTATTTCTAACTTGTTGATAAAAATTTTTCATTTTTATAATTTTGACTCATTATATAAAAATATTACTAAAAAGATCATCAAGTGTGTTTTGATCGCATGTTCAATTCTGTGTTCATAAAAAGTCTTAATAAAAACGACATTTCATGATATGGTTCGCTATTGTTACTTAAAGCCTTTTTTTTCTGGCCTACGTATAATGAAAGTACATCCGGGGTGAGAGAAAAAAATAGCGCCAGCGCAATGTACTGGTGTGTGTACTAGAACACGTAAATAAGTAAATAATCCATCCAACAATAAAGATATGCTGATCACGAAATGCCCTAAATACGAAAATGACAATGTCAAAATCTGATTTCCGAAAAGGACGTTGTTATTGCATTCTCTGCTTTTCCGCATATACACGTCTTTTCAACGAGAGTAAATAACTCGTCAACAAGCCAGGCCGCTAATATGCGACGTTAACGGTAAGGACATGTCATCCTTTTTCTCTGCTGATCTTCTTTTGGACATGATGAAGTCAGGTGAGTGACACTTGTCACGTGATATTAGGATTCTGATTGATGAAGGATTTAAGGTTAATAGTTAGGGGCCCTAATTTGATGTGCCTAAATATATTTCTAAACTGAAATTAATGAGCCTGTACGTAACTGTTATAGCATATAGTTTTATTCCCTTCGTAATTTTTCTTATGTTTGAAAGTGATTGTATTTAAAATTTTAGCATTATTTTAGGATAATTATTGATTAGAAAAATATATTTTATTATATCGAAATGTTATTTTTTCTGATTTTATTTTATTAATTATAATAGTAAAATATTGTTATAATTTCGGTCATTTATGCGCAAAAAATAAAAAATTAAAAAAAAATTATATTTCCGTTTAAGAATTAGTTAAAATATTATAAATTTATTCTTAGTTTCTAACTTTTAACGCATTTTTCAATTTTAGTTACTCAATCATCAATTATTAAACTAAACAAAATACATAATTTTAATGTTTTACTGCATCGTTTTCTATTATAGAATACTTGTAATTTAAAGTAATTTTAGTTATTAAAAAGTATAGATATTTTAAGATAAATTTTAAATTTATAGTAATGTACACTATTTTAAGATATTATGTATATAGATCTGCGGTAACTAATTGTGTATTAACTATTTTAGTTAAAACTATAATAATATCTTATTTTCAAAAAAATAAAGCGGTTTTAATGTGTTTAAATGCTTCTAATTTAAGATTTATTTTTTGTATATTTTTTTAGTTCAATGTATTATCATCGTTAAATCAATTTCTAATTTTTATAATTGTGAAAAGATAATTAGTTTCCTTAACAAGTTTGTTCGTTTATATCTTCAATTTGTTCATAAAATACTGATTCATTTTTATATGACATGTTAAAAAGGAATTTTTAAGGTTACAAAAGGTATGCGAATAAACTAGCTAATGTAATACACTTAAAGAGTCTAAAGCAGTATTTGTCTGGCAGTTAAAATTTTCTCTATCGAATACAACATTTATATCCAGTTTATAAGATCGTATATATACACTTTAGCCAACTTTAATAACCTGAAAAAAGTTCTTCCTTCCAATAAAAAGGAAAAAAAATGAAACATTTCTCCATCCTCCGGGCAATCTTGGGGAAACTACAGTTACGGGAGATTTCGGTGATTGGTGGGTGTACTCTTGGCCTGTCACAATCAAGGCAGAAAATGCTGCGGTACATGGAATAAGGCCTTATTCCTCCAAATATCCCCCACGGGAGCTATGAAACGGCCACTTTATTTCATCCACTCTATGGACGATCTCTTGGGGTCAGGCGAAAGGTCCGCTGTCCACTGCAGATGTTCCTCGCCTATGTGAACGTGTCACCTTGACCCTCGGGTCAAACGCGGCCATCACTCAAGATGTGCATTTCCGATTCTATATATAAGCCCTGGTATGTTGTTGGAACATCAGCTGGAATTGAGTCCCACCCACGAGACACATTCAGCGTCTCTGACGTTAACGGCCTGTTTATGTTCAGCCAAGTGCTGCTCAAGTGTTGAAATCCTTAAAGTCACGCATTTCGAGTTGTTTTTGAGTGTTGATTATTTTTTTCATTTACCACGCTTGCCATTTGCTTGAGGGCCGTTAAAGATGTCTTTCGGAGGTGATGATTTGTAAACGGGTGCTTCAGTAATACATCAAAGGCGGAAAGGAAAGAAACGATGGTAATGAAACATTTAGTGCTACCTTAGTTAAAGCAATCACTCTGCGATAACGGTTTAAATAGCTAACGTGCATACTCATCAGATTTTTTTTTTACAAGAACCACATATTTTTGTGTTCTAAATATAAACTGGATGTTTTCTTGAATCGGATACATACATATGTGGTTATTATATAATAATTACATAATAATCACATATGTAGATTATTATATAATAATTACATATAATATAATTATTATGAAAATCACATATCTATGTTAAATTATTATTTAAAATTTCATTAAATGAAATTGGATTGCGCTGTTCAATATGCAAAATCAAGGAATTGAATTACAAAAACATTATAAGATTTTATTTTTAATATCTTGACTTAATGCCAATAAAGATTGTAAACTATTAAATTTTAATAATTATTCAATTATTTGGAAATTACTTAATGCGTAGTAATAAATAACATTGGTCATTAAGTTATTTCCCATAGTTTCTTAATATGAAAATACAAACATATATTTATGATCCTATGTTAAAATCAATGTTCCTGATGCGTTTTTGATTTCATACCTAATTTTGAACATATTTGTATTTAGCGAATATACAAATATCGATATCATATTTACTATGCCTAAAATACCATTCAGCATATATTCCTGAACATTTCAAACTTAAACACAAAGATTTACTTCTTATTAAGAGTTCTTACGTATAAATAAAAATAGATAAACCTTAACTCAAATGTGTGACAGTGACATGGATTTCTTCCTATATGTCATCGAAAGAAATGAGTATTTGTGAGAAAATTGATAATAAACACACGTAAAAACGAAAAAGCTTTCCTTAACTCTTCAAGTCTGGAAAGACCAATTACCCATCGTGAGAATCCATTAATCTGCTTAGCGTGGCAGATGAATCGAACTATATTCCAGATGGAAGCATGATTTTCTTTTTAGGTCCATGCCTCGATTAATACAAAGTCCAGGACAAAGCATTTAATGCCCTCACGAACTGTACTGGTGGTACTGAATGACAAGAGCTCGGGAGGTCCTAGACAGCATCTACAGGATTAACGTCTTCTTCGGCTTTATTATGTCCTTTTAATCCGGGTAACACAGGGAGAAATGATTAATGACGCATTGTCTCCCTGGATTAATAGAACCTCTGATGTCTTTATCTCGGTTGTGTTTGGGTAAATTTTGGGGGAAGTTTTCGCGGTCGTAATGAGGGACGTTGTCTTGGGAATAGATCACCCTAGTATTTTATTTGCTTAGTACCTGTTGTTCTAGATCAAAAGGGTTGATTGAGTGGGAGGTTGGCGAGATGAAGTTTCAATCGAACGGTCCCTTGATAAATTGTCTTCGCATCGTCTCCTGGCAATTTCTTTCTTAGATTGCAGTTGACGTGCTAAAAGGAATTTTGTATGAAACTGTTCTTGGAACGTTTGGTTAACCATTTTATCAAATTTGTGATTATTCAGTGTAAAAAAATTGCTGTCAGCGTCTATTCTAATCAATATTCCTATCAGAAATGACATCGAAATCTAATTCAGGATTTGCATTCCAAGAGTTAGAATTTGGAAAGATTTATTATTTTTTTTCAAAATGAATTTCAAATCATCAATCGTAATGACAGGAAAAGGGCGATTTTCAAAATTTGGTATTGTTTAATTATCAATGGCTTTTTAATTACTTCTGTGAATTTAACCTTATTTCTTTTTACTATAAAATTATTTTTTAAGAATTATTTTAAAATTGTTTGAATATTTGTAAATAAATCCTCTAATTTTAGCAAATCATAATAATTAATGTAAAAAATGATGTGAAAATTATTTAATGCAAAATTTTAAAATTCGTGATTACCTAAGAGTAATTATTTAAAATATAAATTCATTATTTGTTTTGTTTAAATACATATGCCCTCGTAATCGAAACAATATTTTCTCCAATTCTTTTTTTTTCAATTCCATAAATTTTCAATATTTGTTTTCTATTTTGTTTGCACAGTTCAATTTAAGCATAAATAAACATTTTATTTTGAAATACATTTTATTCAAAAAATAAAATACATATCACTATTTACTTAAATATGAATTGTATATCTTGCGCAAATTACAAGTTTCAGTATTCTATTCCATGTGTAAAGGTTAAATTGTGTCTTAATATCTCTTGCAGTTTGTATATGTGTTCCTACAAAGTACAAAAGAACAAATATTATTGTTCTTCTTTAAAAAAAATTTCTCTGCTAAGTCGAAACATTTTGCTTTTTCTTCTTCTAAGTTGTTCACAGTCGACAAAGAGATACAGTTAAGAAAATAATAACACTGTCGCACCTTATCTTCGAAACGGACCTTGTTGTCACATTTCCTGTCCATCCCTTTTCATCCCACCCTCCAAGATACATACCTGGAAGCTACAGGTAATCACACTCACATATAGAAAACAACGAAGAAGGGGCGAGAAAAGGTGTTATATGTCACAGGAAAAGAATAGTTGGGGCAAAATGAAATAACAACACAAGCAAAAAAAATGGATGAGTTGGTGAAATAAGAAGAGAAGTGGCGACACAAAAATAAGAAGTTTCGAAATATGGAAGCTCTTTGGAGCTCTTGCCTTACATTCTCTCTTTGACCGAAAAAGTTCTATCTTTCTGCAAGATTCTTGGAGTGAAAGAGTACCCTCTAGGTGAGAAAAGAACTAAAGAAAAATTGGGTGCGAAGAAGGCAATAAAAGTGGTGGGAATCTCCCCACATTTTTTCCCTTTCTTCCCTCGGATTCTGATGGGGTAGGCTGTACCGCGGTTAAAAAGCACTCCTAGAGAGAGACCTCGGGCATGAGCACGTCTGTTGAATTATTCCTGATTGTAGGCTTTGGAATCTGTCCCTGCAATCAGTTTCGACAAATCAGATTGTTGGCCCATTGCAGAATACCTCCCTCTTTCGATTCCTTTTCTATATTTCTTTTCCTTTTTTTCCCCTTAGATAGGGATTTTTTTCTGTATCTCTCGAGGAAGGGAAAAAAGAGCACTCTCTTGGCCCAGAGAATCAGAGTTTAAGTCCCTTGGCTCCATTCTCGTAAATAATTCCTTCTACTCTTCGCTGGATAAAAAATGAAAGAGAATTTTTTTTTCTTTTATGAAAAATAATCTCTGAACAGAGTCCTAAAATGAAGAGAGTTTGCTTAAATTATATATATATAACGTGAAACCATGCAATATAAATGTACCAACTATGATATTTACTAAGTGTAGATTATATATATGGACTGAATATCATATCTAAATTGATGATTGTGTATATTTATTTTAAACATTCGTAATTAATTTCGCTTTTTGACTATTTTGTGCCCTAAAATGTTGTTGTCGTGTGCCAGCTGGGCAGGCAATATTGGGTGGGCTGCTCCATTTTTCCAACTGAACCATATTTTTGGTGTGGAGTCCGACTGCTTCAGTACACAGTGTGTACTTATGCCATGTGTGTACTACACACATGCTATAAGTACCCGTTTATAGAGTAAGCAACCATTCATACACGGAAGGAACAAAGACAGGCTAGACAGAGAGAGAAAGTACACCCTTGCCCGAGCTGGGATTCGAACCCAAGACCTCCCTAATCACAGTCAGGCACGCTGACTACTAGACAAGGAGAGCGGCTTTATGCCCTACAATAATAATCAGATATTACAAATATGAATTGATCTGAATCTTTATTTTTTTATATATTTGGTCATTTAATCTTTTTACTATTTATATTATTTCATTTCTTTGACTCATTAACTCTCAGTTCGCATTATAACAAAAATCAGATAAATTAGTTTAAGGAAACTAACTTAATAATTTTCGAATAATTTCATAGAAAGCTGTCTCTGTCCAGTATCAAAGAATTCTTTAAATAGTAAATTAAGATATACGCGAAAATTTTTCAAATCAAGTTACTAACTATGTTGATATTTGTTTTAACATTTTCTTTGTGGAATATTCTTTTAGATTATAATTAATTAAAAATAATTTCGTTACAAAATATTACAATTGGTATTATTATTGTTGTTATTGCTAAATATTACAATTGTTTCTTGGAAGTTCATAATAATTATTAAAATTGAAACTGTTACTGTTATATTTTTAATAGGTAGTAATTTAAACAAACACATGTATATTTATACATTTGATATTTCCTGCTAATGCTATCTGGTGAACTATTACTGTGCGCGTGTTTATTTACAGCAAATATATTATAATATTAATCAGCTATTTATAGGATGATGATTCGTGTTCATTATCGTTATTTTTAATTTTTATTTAATTAGTTAAAGGGAATATAATTCCATGATATATAAATTCGTGTTATTTTATTTATTTGAAATCTAAAATTTCATGAAAGGCTTTCTCTTTAAATTTAGATTTTCTAAAAATTGTATTGCTAATCACAAATCTATAAATATTTCGTAATGTCTTTCGCTTGGTTGATAACCTGAGTATAAGAAAAATTATAATAATAAATAATTATTCATGTTTATTTAACTGAAAATGTAACCATTTGAATTTCAATGAATTTCCGAGTATCCAATTATCAATAATTAAGAAATCAGAAATCAATGTGATTTTAAGTGATACATTTAAAAGCTAATTGTGTTTAGAAAATCTATCGTTTTTCTATGAGTACTCCACGAGTACTTTCATGAGTACTTCAATTTTTAATAAATTTAAAGTTAAATGGGCACAGGTGCCATATAATTTTTGACTCCAAATTCTGAATTTGTTTTGGCGATGAAGAAATGTTGCGAAGATGACAAATCGTAACGCTCGCAATGACGTAAGTACTAGGGTTACCAAAATAGAATTTTCTGCATAATTCTTATAGGTCTTCATATGTATGACGTCATAAAAACGAGGTTGCCAGATGCATAAAAAAATCCGCTAAAAAGTCGCTAATCTCAGAATTTGGCATCCTGGATTATCTTGCAACTGCGTCGTTAAATGCTTTAGTCAAATTTGAATTCGTAATTTAAATACATAATTTTAAAAAAATCTCACATAGTAGAACGTATTGCAAATAAATTATTTTTGTAAATTTTAAATTTAATGAATCATATAACTAATAATAAGAATATTTTTGGAATGAGTAAAATATGCTTGCTATTCAGTTTGACTTACTTTCTTTTTTTTTAAGTATTAAATATCAATGTTAACAATGCATTTTAATCATTCTATTTATCTAAATAACAGAAATACATATACCAGATTATAAAAGTGGTTTTTCGTAATTTGCATTACTTTGCATTTTTTGCCAAATTATGTAAATCTATTTTAGTAATTGTTGTTGTGTGCCAGCTAGGCTGGCAATATGGGGTGCGCTGCTCTACTTTTTCAAATAAACCATATTTTGGTGTGGAGTCCGACTTCCTCAGTACACACATGCCATAGGGACCCGTTTATAGGGTAGGCAACCATTCACACCTCATTCATACTAGGAAAGGATAAAGACAGGATAGATAGAGAGAGAAAGTACATCCATGCTCGAACCGGGATTCGAACCCAGGACCTCCCTATCCGTAGTCAAGCACTCTGACCACTAGACAGGACGGGCCGCGTTTTCAGTAATTAAACGTTTGAAGTAATTTCTTCGCTGAAACCTAATACTTATAATGCGTACGATTAAAATAAAATATTTATTTATATCAAAATTATCTATATTATATTATTTTTCAAAATTATTTTTTAATATTATATATTAGTGCTAAAAACACATTTTAATCATTCTATTTATCTAAATAAGAGAAAAAAAATTTCTAGTATTTAAAAGTGCTTTTTTACAAATTTGTATTATTTTTCACTTTTTGTCCAATTGTTAGTAATTAAGCTCTAAATATAATTTCATAACTGAAATTAATACTTATAATACATACGGTTAAACTAAAAAATATTTATCTCAAAAATATAATATAATATTTTAATGATATTATTATATTAATTTTATATTATTATTCAAAATTGTAAGAAATTACTTCAACTTAAAAACTCAGTCAAATAAATTAGTTAATAAAATTAAAAATGTAATCCGTAAAACAATAATTTTGTATACATAAAATAATACATGGAGTTATCAAAATTTGTAACAATGTTAAAAAAATTGTAACAATGTAATAATGTAAAAATACAATCACATTTTCAAATTTTGTAAATAAAAGTTACATTATTTGTGGTTATTTCAAAAAAATATTTTAACAAAAATCATTATATTTCTGACAAAATTATTAAAACTCTTTGAAAAATATTTAACTATTGTTTTCATCATTCTAATTCATAATCATCATATTAACTATGTATGGTAATCATTACTTACTTTAACAATAGTTAAAAATTCTTTAACTGAACATGTTCTAAAATCTAGGTGAATACATTAGTAGTAGTAGAACTCAAAAATATGTAAATTAATTTCGTTCTTATAATTTTTATTTCTATTTTAAGACTTATATATAACTATACAAGTTATATATACATATATTTCTATACTATTACATTCATTAAATTATCAATCATGTAACTTGTGTATTTGGTTTAAAAATTTAATATGAAAAAATCTATCGTGAAAATTAGATTTATAAAACTATTTATTTTTACTTATTGGTATATAAACTTCTTATGCATCTTTTAAAAATAAACGATTACGAAGGCTTTTGTTTCGCACTATTTTTTGTATTCATTTCTTACCATCTATCGTAATTTAATCTAATGCAAGGGGGAGGGTAGAAAGTAAAAGAAAAAGCTCTAAGGAGGAGTGGCTAAAAACTTTTCACTCTCAGTTTTTAAACTTTAAGTGGCTGTAGCGATAAGTGCTGCACGAGTAACAGCGTTAGCTCCACAACTTTAATAAAAAAAATAACACAAAAATTTATTTCAGAAAGAAAAAAAAATCATAAAGTACCGACAAATCTGGGAAGGGAATAAAAACTCGAAAAAAAAATAGTATTTAAGAAAGAGGAGAAAAAAAGAAGAAAGTAATGAAGAAGAAAAAAAAAGGGTATTAAAATATCCTGTCTCTATTATTTTAGAGCAGAGCTTGAGCGAAAAAGTAAAAGTTATATATTAAATGGAAAAGGAGTTATTTAAAGTAAGTTTAATCTTAAAAACACCTATTTTAGAAGAGGGATAATGTTAGGGATTAATGCAGAAAATTCCCTAATAATGTAAGAGTGCTTGACGAAGAAAGATTTCTTATGCATTCACTGATAAGTACAATATTTGACTTTTAATTAGAATTTAATACTTAGATGATAAGTGGGAAGAGAAGTAGTGTAATATATATATATATATATATATATATATATATATATATATATATATATATATATATATATATATATATATATATATATATATATATATATATATATATATATATATATGTTATTTATTTATTTATTTTAGTGTTAAGGAACTTTATGTCGAAAAACTAATTATCAGAAATAGTTAAAATGATAGTATTAATACTATATGAAGGATTGTATAAATTATTCGCATTATCATTTAAAATAATTTTTTTTCATTTTAAATAAATTCCATCATATCATAATATATATTGACTACCTAGTAGTTTAATGATTTATTAATTTAAGAACTATTATTATTATCAATAAGGTAATCTACATTAAACTTATGAATATCAATACATCAATTAGCACACAGTTAAAGTCAGTTACAATGTAATCTGTTTTAGTTTATAGCTTGTCTTGTCTTTGATATCGAAATTGTAGGGCTCCGATTTCATGATTGCTTAGTCACTTTCATATTTGCTATTCATTGAATATTGTTTAGATGTGTTCAGAAATTTTTAGAAAATTTAAATAACGTTTTGACTATTCAATCAATTTTGATCTAAATTAGATGAAAATAGAGTTAAGGAAAGTTTTATTCTACAACATTGATATTTATTTTTTTTTTACTTAGTTTTAAAAAATCTTTGATTCCTGAACATCATCATTTACTTTTTTTGGATTGAATGTATATTTGTTATTGATATTAAAGAAAATCGCTTACATATTTTGGTGCAAATTAATTAGAAAATATCTAAACTATCCGCATTAGATTAAAATACAAAGGTATTTTTCAAAGAGAGTATTGCAAGTACCGATATTGCTGCATGTAACTCTTCCAGATCCAAATCGAACATCAAAAGAGAATCCCCGGGCTCCTCTCCCGAAATATTTCCCAATTGGATGCCGCTTCCTCCTGGGCTGCATTTTTCTTTCCTGGTATTCCACTTTAAGGACTATTTTAATTTCCAAAAACCGCTTCGATCGGCACGTCAATCAGCAAAGAGTGACAACTCTCGCTTGAGGATGTTGGGGGTGGTTGTCGGAACCAATGGAAAACCCGATATTTATTTGTTTGCCGATGCAAATATTGATCAGAGCTTGGGCACGAACGGAGGCGCAGGACGATCCTCTCTAATGAGGGACAAGAGTTCCCCAACCTCCCCTTACCCCATCCGCACCCTCAGCCTCGCACTTAATCTGTCAACTGCACGTCGATAAATTGAGCATGGCCACGACTGGAGAGACGGGAATTCCTCTGTGGTTATTGTGTTTCACACACTACACTTCATCATTAAAGAACTTCAGGGCCGGACCAAGGGATGCGAAAAATCAAAACTTTTCCGACCACCCTTTCTCCCTGCACTTTTCCACCTGACTATTATTTCCACCCAGAAGAATTCATTAAGTGCACGTAGAAAGAGGGATGGAAAGATGGGAATTTTCCCTCTCTTGGCAATCGGCAAGCTTTTAGGTAATGCTGGCCCTCGCCATGATTTAATTACCTGGCTTATGATTGGACAGGGACGTTCCTGTCTCGAAACCTTATCTGTCAGGAAAGCTTCCTATGTCTTTAGGTATATTGTTATTTTTATGCGCTGTTATTAGTGGATTTAGGTGTTGTACTATTTTAAGCATGTTCTAGCGATTTGTTGGAGTTTGATGGCATCAACATAAGTTGTAATTTAATATTGTAAGAAACATTACCTTGAACGTTGCTTTTGTAAATTGAAAAAAATTTGAGTTTGAAATTTGTTGCATTAAATATGTTTAGCATTTAAGAAATAATGATGTGTCCTGTATATAAGATGTAAAATTTATTTTTTTATTTAAATTGGGAATCAAATTTTATTACATAGTTGAGATTTTACATTGTTTTTGGTTTATGAAACATTGGTGAATACTGTTACTTTTTTAAAATGTAAACTTAATGGTATGTTTTTTTTTCTATTTGAATCAAGTAAAAAAGGATAGAAATATTTTGGAGAAAATTATTCATTAATTTTAAACCGTTAAAAAAATCATTTTGTATTTGAATACTCTGAATTTTTATTATAACTTTTCTAAATAGTTTTCAGTTTTAAAGAAAATTACAGATTGCAATTTTACTTTTAGAATGTTTTAATTCATTAAAACTAAAGAGTTTTAATGAATGACTTTACTTTAAAATATGTGACTTACTTCTGCTTAACATTAACTATATATATATATATATATATATATATATATATATAGTACATATATTTGAATTTTCTTATAACAATTACGAATTAAATTGGGGACTTTCATTAAAAGATTTCACTTTTATTCTTTAAGAATTATTTTTCGATAGTTAGAGTGACTTTTTATTTTAACTAACGTCTGTGACGTTAATCATTTTTAATATTGAATAATTAATGCCGAGAATTCCATGGACTATGCTGTGGCGAATGAAAAAGAAGTTTGAGATGTCAAGCTAGTAGAAAATAATGTGCTGCAACTGTCTGCAAAATAAACAGCTAACAAAATTAAAATACTTTTTTGTGGAAATAACAGTAAATGTCAAAAGTATTTATTAATTTAAATTTATATGAATAAATTAAAACATGGATGAGAGTATTTCTTGCGCTATGTCAATTCTTTTCTATTTTTAGGGTCCATTAAAATCTCTGTCAAGAGTTCCATTTCCAGCACGATGAGAATTAATAATTATTCAGCAGCTATTTAAATCTCTTTCTATATATTACATCAACAGTACGTGATGAAAGCTGCAGACCAGGTGTGGAGAAATGAACAATGAGCAACTTCAGTGCTTGTTCCCACGGGGACTTGTCCTGGGGAATTTGCATTCACCCCTCGAAGATTCATACATGCTGAAGTAGGATTAGCAAACCATAACAGAAAATCCGATACAAAGACCGTAGAAAACTATGCAAATCCCGAACACTCTAATCCGGTCTAATTAGGCCAACTCGCGAAATGGAATTAGTGGATGTGGCCGACTAATTGCATGCATGGGATGAGAGGAGGGGAAGTAAGTCCTGGACACAAAGCAACCCCCCACGGCGATCATTTAGAGGGTCCGTCCACAGATAATGCCAACATAACTTTGGCTCACCAGGAATTAGCATATATTGCCAAATAGTGGAAACCTTTTGCTCGCTGTCAACAGCGCAAAACAATTGCTCGAATTTCTCTGGTGGTTCTGGCGCTATTGAGACGGCTGAACTCCGGTAACCTTCCCTTGTCTCTTTCCCTTTTACGCCAAAATCTAATTCCCGAGCCAAGCACTATTGAAAATGTATCTAGATACTTAGAGCGGCTCACAGTAATTTGGAATGACCAGGGGGCTGATCAGCGGCTGCTCAGGAGAAATCCAATCCCACTTATATTTGGAATATTCAAAACGGGAAGCTAAAAACTAGTTTAACTGTAGTTTTAAGTTTATGGTGCCATTTTCTTCATGCAAATTAACTCTCTATTTTATTAATTACATTTTTATTTTTTTTATTTGTACCATAAATAATATAGAAATAGATTTCATATCACAATTAATAAATTTCTTATCATATGTTGAATAAATAGATTAAACTAAATCTCAATGGATATGACATTGTATGATAGCGTCCCTTTACACTGAGAGTGATAATTCTAAAGTTTTTTTGAATTGATATTACTCGAATAATAGTAAATAATTTCGTATCACAATTAATAAATTTGTGTATGGAATAAATAGATTGAACAATGTCTCACAATCCCTATCGCACTCTGTGATAGTATCCCTTTACCTTCAGACAAATCAATTTTAATATTTTCTCAATTGATATTTTTTAGTGATAAAGTTTTAATATGAAACAAGATATAATATTTATATTACATTGCGTAGAACGCTTTTATGGAAAAAACAGAAATATATTAAGAAAGTAGTTTATGAGTAGATATATAAATGGTAAACGTACCTTAGAATAACTTAGGTTTATGAAATCATATAAAGGAAACTCAGTAACAAATCAGATAAATATTTGATAAAATTGCATTAATGACAAAGCAGTTAAGATAGCACAAATATGGTTTATTTTATATATTTTATTGCTTTTATTATAATAAAATTATATGTCTTTTTAGTTTGGTCCAGGAAAACTTTCTTTTAAATTCATATCACTCTAATATTTTCTTTGTATATATATACATACATATATATATATATATATATATATATATATATATATATATATATATATATATATATATATGTATATGTATATATATATGTATATATATATGTATATATATATGTATATATATATATATGTATATATATATATATATATATATATGTATGTATATATATATATATATATATATATATATATATATATATATATATATATATATATATATATATATATATATATATATATATATATATATAATAACTTAAATTCAATAAATCGTATATAAATCATATATTTATTCTATGCAGTATCTCTGTGTATCTTAAGTGTCTTCCAACTTATGAAGACTGTCTGTCAGAGAGAAAGTATCTGCAAACTCTAATAGTAACTTCCTACTTTGTAGAATAAAGTATTTACCCATGCCACACACACACACGCCTGATCACAGTTGCCATGACAACCGCACATAATTGTGTGCACCGCTTAGATTTAAATGGTGGAATAAATAATGCACGAGTGCGTTTTGGCGCTGGATTCCTTATTTAATTAGCTGTCGGCATACTGACCCAATACATTTCGATTCGTTATTCTCTCTAACAATTACCCGGATGATACAGTTTCCTCGCCACGATTTCGCTCTTTTCCACTATTGCTAGTATTGCCAAAGAAAGAAATGTCGATGGAAATAAATACAAAAAATACCTGTTTCTTATCAGCCAATAATTTCCTAGCTTGAACCTTTTTTTTTACTCTTTTGTGTATTATATTTTATGTATTTATTAAAAGCTGTCTATATATTATTAACTTTTATTCAAGAGTGATGTTATTGTTGCTTTAGCGTCCTGCCTACAATATTTTGTTTATATTCTATTAAAATGTATTAAAAGAATGAACCTGTTGTAGTGTATGTAATTTAAACGGTAATCTCAGATGCTTTTTTACTTAAATTATATGGAAAAAATATGCTTGGAGAAAAAAGGACCGTAAATCCTTTTTTCTTAAAAATTTATTGAATTTATAAATGAAAAAGATGCATTTATAAATTCAATAAATGCATCTTTTTCATAATTAGTTTAAATTTCTCCTGGTTTTTAGTAAGCATTTATTTTATGGTACATTGGCACATGTATTAAAATCGTTTTATCAACCTTCATCAATTATTTTAAGTGTTAGAGACGCTTAAATGTGTCTTTTTAAATGTTATATTCCAGAAATTCCCGTAAAATTTTCAGTCTATTATGAATTTATACTTATTATTCCATGCATTCATTATTATCACATTATTTTTGTAACATGACTTTTATTATTGCAAATGCTGTATTTAATATTTCTTTTAGCAAAAAAAAATATTTGTCTAGTGGTCAGCGTGCCTGACTATGGATAAGAAGGTCCTGGGTTCGAATCCCGGTTCTGGCATGGATGTATTTTCTCTCTCTATCTATCCTGTCATTGTCCTTTCCTTGTATGAATGAGGTGTGAATGGTTGCCTACCCTATAAACGGGTCCCTGTGGTATGTTTGTACTGAAGAAGTCGGACTCCACACCAAAATTTGTTTCAGTTGAAAAAGTGGAGCAGCACACCCCATATTGCCAGCCTAGCTGGCATACGACAATGAATAAATGGATACCAAAGTATCTAAAATAATATATTAACACACTCATAAAAAATCATTTTTATTTAAAATAACCTTAGAATATGTCTATTTACGAAGATGTATTCCATTATTTTAAATAAATATATTAATCAAAAAATTATTAAACCTTTTCATTTATATAACGCTTGATTCTTTTTATTATATTATTAAATGTTTTCTCTAAGTGCAATATTTTAGTTATTTAATGTAGTCACTGAAATTTAAATCATATTATAGTTTAAATTATTAATGATCTTTAATATTTCAATGTATATTATACTATGCATATATATATATATATATATATATATATATATATATATATATATATATATATATATATATATATATATATATATATATATATATATATATATATATATATATATATATATATATATTCTCATACCCTTTATTACTGTAATTTTTTTCTTACTTCTTTGATATCTAAGGGAATGCAAGTATGGCGGTGAATATGAATAAAAGCGAAGAATAAGAGAATGAAAGTAAATAACTTTGGTCGTTCTCTGTCGCTGCCGATTACCCGTTGAGAAAGCCGCCGACCGGTCAGATATCTAGACGAAATGATGCCACATGACTGGACATCAATTGTGGACTACTCAACCAAATACTTTTATTCCAACATTGCTCGGGTGGCGCGAAAAGGGCGCTGGGATGTATTAAGAAAACATTCTTTCATACCTAAATGTATCGAAACCCGCCTGGTTATCCGGAGTTGACGCTTCGTTTCACTCATGGCGCAAATATCTGATGCTGTTATAGCGGAAGTTAAAGCAATTTATTTTGGCGTGATTTTCCCTTCATTTGGCGAAATATACATACTGTGTGTACCGATAAAAATTTACTTATTTTATATTGGGTTCTTATATTATTGCTTATAAATAAGGAAGTTATATATATTTTAGGTCTCAAGGAGATATTTAATAAACAATAATGAAAATTAATTATACTTTTATCATTAGTTTTCTTATTATATTAATTGTAATATGATAAACAATATATTCATAATTATTTTAGATCAAAAAACTACATTTGATGTATCAAATATTAGCAAATATTGGAATATGTTGTCCACATTTATAGAAATTATTGTTTATTTTTTACAAAAAAATGTTTAGCATATTTTCTAAAGTAATTAAAAATATCTAATTCTAATATATTTAGTATTTATTGTATTTTAAAATGAAGCTTCTTTATTGTTTTTATTGCGTTAAAAGCATTTCGTAACTTTAGTAAACCGCTTAAAATGTTTTAGCTTATTGTAAACCTAACATTTTTCATTTAATATTTATATAATTCCAGCTTTAAAAGTTCTATTTTAAAAAATGCGAAAAATATTTATTACATTGATTTAAGCAAATTTTTAAGGCCATATACCAAATTTTGCGCATTAGTTACGAATAACATTGTTTAAAATTTTAAATTTTTCGTACGCAATATTTTATTTATACTCTGTCTCAAATTACTTACCATTCTTAAAAGTATATGTATTTTTTTATTAAAAATTCTAATAATGAATTAATGAAACTTCGAAATTATATCTTTTATTAAAAAAACAATAAATAAAATCAAAGAGCAGTTTTCAACTCAAAGCTATGTACTCTAAGAAAAGATAATCAAAAAACTTATTTTACTTATTTACAAAAATTTTTCTAAGTTTGCAAGATATGCATTGCTTTTGATATAGAAATTGCTATATTAAGTTAATTTAAATCTCAATTATATCTTTTTAAGCCAAAAAATAAAAATATTTTTTAATAAAAACTTTAATTAACATTGTTCCTTTAAGTACAATAAAGAGTACATTTGATGGATACTTGTGTAGAGTCCACCCTGTGGCTGTAATTTTTAAAATAAAACCAAGCAGAATAATCTTTAACTGACATTATAATTTCAGAGAAAACAATAACACTTTGAGCTTACATAAAAAACCTTATACTTCTGTAAAACTGTTTCACGGCTTTAGTAGTTCTTAAAAGGAAAAGAAAACTTTTCACTGTAAAAGATTCCATATAAGCAATTTAATAGCTTCAAAATTTATTTTATTAGTTTAATACTATCTATCATGATAACAACTCATAAAAATTTATTCATTCAACAACGGTATCTCCTAATAGCTATTATAATAAGCGTTATAACATTTTCCAATACATTTTCACTCTTGAGCATAAAATGCAACCAGCATTTTTTTCTTTCTTTTATTCAATATTGCTCACCTGAATCTATGGTAATTTTGTAGGCATTTGCTTGATGTTTTAAACTTATTCTAAGCTTAAAATTCTTAAACTAAAATTTAAATCAGTGTCAGTATGAACACGAACACATTTTAAGTTGTCCAAATCTTTTACTCGTTTTACTGATCAAGTATTTAATTAGTTATTTTAGTAACAGCTTAAAGAACAAATAATAAATATATAGAATAAACTGAAGTTATATAATCCTAACAATTTGGATTTTAAAATTATATTTAAGGTCATCAAATAAATATATAATTTTAAAGAAAAGTTAATTAGGTAGAAAATGGTGACATTTTCATTCGCATGCTTTTATATATAACCTAAAACAAGGATTCCAAAATTAATCCAATGGAATGATGAGATAAAATACCGTTAAAATAAAATTTTATTTCATTTTGAAACATAATTAATCAAGTGAAATATCTTGAAATAAAGCAGAAATTATAAATTACAATCATTTTTTATTTCTTTAAAATGGCTTGGAAACATCATACTACCTCTTTTCTATGACAGATCTGAAAAATACCATCTTGTCACAACAAATATTTGGCTTGCCACGGTTTTCGATAACAAGTATCCATTATCATAACTTACAGTTATTTGTCTTTGATGCTTTCCTCTAAAGTTATTTCTTTAAGCGTGGGAATAATATTTATTAGCTTCATTCATTTGATATTAGTGAATCAGTTCAAAATAAAAGGTGACTCAGACTTATCGTAACGTCTTTTATAATAAAAACAAATGACAAATTTAATTAATTAAATGGCAAAAGTTTTACTTTGAAGCATGTAATTATAATAACATACTAATTATGTTTAGTAATTAGTAAGCTATTCTAATTTGTTACATTATTGATTATAAGATCGTAATATTTTTTAAGTTATATTCTATTACAAAATATTCTCTATCTGTTAACCACTTTAGTATCTAATAGAAACTGTTGTAATCATCTTAATGAATTTATTTCGAAGCAGCTTACATTTATTGAATAGGGCTCTCCAAATTTGTTTGAATTTAAATGTGTTTCTTCTTCTTTTACTAGAGATGTGTTTGTGCTGGTAAACATATTATTGGGCTTATTTGAATTCTTAAAGAATAATCATATTATTATGGAGAAATATAATTCAATATCACAACGCTAATTTACTATTTCCTGTAACTTTAAAACTTTGTTTCAAAGTGAATTTTTCATCTTAACATTGATATTTCAAAATAGGAATAGTTATTTCAAATTATTTCAGAATAGGAATATTATAAATAAATTACTATTAGATTTAACCGAATAATTAATATGATTTAACCAAATTACTTTCGATAATCAACAACGCAATTTATTAAAAATGGAATAAATGTTCTAATGTGAATCGTTTGATATAAATTTGGATGTATTATTCAAATCATCGATTTTCCTTTGCTGAGTGATTAAAATCGTGATATAGAGCAAGATTTCATCGATTTTGTATCTCTGATGAATAGTTAGGGCCTTTTATTAAATGATATTTCGATACAAGGACAAGTAGATATAATCAATATGATTTTTCATATAATCAACATCCCCAAAATTTTGCTTCAAAAGCATTAAGCTTCCCTTCATTTTTGATATTGTTAAAGGTTGAATAATAATCTTAGTAATTACAAGAATCGACTTTTCATCTTGTAAAAGCAAATTAATTTTCCTCGCCCATGCATTGTAAAAAAAGCATACTTGTTGAACTAATTGCTGAAAATTATTTAATCTTTTTTTTTTTCTCGTTGATATGTTTTAAACAGTCCTACGTGCAAGGAATTTATAAAAATGCAAGTATAAAGATGCCTGCTCGTGCTTCGTAAAATAATTATTATTTGAAGAATTTCTAAGGAGATTAACAATTTATCTCTATTATTTAAATGAATGTAAATGTGAGATTACAGTACTCTTTATTTACATATTCTAATCTTTCAAAGTATTTCTGAAGAATTTGTCGCAATTTTTATTAAGAGAAGAGAATCTATTATACATCATATTTCATATTTTATAATTTTACCTCAAACTGATATATATATATACATACATACATATATATATATATATATATATATATATATATATATATATATATATATATATATATATATATATATAACCACTGAATATGTAAATAATTTGTAATATTGAATGAAATCTATTTATAGTTCATAATCATAATTTTATAATTATAATTTTTTCTCATTTGATATCATACTTCTGAGGTTTTCATCTTTTTTCAAATTTCTCTGTATTACTTACATACTTTAATTCTTGTTTCCTTAATTCTTATTCTCTGTCAATTTTTTTATTCTTTTATTTTTATCACTTTTCCTCTTCAGTTTAATTTTTATACTATTTCTATCACTTCCTACTTTTTCTATCAATAATTAAAATTTTATTTAATTTTTATTTCTAACGAATATATCTATATAATAATATATAATAATAATCAAGTCAATATTTAAATATTGCTTTAAAGACAATATGCTTTGATTTTTCTAAAGTTAATGTTTATTTTTATCATTCTGTAACTGCTAGGCATAAACAGTACTTAATTATTTTCTTTTATCTTCAATGAATTTCTTGTATCATATTACATTGTATTCATATTATATTTCTATATTTCTTAATTTATTCTTATGTACATTTCCTGATTTCTATTTATTACATCTAACCTAATATGTAAAATTTTGAGGAAACATTTAACATTGTCGAATTTACATTTATAAATGGTATCACTATTTTCAGAAGAATACAAAAATGTATAGCAAATACTTCAGCTAAAGAAATATTTGTGCTAAAAGCGTATAGTTCAAATTTATGTTTTCATTGTACATTTTTTATAAACTGCTTCACATAATTTTATTTTTATTATAAGTCTTTATTTAATTAAATTATTTTATTTACAATAAAAGTATAATTACTTTTTTCAATTCTTAATTTTACTTACTGAATATTTTGCTACAAATTTTTCTTTTGCACTTTATAAAAGATACTGGGATAATTTATACAATTTTTAATTATGATTAATCAAAACAGAAATACACAAACATTTTAATTCCTCAAGTGTTTCAGATTTATTTTTGCTGAATCGAAAAGTTATTAAAACAAATACAGCTTTTTTTCATATGAATTGATTTAAAAAATTTTAGTATTTTAATTTATATTTCGCCTAGATTTCTTCAATGCACTTTAGATGCCTCTTCTACAACCTCTAAAGCAAAAGATAGTTACGTGTTTTTATTATTTATCTTTTGGTTTTAAAATGCTGTAGTTGTTGTGGTTCTTCGAAATCAAATCAATAATGTTTTCAGCTTTCATTGTAGCCAACAGCACCTTCATCACGAATACATCTTTGGAAAAAGCAGAAATCAGGACTATTTATTCAAAACACCACTCACATTTAGTATTATTTTCTTACTTCTACTTCAAGGCGACAAAAGTTTGGCGCGCGGTCTAAAAACAAAACAAACTAATAAACAAAAACAAAAAAAGTAAAAGAAGCATAACTGAATTCTTGCCCTCGACTATTCTTTTTGTTCTCTCAATCCGTGATTGGATTTCAAGGGGAAAATGAGTGAACGATAGCTCTCCCTTTTCCCCACCATTTGCAACACTTCCCCTTTTTTTTCTTCTTTTTCTTCAACGGAGCTAGGGGAAAAGGAAATGAGGAAAAAGGGAAAAAAATAGGAGAGTAGGGGGAAAAAAGGCCGCCCTAGTGGAAGTTTGGTAGGGATTTAAGAGTAATTGAAATGCTCTGGATGACTAGGTCTTGGACGCACGAGCGAGAATAAGAGAAGACGTGAGCGGCCTCACTCCGGCCCGGTTAATGGGAGTTTGGGCGGCATCAGACTTAACTTCCCTTTTTTTCTGGTGGAGGGATTTTTCGGGGCCTACACACCGAAAAGTAATTCCTTATTTGTAGACCTTGATTTATATGTTGCACCGTTGAGCTTTGATAGGGAATCGGGATTTAGGAATCCCTCTCCACGATAATCAGTTGGCCTTGTTAGAAGTATCAGCTATGAAATGCCCCGTTAGAACTCCTAACTTATTGTTATTATAAAAATAGGGGGGAAAATGCAACAAAAAAGGGAAAAAACCTGCATTATGTTGTAAGGAAAATCTTATTTCAATTCTTCTTAAATCTTCATATTGTCATAATTTTTTTAATAGTTTTCACTTTTAAAATAAAAGTGAACATGAAAAATAATATTATCTTTAATTTTATAGACCAAACATGTAATTCCTTTTTGTGATATTAATCTTTTTTTTATTCAAAATTAAAAAATATTTATGGCTTGTTAGTTTATTTGTTTCTCAATGGTCATTTCTTGCACGTAATTATGAATTAGACAATAGCGTATTGTTAAAAGTTCATTCTGATCCATTACAGTCACCTGAATCCTTAGAGGGAATCGAACTGATGAACAGTGAACTAAGGCCAAAGAACTATCCATTCGGATATTTGTGATAGTGCAACGAATCGGATCAGAAGCACTACATAAACTAATTCCTTTTTTTTTTTGGACAGATAAATATATTTATATTGCTTGTTTATATGAAAAAACAAAAATATTTATTACTTCCGATAAATAATAAAATATTGTTGAATTAAACTATATTTTCACGTTCAAAAATCAACTTAATGAAATGAATAACGTATTTACAATAAGCTTACAAATTTATTTGTATATCGAAGTATTAACTACATGTTTATTATTTTATAGCTGTTTAATATTAAATTAACTGTCAATTAAGTTTATCGACTAATGAGTCAAAGCCTATTAATTATTTACAAAAGTGTCCCAAGCAGACTTCATAAATCTTTAAATTTATCGATATTATTTGACAAATGGTCCACACACACACGACTGAAACTTCTGTTATTTATGTAAAATATTGAAGTATAATTGAGGCGAATGCTTTTTATAAAAAAAAATTCTTCTGATATTAAGGAATGTATTTCCATTTGCCTGTTTCTTTGGTTGTTCATGTTTCAAATTTATGGATAATTTTCTCGAAAGCTGAGGTTATTAGATTCAAATTTAATTATTCAATTGCTTACAAAATTTCGTAAGTAATTTTTTCCTAAATATTTACTTATTTAACATCAATTATTGTTTTTCCTAAATTTTCTTTTATTTTACTTTTTAATAAATATTCTAAAGCATATTTTAAAACGTATTGTTTTCTAAATTATTATTTCTATTTATGTAGAATCTTCAAGTTTCATTCACATTCCAGCAATTTTTTTTTACTTCTCTACTATTTTATAAGCTATTTTTTGATTAAATATATGCATTTGTGTAAATATATATTTCAAAAATTTAATTGGATTCCAATTTATTTTAAAAAATGTATATTTTGCTGTTAATGATAAACGAATAAATCCACTTTAATATTTCAGGTAAGGAATTAATGTGTTGAATAGAAATCGTCCTTAAATGATAAAGATTTATCTAAATAATTGATAAAATTATGTGCATTTATATACTTAATAAATAATAAATTTTAATTGATATTTTAAGTAAAATATTGTAAAATATCTGTAATACAATTTCAAATAAAGAATATTATGCAGTATTCCTTATAAATCCCCATAAAAACATATATTTCATGCTTCATGTATCTAAAAAGGTTTTTCAATGAGTTTGTTAGGCAGCGATGGATACTAACACTAATTTTTTTTTTAATATTTATTAAAATTTATGTTCAGTATAAATGTAAATTTATAATTTTTCAATCTCACAAAACGAGGAGATACATAAAAGTAATAAAATTATAAAAAAAATAAACGTACATAAAATTTAAATTTATGTAAACAATCAAAATTTATACATTTTCAGTAAAAAAAAAAATATTTAAAATATCAGTAATTATAAGCACTCCTATTTTTCATCTTTTTTTCTTAAAAAATTTTTTAATTTGATGTAATAATTAAATAAAACTCTGTCATAAAATCAAATTGCAAAATTATGAGGCGTAAAATATCGTTTCAGACTCATAATACTCTTTTTATATTCTAAATATTAGAAAAAAATTTATGTATCTAAATTTTTTATAAGCCCTTCATTTAATATCTGGATCACATCTATAATGAAATTTCTTTCCACCTTTTCTTTAATTTTCACAATTTTTATTTTTTTTATTTTTATCTAGCGTAAAAAAAATTTAACTTCTTGCCAAATCCTGCAACAATAGGAGCACAAATTAGCTAAATATTTGTGGAGGACGCCTACATAAAGCAAAAATGGGAAAAGTAATTCTTCAAGGGAGATGCATTAAATAAAGGATAATCAATTCTTCATCCAAGGAGGAAAAAATGAAGCATTTACATGGATATTGGCTGATATCCACATTAATACACTTGAAACGAACTCGACGATGAAAAAAAGAAACTATTCAAGTACAAATTTCTTGGTTGCTTTCTAATTGTATTCAGCTTCCAACATTTGCTTTAATTAAGGCTTGGAAAGAAGAACACAAATCCTCCTGGCCACTTTTGCAGGGGCGCTATTGTTAAAGAGCGGCGCCCCTGCCACTGATATTGCGTTAAATATATGCGAAGAACCCAAAGCATTTATATGCTAATTCACAATATGTCGCCACTTTTCGCAGCCAAGAAAATTTTCCTTAAGTTTTCCGGCTTATAAGATTAACGCACATCTCTCGTAGCCTGGCCGAAAAATATATCAAAATATTTATCAGGATCTCATAGAGGTTGTTGGAAAATACGTCATTTTTCTCTTGCCACTTAAGCCGCTTCAGATTTAAAAGGATTCTTCATCGTTAATTTTCATCGTCGCGAAAATGTGTTTCTCATTCTGAGTTAATCTCTCTAAAGCGGTGTATTGTAAGAGAATACGTTTCAATCAAAGTCTGCTTCATTGGAATAATTTTTCCTCTTCGTTTCTTTTATAACCCTCAAGTTTTAAAATGCAATAAATTTTGGGTGAAAAGTAAAATGTTTAATGTGCGTTATTTATCAAAAGCGTTAGTTGTAAGTTATTTGATATTTGCTGATATTGAGGCTTGGCTTAAAAAAAGAAATATGTTTGTCATTAGTCTTACAAGAAATAAATACTTCATTTTAATCTGTAAGTCTGAATTTCAAACTTATAATCCTGCTTAATGTAAATATTTTTAAAAAAATTGTGTTATTTTTAAAACATTTAATATAAATGAATGCCATGTCTAAAATCGTATTACTGACGCTAATTTTTGAAATAAATAAATGTTTATTCTCAAATATATTTATCCAGCATGTTAATTAATATATGTTATTTCGATTAAAGAATTCTTTATCGTTCTTAATCACAATAACATTCATTATAATTGAATGATTCCGTGTTCAAGTTTTATTTAACCATTTGTTTTTAATGTTAAATTACATCTTAAAACTATAATTAATCACATATTTATGCAGTTAAAGTTCGAGTTTAAAATATTCTTTTTAATTGAGTTTAAATTATTTATATGAATGAAAGAATCGAGAAAGAGCTGTAAAATATTTGGCATTTAGTTTATATGTAAGAAAGTTTATTTACTTTTTTTGGCATCATGAAAATATATCTGCAAAATATTAACATCTATTTAGGTTAAATTAATATTAAGCAATCTTAGAACCAAACTGTAAATTAAAAGTATATATTAGTATCATTATTCAAAATTAAAGATACTTAAAAATGTATTCCTAATGTAATAATAATATACTTTTAATATGATATACTAATAAGATTCTGTTAATATTTTTCTCTTAATTTTGTTGCGAATTATGTTAAAATATTACATAAGTATATAGAGAAAAAGTTAAAATCTGTTGATGCTTTTTTATGATTTAAACTATATATAATTATTAAATATTTATAATCCGTACAAATAATTCAAATACCTTTTTATTCAAAATACTATTCATATAGATTGTGTAAATGTGATTGTGACCTTTTAACTGTGTGTGAAAAGTAATTTTTAACTACCATAAAAATTAAAATAGTTAATTCTTAAATTCCCAAACAATAAAGGGAATAAAATAAATTGCTTTTATATTCCATTGCTTTTATTCATATTTATATTTAAAATGTTATAATCTTTCCGCAATAAAATCTTTACCAAATATCCAAAATCCTGATTTCTTTCTGAGCAATCGGCGGAAAGATAAAAACCAGAATTTATCATTGAATTGTGATTAAGTGGTTCTGTTTAAATTGACGTGGAAGCTATTTGAAGGCAATTTGCTGGGAAAAAGCCTTCCTGAGCAATGGAACTATTGTGCTTAATAAAAGTGAAATTAATTTCTTCTCTTTTCTTCCCCTTTTTCTTCTCATTCAATTTATGTCATTAGATTTCATTTAATTTTGAGTGTATGTCCTCAAAACTTCATTTCTTTCATCAAATGAAAAATCTTGCTTCTTTATTTAATCTAAGAAATGTATTAAAATCTTAATAGAATCTTGAATGAAAAGCGCTTTTTTAAGTTTCAATGATTTTTGATTTGTTATTGATTTTTTTTCTTTTTTTTTATCCATTTTAATTTAAAGTATTAATAAATATCGCTAAATGGATAAAGTGCTTTAGTTGGTTGGTTTTAATCGAATTTGAGCTGTAATTAATTTGCTGTAAATGTTGTACAACCGTTGATCGTTTGCCGCTCAGTTTATAAAACAGTAAGAATTAAACATTTCTTGTAAAAATCTACATACAACAACACACTTTAAATCATCGAATAAACTTTAATTATTACATCACAATCCGTTCATATATTTAATTTTGAAATGACGCAATGTTGTACCTATAGACAAAATTATGTATATGAAAAATAATTCTATGAAATTTTCATTTATTGATTCTACATACCATTAATTTGATGACTAAAATAGGACTTCCCATCTTAAAATATATTGACATATAACTATATTATGGTATATAAACATTTTTTTGCTATTATGTAACAGTAAAGAATTTTTTGATTTGCTTTAAACTTATAATCCCGTTCCCTATAATGTAGTACTCTAATTAAATTTCACTGTGTGCTCAAAAACATCTCTAATAAATCATAACTATTTTATAAATATAATTCAATAAGTATTGGTTCATATTTTAATATAATATAAGTACAAATTCAAGCTTTAACAGTCACCATAAAATATGCATATCATCATCTCACGCATTTAGTTAGTTAGCAGGCCATCGTACACAACATTAACATTTAATCCGTATTTTCATTTCTAATCTTAATATAAATTGCAAAACAGACTTGTAAGTGGTATCAATAGTAATTTCAGATACAATATTTTTAAAAACTTTTAAATTTTGCTAAATAAAATGTTTTTATTGTTGTATATTTTATATGATTAGTTATGGAAACTTGTAAATCGCTAATTTAGTTTTTCTTTTTTTCCTTTCAGGTTCAATATATTTATAATGTCTACAGTAGAAATACACAAATCTAGTATAGGTAAGATTTTATTTTTATGTCGACACTGTAATTATATATTTCTCTATTCCCTCACAAAATGCAAAAGCGTAACTTTTAGTTAAGTCTCTTCAAGTTTAGGCTTTGAGTCAATTTCTCTCTTGGAATGTTAGATTTAGACATAATTAGAATGTTAATTTATTCGTCCTCAGAGTTCTTTCTTTTATCATTCGCTTAAACTCTTTAGAAGTCATACGTTTTACTTTAAGCATTTGAATGACACGTGAAAGAAGGTCTCTTTGTTACTGATGGCAAGAGAATTGGAGCAAGTGTCATCGGTCAAACATTCTGGCAAACTGCCCAGTCAAAATGAATGTCTAGTGATTTCCTATGTGTTAGGTTGCTTCATTCGGCGATTTTTCTCCAAAACATTATGGTCAAAGATTTCATAGAGGCAAAAATAATCAAAAGAATCTCCATTCGAAATGAAAGCTACATCCATCCAAAATTTGAAAAACAAATTAAATAATTTTAATATTATTACAAAAATTATAAAATTCGAAATGAAAATCTTATCTATTTTCTCATTAGTAAAGCCAAAGCTATTTTTCTTTGAAGATCCCAAATATACAGAATTTTATTGATTAAGAATTTTTATATATTCGAAATTGACATTCACTCTTTTGGGCCCTAAAAAATGTATGCTTTCTTTTTATGATCGCCACTTTCTTATCTCTTATTGCATTTTCTTTCTTCTGTTTGTATTTTAACTAAAATTTATTGTACTTTAACTTAATTATGTATATAATATATCTTTGCTTTATTAACATAAGCGATTTAGTATCGTTCACATCTGATTATCATAAAAATTATTCCAATAACATTTAAGTAATGTTGGAGAGAACTATAATATCTTCTTTAAAATACTAGCTCTAGTGCTAAAGAGAGCATACGAGGTGTTTTTAATTGCAATTTAAAAATATGCAGTATCTCAATCAATGTATAGAATTTAAATGCTATCTATAATGAATGTATTTAAACACTAAAAAAATATGATTAAAATATTTATGTATTTAAAGGAAGTATAATTTTTGACTCGAATAACTTGTGCTCTTTAAATTTTTACTACATTTTGTTCACGAGGGCAAAATATTCAACTAGCACGCAAATTAAAATTGTATCTCTTTTGACACTTTTCAAAATAATAAAATTTGTGTGTATTATTGCGAAAATATAACGCCTGAGACTATACCATAAATCATTCTGATTTATAACAATTCCTTTAACATTACATGCATCCAACACGTTTATCAATTTATAATTCTCACATTTTAAGTTTTCTCAGTCATATAACAACTGCTTACTTCCGCATCAAATACATTCTCGTGCTCGAAATCCTTCAAAAAATTGCTGCTAGAAACCTTTTGACCGGTTTCAATATTTCAGGCCACAATTGGTCTTTTCCATTGGCATTCTTCCTAAATATGGCAACCCTGCTTTCTTCTTTAACGATAGGAAACGATACTAAGCTTTTTCCAACTCCAGAATGGTAGTTGAGAGAGAGTTTGGCGGGGATTCGCGTGTGAAACGTGAACCTCCGAAACATTGACAGATCATTTAATTTCTTGCAGCGTTTTTCTTTTCCGAATTCTTTTTCCTTCTTTTTTTTCACATCTTCTCTTTATTTAAAAAATGATGGGGGAGGCTTTGATATATATATTTTTTGTTGTTGCTCCATTTTACCTTCAATGTGCTTGGTTGAGGAGGTAACATGTCAGTGACTCGGTTGGCGTAGGAAATAAAATTGGATAAAGTAAATGGTCTTCTTTTATTTTTTATTTGAAGTCTTGTTATCTAATAATTACTTTATTTTGGTCTTACACTTTGCAAGTGATTTCCCATAGTTGTTGAGGTTTATTTACTATCTAAATAAAAAAAAAACTAATAATGTTTAATTTGTACCTCCATAGAAATCTATACCTATCTGTATATAAATATACACATCAGTTGAATATTTTTGTTAAGCACAATATTCTATTGTTTTTCTTTCCTCTTTAAAAGCATCATTCAAAAAAACAATTTATCTTTAAGAATGATTATTTTACGTACTTATATTTGTGGGTTTCGTTCAGATATGTGCAAAATAAAATTTAAAAATGTATATTATATTTCCTGCATGAAATTGAAAAGAAATTAATATCTAAAAATGCTACATAAAAATTCATTATAATTTATAAATTGGCAAAATTCATTTAGGAAGTTTTGAAGTATACAATACTAATTCCTTGCATACAGTAAAAAATTTAATAATTCCCATTGATAATGAAGATTAAAAGTGAAATTCTTGCTGATTATTGAATTTTTAAATATGATTGCTGCTGATGAAGTATTAAGATAAATGTATGAATTATTTCTAACAAATTTCGGTTTTGCTATTAATTTATTTTTCAGATGTCTTAGTTTTACATAAAGAAGATTAATTTACGCATTAAGGAATATTTTTCAATGTATGGTTGACATAATACATATATTCATTTATAAATACTCTATTTTAAAATAAAATTCTTTATTTAAAATATTTGTATTAGAAAGCTCTCTTGCTATTTATAAAATTTTGTTATTCTTATGTTGTCAGTATATTTTTAATAATGTTCATACATATTTTTTTATTTTAAAATGTGATAAATATCTTAAATCTATACCAGTTTTTGAAGCTGCAAATAATGATGAGAAAAATATTTGCATAAAATATTTTTACCGTAGATATCTGCTTAACTATTAAATTTTATTCATATTAAAATTTTCAGGTATAGATTATACAGCATCTACTTTAAAATATTTGTGTGATATTTAATATTTAAAAATTATCAAAACTATCTCTTCGCGATTATTAAAATTATTTTAAAACATGTATGTCACAATTTAAAATTTTGATGCAATATGCGCATGAATTAAAATCATCACATTTAAGTTAATTTTACCATTCAATTTAAAATTTAAACACAGATATATTAATTAATTTATTACTTAACTTCCTGTAAACCATTAAAATAATATTAATTACAAACTAGTTAAATATTTGGCAAAAAAACAACTTCAACAAGAATAATTTTGCAATCTACTCAACTCCTCTCTGTGTAATAAGGATTAAAGATTAAAAAAAAAAAAAGATTGGTATTTTTTTGCTCCCTTTAATTCGGAATCCAATCCTCCCAGATCTTTCTTTTTTTTTTAAGAAAAATTCAAAACAAACATCTCGCAAAAATCCCTGTGTAACTATAAGAATAAAATAGAGAACAGTTCTAGGAAAAGAAAACTATCTCTTCCCTCTTCAAAAGAAATCCGATACAGCCGGCTGTTTTGTCCAACCCTGTGTAAAATTAATGGATCTAAATAAAGCTGGGCTCTTCACTTTACGATCAGCTCAAGAAAAAAAATAAAATAAAAAGGTATATAGCGTAGGGGCGCGTCCCAGGTAATCCCTTCACCCCACCCACCGTGGACCCCCTTCTTTACGAAACTGAGATTACAGAAGAAGCAAACAGAGGTTGTTCTCTCTTTACCATTTTCTGGCACTTTTTTTCCCCTCCACTTTTAGACAAAGCTTGTTCCACAAAAAAATTTTACTGGGGTTTCTTTACTCACTTTTAGATGAAACGACATTTGAAGGAGACGCTTTATACCCACCAACGAAGAGACTCAGCAATTTACGGAAAATGAGATCCTCCGAGAAATATGAGAACTTGTGTCTTCTGGCTAAAATTAGATGTGCCATTGAAAATTTTCTCTAATTTTGTTTCATTTTGCAATAACTGTCCATTAACTGAAAGCATTTTTATTTAATGTCTTTTTTTTTTTTTTAGTTTTGGAAATATTTAAAATTTATATCTTTAAAGAAGATGTAAGAATTTAAAATTTACAAATCAGTATACAGTTTATATCTTTAAAGAATATGTAAGAAGTTATCTTAATCTATCTAGTAAGTTGGTTTTAGAACGTACGATTTTTAAATTTAGTGGATTCAAAACTTAAAATTGGTATTTGGATAAAATGAGAAAAGTTTGAAATTTTACCGAAAAAATTATCGTTTTCTTGTAAAATTATTGTTCCGAATCTTAATTTTATTTTCAAAAATTGCCTGATTATGTCGATAACTCGGATTAAATATGTTATTGAATAGTGTAGTTATATTATGTATTCCATATAAGAAAAATCTTAAAATAACGAAATAAAATAATGTAGTTATTTTTTTATCCAATGGTGGGCACACTTGGGTGACGAACCCTATGCCCCAACAAGGCCAGAAACTGCTACTCATTTATCGTTACCCAGCGGGCACCTGTGAACCAAGTCACGGAGGCGAGTAGCGTTACCCGCGCCATACCACCACAAACCCGTTTATAGGGTGGGCCACATTCATACAACAACACAGAAGAAAGGACAGAGAAACACAGAGAACGGATAAGAAAAACATCCATGTCCGAACCGAGATTCGAACCCGGGACCCACAGCTCAGGAGTCAGGAACGCTAACCACTCAGCCAATCGGTCGGCGTGTAGTTATGATTTAGGTAGTGTAAACAGATGCTGCCAATTTTCAAATTTCAAGATATAGTTTTTTAGCTTGAATATTTTTAACATGGTGATTGAAAAGAAAATGTAAATATATTTTTGATCATAAAAGTCAATATTTTAAATAGGAATTTTAAGATTATTCACTGCTGATGTGTTGTTGAATATTTATTTCATTGCTAAATAGGAATATGAAAAAGAGTTAAATACTAATATAGCTAATTAAAAGAAGTCGTAAAATGTATTGAGTGCACTAATTATATAACTTCTAGCACTACTTATATCTAGAATTAAATATCATTTATGATTTGCTTCAATAAATCTTAATTTATAATTATATGCTCAATTTATGTCATTTGTTTATTTATTTATGAAAACAGCTGCTACAAAAATATTTTTTAAATGCATATTTGTTATCATCTCAATACTTTATAATATAGTATTAATGAATATTGAACATTATCTTAAGTAATTGAATCCTTTTTGAAAATAATTTCTTTAATAAATAGAATTTGCTTTTTTGTAGGGAGTTTTCATTAAATAATATAAATTCATTTTAAATTTTATTGAAATACAGATCTACTAAAGATGAATAGAAAATTCATGAATGCAAATCTGCGAATCTCTGCTCTGTGTAAACATCTTAGGGAAATCCCCAGCCATAATTCTAATTGTTTCGAATTGATTAAAACTTTTGAATGGAGGAATTCTTTATCTTATTTGGACTTTTGAAAAATTCGAGAGCATAAATAACGTTTCATAGAACAAAAGAACAGCGTGGCTCATTGTGCAATTTACAACAACGGAGTCCTACTTTAATTGGTGTCCTGCTGCGCTTTATTTTGATGGAACTCCTCTTACCTTTAATTCTTCCCAAATTTGTCGCCCAAATACAAAAGCTTTTAAAGAAACTATTTCGGCGATAATCTCTTAACAAACACTACTCCAAATTAAATTGCTTTCGAAAAGAAAGCGAGGGAGCGTCAAAAATTTGGTGAAAAGGTTGCTCTTCGTAGTGTATGAGACGCCTTGATGAATAATTTAATTTTCGAGTGTCTGTGATTTACCCACCTCAACCCCCTACTCCCGTCAGTTTATATGATTCAGGAGAGAGCCATTTTCGAGAAATATACAATTCACAATGGCCTAATCCGTGAGATTAAAATCCGACTCGATCCGCAAATCAAATTAGAAAACACATTGGAATTAGACCAGAACTTGAATGCCATGATCTCGTCTGTAGAGGAGAGGGTTTATTTCCCTCTCCCCAAATGCCATTCTGATTACGTCCTTGATGCCACTTTTTTTGTTTGTTTTTGTTTTGCTTTCCCCTCTCGCACCCTCAAGATTGAACGGTGCGTTAAAACTCCCCACAAAGAGTAAATGTTCTTTTCTGCGTCATAAAACGGGGCGTCGCTTTTGTTTATGAAAGATCTTTTGTTAGAGGTTTGAGGCGCTTCGAGTTTCATTTGCATATGAAGTGCAATTCACACCAATACACACACACCTCAACCTTATTGATACGTTATTCATGGGGCTCCGTTCACAGCACATGTTGCGCTTCATCCGGGGTTTATTGTTCCACCCTTATTAATGCGGAAAGAGGTGTTAGTTTAAAAGTCGCTGGAGGTTTTCTATTTATCTATCAAAGGAATCGTTATTCGCTGCTAGCATAAAGACTGAAAAGATTGTTTTTTATCAGCAACTTCCCTACTAACTTAAAGAAGATGTAGTTCGTCTTTATTTTGATGCTTACTGCCAGTTTGACTTAAATCCTTCTTTTATTCGTGTAAAATATTGAGCATGTCTTCTTGAAATTGATATCCGCTTTTGTATGTGGTTTTTTTTATTGTTCTGATTCGAAATAGAACGTTAATTGAATTGAATAAGAAATACATTTTTTCGTTTTCTCTCCTAAGCATTCAGTGGAAATGGGATTCATTTATTTAAAATGTTTATATAAATAAACATTTAAATGTAAAATGTTATTGTATATAAATAAAGCATTGTTAATTAAATCGAAAAATCTACATATAAAATAAAAAGCTTTATAAATTGAAATTAAAGATTTGCTCAGTTTTCATCTATTCTTATATATTTCTGTAAGAATTTTTTTTTAGTTTGATATCTTTTAAATTAAATGTAATTATATAGATTATATAAAAGATTTATATAAAGAAAATAAAACACAAATAGATACTTTAGTGGTTTTGGTATTTCATTATAAAAAAAATAAACAAGAACAGATAAATTAGTGGTTTTAATATTAATTCTTATTTGAATATTGAACACTAATGTCTGCAGCTATACGTCACCCCTCATTGTTTTATGAAGTTAGGGCTTGTAATTTGCGGTAAAATAGTTCATTTCTAAAAATATTTGGGTTCTATATTAATCTTTTTTAATTTAATTAGACTTTCTTGCGAATTGGGCATATTAATATGGATATTGCCGCCCAACTTATCTAGTGATCAGCGTGTCTGACTGCGGATAGGGAGGTCCTGGGTTCGAATCCCGGTTCGGGCATGGATGTACTTTCTCTCTCTATCTATCCTGTCTTTGTTCTTTCCTTGTATGAATGGGTTGTGAATGGCTGCCTACCCTAAAAACGGATCTTTATGGCATGTGTGTACTGAAGAAGTCGTACTCCACACCAAAAATATGGTTCAGTTGGAAAAATGGAGCAGCGCACCCCATATTGCCAGCATAGCTAGCACATGACAACAGCAAAAATATGGAAATTGAATTTTAGATATAAACAGATAAGACTGAATTTTAAATATAAACAGATAAAAATTTGGAAGTGAATACTAATCGACCATTATTGGTTGACTATTATTAAAATTTATAATTAACTAAACTATTTTTGATAGATATAAGTTTGAGGGAAATAATCAACTGAATAAGTAAACATGCTTACAAAATGTATAAAAGAGATCAAGCACATCTTTTTATTTAAACTTATTAATTATTACAATAACTTATGAAATTCACTTGTTATTAAGTATTTATATATAAATAACTAAATAGAAAAACTGAAGTTTTACAATTATTAACATATGGAATTATAAATGTAGAATTTAGAAAATGTTTATAAAAAACCTGTTTTATTATAAAAAGATTAACTAAACTGAATCTTAGAATTTTCAGACTGTCAATTTTCATATTGACTGTTTATATTAAAGATAATTTAAGTCAAATTTCACTATTTTACCCTTAAAATTATGTTCGAAAGTATTTTACACTTAAGAAATGCCAATAATATAATATAGTGTATAGTATATTACATAATATCATATAGACGAAGGCGTCAAGCAATTTTCTTTCTTTGGCCAATCGTGAACAACTCAACTTATCTTTTTTCTCATTTATGAAACATAAAACTAATTATTACAAAATATGGTAAATTCAAGATGCATTTATCGGGATTGAGAAACGATTATTTAAAGGTATCTCTATATCTATTAATTATTTAATATTCAAAAATAGTCATATAAACACTACACGTTTCAAATTGTGTTTTTTTTTATTATATAATTATTAAATAACTTTCATATAAGAGCAATTATAAATTCTGTATTACACGGAAATTTAGATAAAGTGATAATTGATATACATTCGTTTCTTTAAATTTGAAGTGTTATCCCTCGAGAGAATAAAATGTCACCGTTGTGGGAATAGGCAAATTAAACTTCATTGAACTAATGCATACCTATTTTTAAACATTGAATGATAATTATTTTAAAGTTTTAAATTCTAGTAAAAGTACGTAAATTAAAATAAGACATTCGAAATAAAATTTTCTTACCTTAATAATGAATAAATTAACTCTAATATTTAGTTTCAAATTTAGCAACCATCTTTTCAGTGTGCCTTAAATTTTATTTTAAATAATCTTTCCCTCATTTGCTTGCTAGTGTGACTTTCTAATGATTCATACGCGTTGTTAACGCATTTCTTGAAAGAAAAAATAAAAAAAGAGCAGAGCGTGTTAATATTCGCATTAGTTGGTAAAAACGCGTTAATTAGCTGACTGAAAGAAATGTCACCTGGAAGCCCACGAAATAGGCAAATATTCATAAAAATATGTTTTAGAAGTGGTGTTAGATAAAAAGAGAATACAATGCGGAACAAATTCGGTGGTTTAAAGTGAATTTTTATTTCTCAAGCCGTGTAGTTAAATGAGCTTTTAATTAACGTAAAAAAGGAATGAGAATTATTTCTTTCCCTTTTTTACGTTGGGACAGATGTGTTCTTGGTTCCAATTTTCACAGTGTAATTAAACATCAGCAGTTAAAAAAACAGATTTGCTCTTTTGTAAGAATAGAAAAAGAAGTGAAAAGAATACTTAAAAAATTAACAAGAGAAAAATTGTTTTTAAAAAAGTAAACCGCATGCTTATGATAGTGTATTCTTCGTCTTGCTTCCCCATAGAGGATAAAAATGAAGAATTTGAATTAGAAAAAAAAAAACACGTGTGGTTTTCTTGTTAATTATCCAATTTTTTTATACTTTTGTTGTGTTTCAAATAAAATATTTGTCTTTGAAAATATCTCGTTTTCTCTTATTAGTTAGTAAAAGATACACACAATCATTATAATTTTAACATTATACTTTTCCTAATGCAATTAAAAATAATATTTCATAATCAGTTTTAATTTTTCTCCTTTAGGTATATTTAAACGAATGTATTTTGTTTGTTATAATAACTTTTAGTTTTAAATTCGTTTCGAAAATTTAATAAACGACTATTTATAAATCTAAGAAACTATTTTAAGTTTTTTTTCACAAAATTTTAATATTGCATCTAAAGCAACCAAATTAAAAATATATATAATTATTTAAATTGCATTTTCACAAGAAAAGTGTATTTTTACAGAGAAAATTGTTTTCAAATTATAAAAATTTTAATTTCTTTTATCCTTTCATAAATATATTGAGCTACTAATTTTGCAGATAAGTAAAGGTATAATTTTAAAGAAATAAATTTTTTAATTAATATTAAAGAAAATAAAGCATAAAATATTTCTTTAATATAAATATTTAATATTTTTAACTAAAATTAAAATATTTAGAAAGCTTAAAAATGCTACACATATATAAAATTTACTTTTTTTTATCAAAATTATAAAATTATATCATTATTTGCATGTTTTCAATCCAAATAAATGACTATACAAAAGATTTCTATCGATATAGAAATAGTTTTAATTTTTTTATTTTTAAATGTGGAAATCTTATGAGCAAATACTTATCTCTAAATATTATTTAAATGGTATTATATTTTCTGGTATAAAAATATAATGCTTTTATGATATTTTAGTTAAAATACTATTTATATTCAATATAAATGTAAATATTGTATCAATTTACATTCGTTCAACCAATATCCTGTTTTTATATCATTAAATAAATTTACTTTAAATCAGGACTTTGGAGTGAATCTATAACTGTATTTATATATTAATAATTCAAATTTACACTTACTTCTGTTTGACAAAGAACTACTGTTTGTTTCAATATTAGCCTTTCTCGCGTCGATAAATATTATTCTACTATTTCCTGAAGGAAACAATTCTAAAATTGAACTATTTTATTCCTTAATCCAATAATCTTTGTCGACATTTTCCAAGAAAACAAGTATTTGATTAACAGAATGTCTGGAATCAAATTAAAATGGCAGCCCCATTCGGCGAAAACTGGAATTTAATCTTATTCAATTTAAATAACTTATGTGTGAGAATATTTGAAAATGTAACCAATCGACTGTGTTTCTCCCATTCGAACTCCTTCATATTCTCGAAATTTATTTCGTCAAGCTGGAAGCAGTGAGTTGTGAGTTATTAAATATTAAAATCTAATTTAATCAGCTGCTTTTATAAACTGAGAAATAATTTTAGACTTTAACGTGAATGTGTAAACCGCAGTTTAAAAAAAAATCTAAACGAAAATTTTAATCTTGAAATGAAATAATTAATCGAATGGATGAAATAATGATGAATCCATTAACGAAAATTTCTGAATGCTTTGTACGTATATCTTTACTGATGCATGGTATTTGAATATGAATATTATTAAATTGTTTCATAGTTATAAACCGAAAATTAGGTTTGGGTACAATTAGCAGAACGTTCTGACGATCTCTTGCTTTTGGTTTTTGGAAGGTGAGGTTTTGCTGTGTTAAGTTTAGATGTATTAGCTTTATTTGTCGCTCAACCGTCATTTTTTGCACACGAGGGCTAATTAGACCGGGACCTACGGTTTAAAGTGGATTCCGAACCACTACATACATCCATGCCAAGGTGGGATTCGAACCCACGAACTGTTGAACCGAAGGCAAGAGCGCTAACCATTCGGCTGCCAGCTCGGCTTAGATGTATTAGCAAGATTGTAAACGAATTATTTAATGTGTTATGAGAAAACAATACAAAAATGGATTAATTGTGTCAAATTAGCTATATTATATATATATATATATATATATATATATATATATATATATATATATATATATATATATATTTATTTATTTATTTATTTATATATATATATATATATATATATAATATATATATATATTATATATATATATATATATATATATATATATATATATATATATAATATATATATATATATATATATAATATATATATATATATAATATATATATATATATAATATATATATATAATGATCTAGAAACTTGCACTTTAGCCTTTTTTTATTTTGATTTTAAATTCAACCCATATTATTTTAATCGTATCAAAATATCTCCAAAATTTGGTTCACTTTCAATTCTGATTGAAAATTGCTTTTAATAAATTTAAAAATTATAACCGATGAAAAAGAGAAAATTATTTTCCTTTTTTTAATCTTTGCTTTCCCAGTTTTTTTATTTATTTATTTTGTTCCTATGGTAAATGGAATTGCGTAGTTCACTATTTATTTTACTGTCTTAGATGTAATCATTTTCTTAGAATTGATTTCATTTTTTGGAATAAACACATTTCTTTAGTACGATAAAATAAGTGTAACAAAAAATTATACTTGTTTACTAATATATAGCTGCCCCTCTTTCTTTTAAATTATACCAAAGAAAATAAAGTACAGTTATATTGAATCTACTAAACATCAATTGATTTATATAAAAATAAATGATGGAAATGAAATTTTTTTCAATCATATCAATATAATGCTACTTAAATTAACTATTGAAATTAAGAAAAATAATTTTTCAATCATTGTATATTTCAGTATAGTTAACAATGTATCTCTTAAGTAATGCATATCCGGTCTTAAAAATGAAATTATTGCTTTATTCAAAAAAAAAAAGGTTACAATAATATGAAATGAAAGAAAAATAGAAATTCATGGAATAAAAAAGAAAGTTTAAAATGTGAACAAATATTGAAAAATAAAAACAAATTTTCGAGCAATATAAACTCTTCCTGTCACTTTCCCACCCCCAAACCAACATTGCGGTTTGGAATAATAATAGAAAAAAAATTCGTTGAACGAATGAAGCTTCTCTCTCTGCAACACCACACTAGCCAACCATCGATGAACCGAAAATAAAATTTAAATAATATTGGTTGTACTGAATAAATCAGAAGAAAATAAACATAAACTTTAACGGTCTGAATTCGAAATAAAATGAGACCGAATAGGAACTGGAAACTGCATTTCTGCGTGGAAAATTTACTTCCAGTTTGTAGCTTGGCGGGGAGTTGGCGAGGTTGGAACGTTTTGTTGCCGGAGTTTGAAATACGCGAAAAGCTATTCTGTGGCGATGTGTAAATGAATAGAACCTCTTTTTCATGCGTTTGCCGCACATTGAATTTTGAAGTGAATTCATTTTTATTTCTTTATTTTTTCTTCCGCTCTAGCTGCAATTTTAACGTTTTCTTTCGGTAACTTTGGCTTCCTCTCACTATATATACTGATGATTTAAACAAAAGGAATCCGATCAAACAGCTCAGCTTTCGAACTTCCCAATGTTTGCTGTGAAAACAAAAATTCAATTTCTGACATTTCGAGATTTTGCAATAAATTTATGAATGCGTATAACGCACGATAAAAGTATAAAGTTTCCAATTGCACTGGTGATTCATTTCAAATTAATTAAAAAATTAATTTTTATTTTTAATACGAAAACAAATAATGATTTCTAAATAAAGAAATAAAAATAGATCATGACATTAAAAATGTTATTTGAATATTGCATTCTTACCTACTTAAAAAGATGAAGAATTCCTATTTAAGTACATGAAGAAACAAATCTTTATTGCATTAATAAGTATTCAATATCGTTTTTCACTACATTTGTTTAAAAAACATTTAAATTTACTGCATTATTAATTTTATATTAAAATTTAAATATTCAGTTATGATATTTTCTTCAAAAGTAACTTTATTCAGAACAAAATATTCGGAAAGAAAATTGGGTTATTTTAGTTTCTTTATATAATTAGAAATAGAATATTAGGAATATTTTTCGAATTGCTTATTTAATTATTGTTGTTGTTGTTTTCCTATGACACTTGGACTAGCCAAGCTCGCTTTTGCCTTTGGCAGTGCGAATTAAGTCAATAGGGAGCCTTTAGACCAGAGCACCATGAAGGTGAAAGTACGACTTTGCTCTTTTTAAGATGTCGTTTTTAAGATGCCAGGTGACTAGGCCACACCTGAGCTGGCACCCTCCTCTTCCACATCCACGCCACACCAGCGGAATTTAATTATTAAAACTTCTAAGTGCTAAAAATATTGACTTTGATGCAATAGTTTTATTTATTTCCTAATGGATTTAAAATCGTCTTATTAAAAAATAGATCTACTTAATATCATAAAAATGTCTTATCACTTTTAAAAAAGAATATTATATTAGAATTATTTAATAATGAGATATTTTGTATTTTGTTATAGAATTTAATATTCAAAATTTTGACTCTGCCTTCCAGTCTATTACTTTTAATTCCTGTCAAATTTTCTTTCATACTTATCACGCTGTGTTAAATGTCCTAAATTTGTTCTTTGATTTTTGTTTAAAAATACTGCAATTGGTGTATTTTTTTATTTCTTTAAAAATGATACTGTTTAAAATCTAGAAAAAAAATTATCAAAATGTATACCTTAACTGATTCAGAAGTACGTTTTTAACCATAAATTGGTTGTTACTTTCGTGCCGGTTGAGATAATGATTCCGCCAATTTATTACACTTCTCATTGGTTAAAATATCTATGACGTCAGATAACATTTCATCTACGTCACATTGCATTGAGACGACGTCGTAAATTCAGCTTGTCGACGAATTTGCCACCTGCCTTCAAATTGCATTCTTCCAGCTGCAGCAAACAAGGCGAAGTTCACCATCTAATGCCTGAGTGTAGTACTTGATGAGAAAAAAAATCCATTATAATAGTTACCAGTAATAAAGGAATATTTCTTAATTATAATTTATTTCATTTGTAAAAGTTTTCAAAAAATTGTGAAAATTACCTGTTTTTTTATAAATAATTAATTTTTAAATTTTTTAATCTTTAGTTATATTGGTTCCAAAATTGAACACGTTGAAAACAGAACAAAATAAAAAAAAGAAAAGATAAAACATCCACTTTATGGCTAGTTTAAATTGGCAAGGACGATTTAAATTTATTTATTATGTATTCAAACGAATTATGTATTGCTTAAAGTTCTGTGGTAAAACCACATTTGATTTCAAATATATTGCGTCATAAGAGTTTACGCATTTCTGGTGATAATTAACCACAACCGCAGTCATTCCTGACACAACAAGCGGTTCAAATTATGCGTAACAAAAAAAGGGAGAATCGATGTTTTAATGCAACTCCCAGCCAATTTGTCATATCAGATCCGAGGCTCCGACAGCTAAGACCCAAACCCTCACGTTTTTAAAATCAGATGATTGGAGTTAAGTCTTTATTGAATTTCGGTCGAAGGATTTCTAAAGCGGAATAATAACAGGCCTTGAGCCAACCGTAATTCAGCGCTGTTAATGGTCGGAACGCTGGTGGATCTCACTTAATGCCATTACTGGATATTTAGTGTCAAGAATTCTGCAAATTACGGACTCCTAGTCGGTAATTTTGGGGTTTAGTTCCTCTGTTCTCTCATGGGCATGTTACTCTTCTTAAGAAGTTAGAAGAGTGGTAACCTGGGTGTGATGGTCTTAACCAACTTAATTATTGTCTTCCCTTTTCCTTCTTTTTCGTCGTAGGGGATCTTTTTAAAATTAAGGTTACAGTTAAAGAGATCGAAAACTGCTTTTCCGATATTCCGGATACTTCCGCCCTGAGTTTTATCGAAAATTAACGTGATCTTGCAATTGTTTCCCTTAAATATTGCTAAGCTAATAAGCGCATATGAGGACGCTCCCGTCTGATTTCTTGCATAAATTAGAAGCCTCTTTTGTGCCGCGTGAAGCCTTCATTTAAATAGTAAAATTTCGTGTTCTGTGAAAGATATTCTAAACACGTGCCAATATGTGGGGTTTTATTATTTAATTACTTTCGCAAATTATAAATTTTATATTAAATATATGATAGCAACATTTGTTCTTAGTATAAACATAATCAAAATTAAGTTTAAATATACCATAATATTTGAAATACTTCTTTTTTCTAAAAAGCTTATTCAAGATTTTTTGTTTCACATAAAAGTATAAGAATAGTATAGTATTTGGTAGTCTGCTAATATAGTTATTAAAAAACATTGATAAAACATAATAATAAGGCGGATTTCATATAAGTTCTTTATCTTTTAAGAAAATGTTTAATTCGCCTAATCGGCATATAAAATATTAACAAAATTGGGAAAACTATTTTAAAATAATAAACGTTTTATTACAATAAAAATATACAATGATATTCAAGGTCCTGCGAGAATTTATATATATATGTATATATATATATATATATATATATATATATATATATATATATATATATATATATATATATATATATATATATATATATATATATATATATATATATATATATATATATATATATATATATATATATATATATATATATATATATATATATATATAGTTCTCTCGCATGTCACTACTTTATTCCGTTAATAGTGACTATGATAGCCCATAGTGCATCAGCGGAGAATAGTGACTATATTACAAGCCTAGTTCGAAAATATTTTTGATATCTTAAATTGTGGTTGTACTTTAAAATGCAAAAACAGAAAATGTCCACGAAAAATTCTCCCATCAAAATTCGACGAAAAAAAATAACGAAAAGAGTCTGGAGTTACGATTCAATTGAGGAACATAAAAACTTCCCCTTATCGACGAATATTTCAAAATAACTCGCTTATGCTTTTTTTTCCTTTCCTTCCTTTGCGAGGACGCAAAGCGGCATTTATTTCTGGAGTCAATAAATAAAAGAAAGAAGCCCGCCTTGCTCTGCGTGTAATGGTGCCTAAAGCGCATCATAACGTTATCCGTACCCGGTTATCATCATTTGCCTGACTTTTTTATACGCATTTCCTTGAGCTTCCCAAACCCGGGGTGGAGTTGTCAACATTCCAACCCCATACACACCTCCTGATACCTCTGTGTCACCAAACGACCATGGAGATACGTGCAGTATAGGTAATTCATAGAAAGATGTATAGGATAAATCCCTATATGATGGTAATAATACGGAAAAGCCTATATTCTGCGTTTTGTCACTCCCCACATCCCAATGCTCGCTTCATATAGGTTTTGTCGATGTTTTTTGGGCCCAAGCGCATCGTTCCTTGTAGCTAATGTTAAGCAATTGTTTTGGCATGCTTCAGTACAAATATGTAGAATATATTGATAGATACACAATAGCACATTAGAAACTAATATTTTTGAAAAATAATTTGAGTGCTCAGTTATATATTATTTCCAAAAATAGAAAACTTTTATTAGGAAAATATAACTTGAGTGCTTCAAACTTCTATAAAAGAAATATAAAAATATTCTAAAAGAAGGTATCAGATATAAGTTTCATTTATTAAAATTATTAGCAATTATATATATATATATATATATATATATATATATATATATATATATATATATATATATATATGTATATATATATATACATATGTATGTATGTATGTATGTATATATATATATATATATGTATATATTAGCCTTTTCTTAATTTGCTCTAAAAATTAATCTAGTTTTACTTTTAAATTGTAAAAGATTAAGATTATTCAGGATATATTGGATACTTCATGCTAGAAGAATGCTTCTGCTTCCTTTTTTGCTTTATTTAAAATTAAAATACATTGTTAAAATAGTTTTTGCATAAGAGACTCTTTAAAACAGCGAAATATTTTACAATCATCGCCATCTAAGGAAATATTATTAAGTTTTGGATAATGTTAATGTTTATCAAAACTATATTTTAGCTAACTGTTAGACAACAAATATCTCTTAATAAATTCTTTGTTTTAACCAAGAATTTTTTTAAGAAATATATAATCATAAAATTATATATGCCAAATGTAATTTCTGAATGAATATTTAGGGAATTTTTTATCTCAAATTTTCTGAAATCATGGTGTGTATCTTTTGGGATGTCTGCTCACACTGGCTTACCAATCTTCATAGTCAACAATTGTTTACTTTGCTCGTTGCTATGTCAAAAGAAATTCCATATTTCAATACAAAAAACATAAAAAAAATTGAAACAATTATTCAATCAGATTCCACAAAAACTGATATTAAATTATTTTTAGCAGGAACTATATTCGTTATCTAGCTTCTTTATAAAAACTAAAAACGCATAAAAACTTTCCTTCAAATGACATCCAAATTTTATCGATATTGTTCCAGATATAACAGAACGAATATCCATAAAACTACGCTCGATAAGGGAATCTATGTTTATTCACTGCTCGCTCTTACAACCTCTAATAACCCTTTCCGGTTAAATATAATTCCGTGATTGCGCTGACGGAATGATTAATAGTTTCTGCAGATAGAAGCCACACACACATTTTTCACTGGCATGTCCGGACCTTAATGAACTCATACCAATTTCAACTTCTTGGTGGGAGGACATTAGAATCAATATAGAAGTAGAATTTTAAGACCCTGATATTCTAAAAATAGTTCGTCTCCCAATCTTTCTTGAAATTCTTGCTTAGTATTTCCTTGTACGAAATGTCTTTCGGAATATCGGTAAAAAAATGTCATGGTAAATGTTACACATAAAGCATGCCATTGATAACATACAAAGGAAAGAATATAACAGATGCGTTTTAACATGATAAAAAAAACTTAATTTCTTTCAATTATTTCACCTATAATTTTTTTGAATATATATTTTTTCAGAAAAAGAGAGTGTTTTTTATATGTTATACATCTACATTCAGTCATACTTTCTCTTTCTGCTCCATAACCAAGTAATTCAGAGAAAGATTCAGCAGAATTCGAATACCTTTATCTTTAAACTCAACATTGACTCATATTTTAATTCATTCTAATACTCTCATATAATTTTAATTATATTTACAGTTGCAATAAACTTTAAGTTTAAGGCCTATGTAGGAAGAATTTCCAAATTCGTGTGTATTAGTATTTTAATTTAATTAAAAATTTAATTTGGATTCAGATATTAATGCAAATTAGGGGAAATTATCATATATGACTGATTCTTTACGAATAATTTATCTCAATCGATTTATTCGTGAAGTTATTTGAATATCTAATATTTTAAATTTCCCGGTGTTAAAAGTTATTTCTAAATAACTTGTATCCCCAGTGTAAATAATAGAAATGAAAGCTTTTATAATTCTATTAATTTTTGTGGAAGATATTATTTACGGAAATACTCTTTTTTACTTTAATTTTAATATTCATATTTCATTATTTAAGCATAACAAAGACTAAATTTATTTATACTTGTCACTAAATACTTGTAACACACGTAGTAGATATTTGTTACTAAAATACACTGCGATTATATTTCTCAATAAATTAGAGATTCTTTCCAAACCTCTGTGTATAAGCGGCTTGAAAAAGACATCTCTAAGATTTGCATGCTTTGCTTGACTTATATCTTCCATAATCAAGTATGTCATATAAAAATTAGTTGATTAATTTTTCAATCAATGAATTTATCCAATTAAATCTCATGTTTAAATAACACTCAGCAAATATTCACGATCAAACTACGAATTGGTTTCATAAACTGATGATCTGAAGGGTCAGTGTTCACATATATCATGTATCAAATGTTATTTTCATATGTTAAATGTATGAGTTTGGGTGCCGCCTAACTTGCCTAGTGGTCAGCGTGCCTGACTGCGGATAAGGAGGTCCTGGGTTCAAATCCCGGTTCAGGCATAGATGTACCTTCTCTCTCTATCTATCCTGACTTTGTCCTTTCCTTGTATGAATGAGGTGTGAATGGTTGTTGTTATATTAACACATGCCATAGGTAACCGTTTATAGGTTGCCTACCCTATAAACGGTTACCTATGGCATGTGTGTAGAGCAAAGTCGTACTTTCATCTTTATGGTGCTTTGATTAAAACGAAAGATGCTCTCAATTGACTTAAATTCGCATAGCCAAGGCATAGCGAGCCTTGGCTTGTCCAAGTGTCATTAGTAACAACAACAACAATTAGTTTGGGTAATTATCCAGTATTTTGTAGGCAAATGTACTTTAATAAGCCAGAGTCATTTTTCATATCCTAATTTCAAGCTTAAAGAATTGTTAGGGTTTTTTTCCTCAAATAGTAAAGCTATACTTTATTTGATGCATTTTGCTATGTCAGAAAGTACATAACTGCCTCGGTAAGAAATTTTCAAAGTATTTGCTAACCAACTCGATTTGGGTGATGTTTTTTTTCTTGAAGTGACTTATTTCAATTTAACTCAGAATTGAAAGAAAGAGTGTGAAAAAAAGTTCTATCTTGATCATTTGCGAATACGGTTTCTGACTTATAAAACACCATCGTAGAAACATGAGTCTCATTATACAGTTGATAGTTGGAATACGTCTCGGGTAAAAAGGGGAATGGTAGACCCCGCACTCCTCCACCTCAACCGAGTTGAAATAAAAATTGCGAAGCGATAGTAAAGCATTACATAAGCCATGAGCGGTTGTACTTTTATAGCTCCGGCGAAATGATTTCCAATTTCGTAAGCTCGTGGTGTTTCTTGTACTTAAATATTTCCTCCTTTTCTTTCTCCATCTCTGAAGATGCCCATAAAACCGTTTTTAGACGTTCGCTCGCTAATCAACCGTGGAACAAGTTGAACATTTTTTTTTTTACTTCAACCCTCCCTTCTGATTAAAAGAAGATGTTTTTCTCCTTCTCAACTGCAGAAGATGGAGAAGATTTTGATTTTATTGTTATTGACAAAAAAAAATTCTTTATATTTTTTGCTGCGTCTTTGGGTGTTTCAGTTTTCTCTTCCATGCTGTTTCGTGGAGCTTTCTGTACCAGGAATATCTTGTCATTAACTTCTCTTATTTTTTGAAGGCATCAAAGTTTTGAATTTCCGTTGATTTCTGTTTCTCATTCTGAAATCAAAGTTTCACCCACTTTTGATTCCTTTAAAAAAAAAAAACTTTGTAATATTTGTTGTTGTTATTGCTCTGGAATTGGTATTTTTTGGGTGAAATTGTTGCTCCATTAAATGCACGAGGTGTAACGTCTGCGAAATAGTTACGTTGAAATAACTCATTTTTAAAACATGCTGTGGTTGGCAAACTAAAACTAAGCTCCAATTTTAAAGTATTTTGTAAATATATATTCTGTGAAGAATATATTTTTCGATTGAGATGGAATGTACCTTGCTCATTGAAAATATGGCAACTTGTTTTCATTTTCAATTTTAATTTTACAAGAGCTTTGGTTTGCTTTAAGTAATAGAAGCTTAGGTACTTTTAATATCATTTTAGAATAATCTTATAATTTCATATCTATTCATTTTCGGTTTATTTTAATTTAGTCAGTCTGTTTTTTGTATATAATTGTTACAATTGTCAAATGAAACTTTTTCTTAATTTTCTATTTAAAATGATTTTTTTTCAATTTCTTAGCGAGTAAATTAAAGCCATTGCTTCATTATAGAACTTCTCCAGAGTAAATACAATTTCCAATTAGTTTTTATAACTATATATAGTTTATATAAAAGATATACCTACATGTATTTCATATAATTTGCCAATATAGTTATAAGATTAAAATAATTTAAAGTGCGCGCTTGTAAAAATTGGTAATTAATTAAATAATTAAAAATTTAAAGTTCTTTAATTAAGGAATATTGATTTGCATTTACTTTGTGTCAAATTTTCATTCATTAAGTTATTGAGATGCAGTGCAAACAAGTATTTTTAGAATCTTAACATTAAAAGCATATAAATGTGCTATATATAAATTGTGATTCGTCACAAATTTAAAAGAGAAATGTTTACGGCCGTCATATACTTATCACTTTATTTACCATATTTGTAATAGAGCCGTCTTCTATTTTTTTCTGATACTTAACAAAATCTCTGTTGTTGCTATCTCATTCTTTATGCTATAGCTAATTTCCCTCTGCAAACATACGACAACAAAAAAATTCTCCTGTACCTGAAGCAACCGAAATGTTATTCAGACAAAAGCAATAAAAACCCCATTTTTACTCAAATTTCCATGCAACTAGGCGACGAAAATTGCCTTTCTTAGGTTTAATATTTATGTATTCTGGTTTGTATAGTCACTTTTTTGCATGTATATACACAACTTTCGTTTGCTTTTTTTTATTTCTTTCTTAACGCCCAAAACAGAAAGTATTGCAATTTGACTTAAACATGCAACTCACCTAAATGACGATATCGCTACGAAATAAAAACAAATTTAACGCCGTAGAGAAACATTTTTATTTTCAGTTTTTAAAGTTGACGCGATTTCATTTTTTTTCTTTACTTTATTTACTGAATATTTGAAGAGACAAGAGAAAGAGAAGCAAGCGACAGTTCATTCAGTTTCGGTAGGAATTTGTTGAGTAAGTACTCCACTTCCTTGCCTGGAGTTCTTTGAGATTTTCCGGAGGAACCTTCGCACACAAATTTGCATCCTCGATCGAGCAAGCAATTTAAGTGGAAATGCGTAATAAAGCCTTAGAAAAGTGGGGGATTTTGAATTCCGCTTGGGAAGCAAGATGAAATTAAGAAAATTCTCTGATATAAAGATAAAGCTCTTTCGTTTCAAAGACACTCGCTTGGGGAAAAAAACCAGCTCAGAAGCGAGTATAGGTGAGAATTCAATTAAATTATACTTCACCGATGCTTTTTTATGAACATTTTTTGTTGCAATTCTTCTGATAAACTTGATAACAAATAGAACTTTATAAGCAAGTTAATTTGAGCACGAAGAAGTTTTAATATTTCATTTCTATTTTATATTATATTTAAGATATACTGTGAGTAGTTAATAAAAATAGGTTTTAAAATATCTAAAAAAACATTTCAGTTAAAAAACCTTATGTCTTTAAACGTATCTCTGCTGTTTTCATTTTAAATATATTTTTTCTTTGCTTTTAAAGTTACAATTTTTAGTGCAGCTGTATTTAATTAGTATATGTTTTTAGCGTAGTAATTTTCATGAATAATTATTTTTTTAATTAATAAATTCAATTTTTTTCTTCAAATAAAATTATTAAGAAAAAAATTAGAACAGGCTCAAATTTTAAACAGTAGAAGGTAATTTTGAATTAAATTGTCGAATCATCTTAATCATAAGCCAAATAACAGTTAAATAATCACATAAATTATTTAAATGTTATTAAAATTATGTAATAAAACTTGCTAATATAAAATCTTCAACGATAGACAGTATTTATGAGATTACCTCTTTATACAAGTCTAGCTTCTATGAGCAATTGGATCTGTTCATTTGATTTGAAAACTAGATGGTGTAGGGATTTTCTTATCTTAAAACTTTCTTTCCTTTTTAAATATTTTCATTTCCTAAGACTTCTTTTATTCATGCAAAGCCATTCAGCATCACCAAGAATATTTTTGTTATTTTCTGTTGTATGTGTTAATCGAATTCAGTTATTAGCAAGTTATGGTTTAATGGTGCTTTAAACTACTGAAATCATTAAGGGGTTCTACATATTTTAAGAAGTTCTTTCCACCTGATTTCTTATATATCTATATATATATATATATGTATGTATGTATGTATGTATATATATATATATATATATATATATATATATATATATATATATATATATATATATATATATATATGTATATATATACATATATATATAAGCATTAAGCATTCCATAGTGTGGCATAGATTTCCAGAGTTCGAAATTTATGTCAATAAATGATACAAACCTCTAATCTGATGCTAATGTTTTCAAATTTCAAATGGAATGGGAAATCTAATAATATATTCTAATAAAAATAACTAAATGCTTTCATAGAGCACGTTTCTAGGAAAGTGACTACCTCTATTATTTTCCTTCTTTGAATCCATCCTGTTATGCTCCATCTTTCAATGAAATAGACGTCTGCCGGCTATTTCTAGAGATTCCTTTAAAGGCACTGCTAATGCACTCTTTCGATCCTCCCTTAATAGATGAAGCAATCTGACTAGTCTCCTCTCTATAATGCGGATCACAGAGCTTTCAGGAAGTCTACTGGAATAAATAAATATACAATTCTCAACATTGTGTCATGAAAAATCTTGAGGGATGTCTGCAGGATCGAATCCGTTCTCGGATTTAGGTCAAATGCTAAAGTAGAAATAGGATGAAGAGTGCATTAAAAAAAATCCGGTAGGATACGGACGAAGGCTGCATAACTTATATGATGAATCGGCCATGTGTGTTGGAAAAGGATACGTCGGAGGCCCTTTCTTAAGTTCTGAAAGATTGCCAACTGATTTTTCCTGCTTTCGAAACAAAAGTTTTGAATGCTTAGATGCAGTTTCCTTTTTGCATCCGATACATTTTTATGTGAGATGCCAAATACATGCTATCTGTGACTTTTGGTGTTTAAAACAATTATCTTAGCACTGATCTTAGGTGTTCTATAAAACAGTTCAATGAGTTTCATGCTGAAATGAATTTTCTATAATTCTAAAAATAGCTACTAACTATCACTTTCTATTTATTATAATAGCAGTAAATGTATTTTCTATATGTTACTTAAGATTTTTTTATTGATTCTTAAAATTATCATCAAAAATAATTAAGTATTATCATTCTATAAATATGGTACAGCCACAACTAACGATGGTAAGCTTTTACTGCGTTAAAGTGAAATAAAACATTTTCATTCCGTTATTCTGTTTGCGGTGTAATTAATTAATTTGAGGTGTAATTAATAGTTAGAAATAACTGTGCAAAATTATTCTAATGAGCTGATTAAATTCTAATTAAAAAATAAAATAATTATTCGAAAGTGTTTTGTTATTTCAGTGTACTCACCGGTGTGAATAATAAAGGTCATTATCATTTATCCCAAATTTAATTAAGAGTATTGGCTACTGTATTTATGTATTATATAAGTAAATTCATTTCTATAAATAGAATTTTCTACCATTTATACCTTTTTAAGTCTTTCAGAAACCAATAACAATCTACTTTCTTTATTGTTCCATTTTACACGCAGTTTGCATTCAATTTAACATATTTGATAACATTAAAAATTTCAAATTTTCTAAACTTTCTAAACTAGAAAACTAAGAATTTCTGGTTAATTTTTTTCAAAACGTATTGCTACTTTTAACCAACATTAGGCATGTAGACAAACATAACACATTATAAACAGTAATTTTCGATACATAAACATCATCATTTGTGGCCGAAATTTCCTTGAAAAGTACTTAAATTTGTACCAGAAAATTATATATTGCAGTTATAAGACTTAATAATGTATCTGTCATTTTTATATATAAAAACAAGAGATATGTATTTTTAATATTCTTAAAATAAATTTACTAATTTCGGTAAAAATTAGCAACTTTTCTTGACATTCGAATCCCTATAACTGTCCAGTTATAGGTAGTAATTACTCTCCCCAATTGAAGCCATTGAATCTGACGTATCTCTCCTCTCTTTTTGTTGCGAACTTTAATCCAACAACCAATTCTCTTCCTCACTTTAAAGGAGTCAAACTCGCTACAGCAGCACGGAATCCGCTGCCTCTGAATGGGCCCTGCCATCTCCAATAGTAATTGTTAATTTACCTTGCAATGAGACTCCAGCTAATTGTAATGACTTGTTGGAAATGCGTTTGTCTCTTGATCCCGATGAAGTTGCTGATAACGTTTCTCCCTCGCGATTAGAGCAGCTCATAGCACAACTCAACCCTGAAAGCCTCAACGTTCGGGGATTGGGACGTCATTGGGTTGGCAGATTGTTGCAGCGCCTAAGAGAGGTCTCCTAACCAATGCAAATAGGGATGAATTCCTGTGCCTAAAGATAGAACTACGTACGACTAAGCAGCTTTGCCCGGTGAGATCTTAAAGCGAAGCGGATTTGCATCACGAAAATTATTTCATATCATGCTTCATCCGTTGAGTACTGATTATTTGAAGGTTCGTTATTATATTTTAAGACTTAGCTGCATAAATTATGAGCTTCGTCCCAAGTTTTAATCCTGGAATAATTTTTACTGATTTCTAATTGCGGGATTTTTATATTTCACTAGAAGAAAAACGAAATATTTCTTATTTTAAAATACAGCAGTACATTTTTAAAAAAAAATAATAAAATTCAATTTTATGTGAATCTGTAAATTCCATTAATTTTTTCCTTACCATTGGTAAGGAAAAATTTAATAATCTTTATTAACCATATTTGTTTTATTTTTTTTTTTAAAAATTAAGCTTGATGTATGTTTTGCTAATTATTGCACATGTAATTAAGATTAAAAAATTTATTTTGAACGAAATTATTCTTCAGAATCATTAGGCTTCACATATCCGTGTGATTTAGAATGATTTCTGACCCATATTGAATCTAGCTTTTTCAGTGGTACCATAAAATCTGTTTACTAAATTAGAATAAGATTCTTTATTGAATTTTCTTTATTCTGCGTGGGAGTTTTTTTTCTTTTTATTCTACGTAACATTCACGAGTAATATTAAAAAATCACACACAATTAATATATAAAAAATATTATACAAATACTGATATTAAATATTATAATTAAAAATACTTTAAAATTATTTTTATTAATTTGTGGTTCAGTAAAATAATAAACTCATATTATTTTTCAATATGAAGAAAAGAATTTTGTGGAATCTTTTCTATTATATTGAATTAAATTACTTTAAATAATTTGTTATTGCTACTTAAATAATTTATTGCAACACTTTGAATCTACGTTATTTCTTATTTCAGTTTATTTCGATTTAGTTTCAGAAAAAGAAAATAAAAAAGAAATTCTTTTAAAGAAGAATTTCTTCGTTATTTGATTTTTCTCAAATTTAAACTGTATACAAATTGAACATCATTTTTCTTGGTAAAAGAATTAATTTATAAAAAAAAACATTAATGAAGAAAAGAGGTGAAAAATTGTTTAAACATATTACATAAGGAACCAAATATTTAGTTTTTGTATCACAGGAGAGTCATCGCATAGTTTAACTTTATAGTTAAGAGTGAATTACATGAAAATGATAGTTAATTATTTAAGGATTAACATATTATGATTATTATATATTTTTTAATATTTTATTTGATTAAATTATACAAATTAAAAAAACATTTTCGGGAAATCAAAACTGCAATTTAACATGTAAATTAATTTCCATTTTTTTTTTAATTTCCACTGTAAAATGTAAAACCATGAATTCACAGCCATTCTATCAAAAGTAGAGAAATTTCTCATGCATCCCAAATCACTTACCTCCAGAGGGCTCCTGAAAATCCCATAAAATCTCCCTTATTCCGCACAAGGAGTCACTTGGATAAATGCTCCTTAGTCTTCTGTTAAAAGCCCTGGACAGAAATTACGTGTATCTATCATCAGGGAAACAATCCCTGCGGCCTGGTGTGCCTCCAGCTCGTCCATCTTGGAGTTGTCACTATCTGACACACTCATGTTGCCATCTAAAGGAAGCTAAATAAATGCTCCAAAAAATATAATACATAAATAACAGCAGAAGATGAAGAAAAAAATCGGTAAGTCTTCTGAAAAACGAAGAAGAAAAAAAAGGTGTGTGGACATTCCCTGGTAAGAAAGACGATGGTGGAAGAAAGTTGTCATCTTCGGAACTGCCCTCCAGGCCGAGTGACAGGCACCAGGTCAGTCTGAAGTTTTTTTTAGGGACGATGATGGCCATGGCCATATCTGGCCACGCACTAGATTCTGATGTATAGAAGGAAAACTAGTACGAGTTATGTCTCAGGTTGTCCGTCCTCCCCTAGGGAGTTAAGGCCACTCCTCCTCCAATGAAGGCAATGGTACCGGCTTGAGGCGTTGCACTCAATCCGCTCTTAACACATTTATTTGTGGAACTCTTGATTTTCTTTTTTGACATATTGTTTGTTATTGTTGATGTTCTTGACATCTAAGTATGTTATTTTGAAGCATTACGGAGTTCCGCATCTTTCGCAACTTCTGTTGAGGAAAAGGATGATGTATTGCAAAGGATCGAAGCAAATTTGTTTTCTGCAATTTTTCAATGTATTATTTAATTTACTTACTTAATATTATTGCGTAAGGTTTGTAGAGTTTAAATCAACATTCGTCTTTTTATTTTTAAATGTCACTCGCAATTATCAATATGATAATGTAGAGCATTTAAAATTAAAATAATTTTTGTTTAGTTTTATTAAGTGTAAAAATTCGTTTTATAATTCATTATTAATTTTTTATTGAATAATGTGAAGTAATTAAATGTCTGAAAATATTTCAGTGTACTTTTCAAAATTTTTAATATTAAGTATTAGTGAATTAAAAAAAATCATGATTTAAAAATATTTATCAGAATATATGTGATCTTTATGCATTAAAATGGAATTATTATAAAGAAAGTTTAAAAGACGTTGTTTTCTAATCTTACTAATTTTGAATTCGTCGTATCTAATTAAACATGCCATTATCATATAAAATGTTGCGAAAATGTGTACCTTATAATTCTATATAATTTATTTTTGATTTTTACATGCAGTTTCGAAGAATTTATTTCTAAAGTTATATCCTTATTTAAATGATCCACAAAATACCTGGACATCCAATAACAATAATTTCCATTATTATTAATTATTGCATTATATTAATTTGTGTGTTTTTTAACTAGCGTCATTTATAAAATTTTGTAAAACGATCTAAAAATTACTAAATTAAAAGCTTGATATTGACAATAACAACCACCCATCCACACAATATATATATATATATATATATATATATATATATATATATATATATATATATATATATATATATATATATATATATAGAGAGAGAGAGAGAGAGAGATGAGATGAGTGAGAGAGAGAGAGTGATAGATAGATAGATATTAACTTAATTAATTTAATCCAGCTATGTAAAGTTTTTCTTGAATTTTCTCTTTTTAAATTTTAATTTTTCTAAATATTTATGAGAATGTGAAGAACAATAGGAATTTTTTTTATATTATTTATAGTCAATATTATATTTAATTGGATTTTAATTCTTATCTTATAATATAAAGCTGAATACTTAAGAAATTTTACTAAAATTAATTTATTCCTATACAAAAATCTAACAATACATTATGTTAATTAATATTACTTTATTGACACAATTTATATATTAAGAAATAATTTTATAATTTTTAATTTTTTGCTGAACGCTGTATATATAATATTAATCAAACAGATATTTTCTTTTATAGTAGTATATAAATCTTGACTTTTGACGCTGTTTCAGGATGTATATTGAAAAATTAATTTTGCTTCTTGAATTTTATGGCTAATTAATTAATGAGAATAATTAATATTTCAATACAAATGATAAAATTACGCATTTAACTTAACTAGTTGTGTGACTTATTAAGTTTTATATGTAGTTTTTTGCGTGTACTACATCTCTTAACTCTGATTTACTAGTCTCTTTAGCCGGAAGCATCATAGAAGATGTAGTTAATGGAATCTTTTGTAAAAACAGCCAAATATTGAACTCTAAAACTTTGTTTTCCGTCAGTTATCTCTTTCGAAGACGGACAACCGGTGAGAAATTGATCCGGAATCCGATTTCTAAGTGCTAACAGCCGGATTAATCCGGAAAATACACAAACCGAAAGGAAGTCATCCGACATTCTGCCGGATAGCTGCTCAACAAGAAAAGCGTGAAAGGAAAGTCAAGTCGACAGCACGCTGATGAAACAAACCTTCAACCTTTTTGTGTGCGTGTGTGTGTGTGTGTGAGAGAGAGAGAGAGATAGAGAACTTAAAGGAGAGAAAAGTAATCACCAGAAAAAATAAAGGAAAAAAATTGGAAAAAAAAAGGAGAAAATGTAAGCTATCACCGGAATGAAGACTCTATTGAACTTCTCCTTAATGGTGCCCAGATAGGCGTTCTGGTAAGGCCTTCAACAAACTACTACCTTGTTCCTTGCTCGGAGGTGTTAAAACGCTGCCAACTTTAATTTACTCAGACATGTAGTTAAAGAAAGGAGTTTTACCTCTGTGTAAGGTGTTTTTCTCCGCTTTATAGTGAGACAGATACATTAGAGGTAAGATTCACATTCGCTGAAAGTAAAGTAATTCAATCAACGCTGCTTCAATTGAGATGAGTTCTCTTATGCTCAGATTTAAGGCGATTTATTTTACTCATAGTTGCGGCAATTGCTTACGTCATCAAGTGTTTTCGCCAAGTGGCGCTTTTTATAAAATGTTTGAAAATAAACTTTAACGCAATTTCCAATTAATGCCATGACTACATTTATATTCAATTTGTATATTAATTAACGTAAAAGATATAGGGACAATTAGTTATTATTAATTTTTGATTCCTATGTTATTTGCATATCGTTATCTATTATTAAAAATAATTAACTTTTAATTAATTTTATTCTATGTAAAACATTTAATAAAAAGTTATTCACTTTGTAGAAATAAAATAATTGTATTACTATTACAATAAATAATTGTTTTGGATGATGTATTTATTATTTTATCATGCATTATAGTTCTCTTTTAATAATCTAGATGAATTTATGCTTTCTATGCCTAGAATAGTTATAAAAATTTGTGATAATGATAAAAGAAATTAAAATTGTTAAATTAAAAATTAAATTAATTGCTTAAACTACCTGAATTCTTTACAAAAACTATATAATTATATATTCATTATGTTGATGTTTTGATTTAATGAACACTTCTTGATGTTATACCAGTTTAATTACTCTGAGTAGAGAGAGATACTCAATATAAACAATTTTATTCAGAAAATTATCTATGTAAGGAGCTTAAAGAATTCACAGGTAGTTTAAACAATTAATTAAAAATAAAATTAATTATTTAAATTACCTGAATTCTTTATAAAAACTATATAATTATGTATTCATTTTGTTGGTCTTTTGATTTAATGAACATTTCTTGGTGTTATACCGGTTTAATTACTCTGAGTAGAGAGCGATACTCAATATAAATAATTTTATTCAGAAAATTATCTATGTAAGGAGTTTAAAGAATTCAGGTAGTTTAAACAATTAATTAAAAACTAAATTAATTGTTTAAACTACCTGAATTCTTTATAAAAAATTATAATTCTATATTCATTATATTGATTGTTTGATTTAATGAACATTTCTTGATGTGTGTTATACCAGTTTAATTTTACTCTGAGTAGATACTCAATATAAATAATTTTACGCAGTAAAATATCTATGTAAAGAGTTTAAAACTTTATCTATATGATAAATTCATTTTAATCTTGTTAAAACCATGTCTTACAACATAGAATTTATTCATTACTTAAATTAATTCTATTTATTTATTTTCGTAAAGCATATATCTCCATTTCATAATTTTGCACCATAAACTCTGCAGCTAAATTCCACTTAGTATATTGACGCAAAAAAAAAATAAGCGCCAGATCTCTAAGCAAAACTTATTGAATTAATGTAAATAAAAACGAGATACTATTTCATATGATGGATTTTATAGGTTTCGTAAATTTTTTTCTTTCAACGATAGTCTCTCTTGTGCATTCTAGCACAAAGAAGCACAATTCAAGTCTCGTGTTTCTGAAAAATAGAGCAAGACACTCGAGTCGATTTTCCAATGTATGGAACGTCATAAAAATATTATCTACTATGCTAAAATGTATTCCATTTTCATGATTAAAAACAATAGTTCCCACAAACATTCGAATCAAGTTCGAGCTTTAATTTTATCTTCTTACTAAGCAGTAAATGTTTTATCTGCCATTTCGAATTTCGTTTGTAAATGTATAAAATGAAATACCAATCAATTTTAATTCATCCTTGGGTAGATAGTCTGATATATTATCAGTCATGGACAAAAATCATAAATCTTTTGTTTTTTAGTTGTAAAATATAAGTGGTATTTTATGTCATTTTTATTGTATGTTAGTATTTTATTTTTGTGTCCAAATGCTTTATGACATTATATAATTTTTCAGAAGTTTATGCTTTTAGTTCTTAATATTTTTGTTATTTCCTTTTCAAAATATGCTTTTTAATAAATATATTTTTATTAACTATTATATTAGCTTTTTTATTATTTACTTTTGTTATTTATTTAGTTGAAAAATGTTTTTGTTAGGTTATATATTTGGGTTTTAGCATTCTGTTATTTATTTGGGGTTGCTTTCTTAATAGGGCGAATATTTACATTCCGTTTTTAATTTTTTCAGCGATTAATTTTTAAGTAATACTTTTTGTTACAAGTTGGAGCAAATTCTTCTTGAAACAGAAAAATTCGTATTTTAAAAATTATTATAACATTTGAGGCATCAATATTCTGATAAAATTGTTACCAATTTAATATTTTCTCTCTAAGAATTGCTCCAGTTTCAAACATGTCTTACAGATAATAAACAAAATAGCATTTTATAAATTACAAGTAAATTTTTTTATGATTTTGTTATAATTTCTATGACGCAGAATAATTTTAACAATTGGAGTATAAATTTTTAAGCGTTAAATATAAGCAAATGTAATGATATTCATTTTTATAATTATTAATGAAGAAAACATCGAGAAATAAATACGAATTTCAAATACATATGAATCACACTGACATTATAACGTTCTTAATAATGTTGTACGTTTCTTAATAATGAATTATTTTGTACAAACAATTGCATTTTAAATCAGATTACTCTCTGCTCATCTTTTTTATTGATTTATTTCATCATAATTTTAAAATATTTCGAATTAAAAATACATTTTTCAGAGAAAATTAATTTTTTTACAGAATGCTCCACTTGAACAAGTGTGAAATTTTTATTACGCACGACTTATTTAAATAAGAGGATTTCTAGAAACATTCTCCGAATAAATACTAATTCTTTGTTAAAGTTTAAAAGTGTTTTTTTTTGTGTCATTTTTTACACACGGGAATATTATGAATTACAATTTAAAATATATAGCCGAAACAATACAAATTCGAAGGTGAATGTATATATATATATATATATATATATATATATATATATATATATATATATATATATATATATATATATATATATATATATATATATATATATATATATATATATATATATATATATATATATATATATATATATATATAATGAATCATTAGGTGTCAAATACTAATACTATTATAAATTTTATGTTCCTATTCATTCCATTTAGAAAATAGAATTACTTTTTTACCCTTAAAAAAGTAAATTCAAAAATTTTTCCATTCCTCTTAACTTTTAAGAATAAATAGAAAAAGTATACACATAAAAGAAAAGGCAAATATATATATAAGTTTTTCAGTGTGAGAACAAAAATTTCCACCAAGCAATAGAAATGATAAAGGAAAAGGGGTAGGCTAAAAAATCCTTCACTTCAAAAACGTTCTCTCCCCTCTTTTATATATCTATTTTTCCTGCAAGGCCCACCCTCCTCACTCTCCGGATGTGGCATTAATCTGCCATAACTGAAGGAAAGCGGCAAAACAGGGGAACTTCGCAGTTACCAATGACGGATTGTTTGTTTCTCCGGAATTTATGGCCAATGCTAAAGCCTTCCGTAATGCTTTTGTCTGGGCATCTGGGATGCTTCATGCTATGCGAAGGGATGATGAGGCAATTGCCTACTTCTTTTTTTTTCTAGGCATTCTGATTTATATCCGAATGGAAAACCAGGGGGTGGGTAACAGCCCTACATATTAACCAATTTTTTTTCCCCATTTTCCTGTAAGAAGTAAGGTGTCAAACTAGTTATGCAGACTATTTCTGTATAGTCTGGGGGACAAATTGATTTAAAATAACCGTTTTCCATGAATGTTTTTAGGTTGATTTATAGCTCTAAGGATTAGTGGATTGATTTTACATTACACTCAAAAACTGCACGTTTGTTTCCATTGGTTCCCTCACCATGCGCCAAATGTGTTCACATTGCTTTGATTGATTACTGTTTGGCTTAATTTGATTTAAAACTTGGCGTAGATTTGTGGCATTCTTAATATCATAAGTACACTTCACGCAGAATTTGGTGAAGGCTAATAGCTTTTGGCAGAATCAATGCTGTGTTTCCTCTTGTTTAAAATTTTATTTTCGCTACCCAACCTTAAGAAATTGAATTTGTTTAATAGGATAAATTAAAACAAATATATTTTGTGTGTGCGAGTGTTTTTAAATCAGTATTGCGAATAAAAGTGGATGAGAAAAGTTACTGTCCATAAAAAATATTTATGAGAAAGTTTTACTCCTTTATTTGAATATTTGTTGCATTAAATAAAGCAAAATTCTCTGGTAGAGAATTATTATTTTATTTAATAAAATATATGATCTAAACCTTTAACAGTTAGCTTAATTAACAAAAGCTATAATTAACTTAGTAAGAATAAATTATTCTCTTTGCTGTAAGAAGCATATATTCTAACACTGAAGTCATTATAAATAAACACTGAATAGTTTAATATTTCTAATATGTGATTTATCATTTTTTATATAAAATTTTAAGAGATTTTTGATTCGTAAAATATTTTTAAAATTAAGAATGTTTCATTTATAATGAGAGGATTATGACAAATTACAATATTTCCATAAACACAAATAGAATCCAGATCTGCTAAAAATTTAAATTTTATGTTGATATTTTAATTAATAAATAATATTAATAAACAGTATATGCAGCCTGATTATTTAAAAAGTTTCCTATTTTTAAGTAAACAATTTGCACACTTATTTATTCAAACTGCTGATTACAGTTTTTAAATTCTAAATCTGGGTAAACACTAAAACATTAATAGTTGGGAAAATATATATTTTACTTTAGTGTAACTTTTGGAAATTTACTTTGAAAATAAAAATATTTTCAGAAACTTTAATATTAGTATTCTTTAAATACATACTTACAATATATTTCAACTAATACTTTCATTTTGAATAATCCCGCATTATTCTTAATAAGAGAAACATTAAAATACAATTTTAAAAATTAAAATAAAAAGTAATTTTATAAATGTTTAATTTTAAAATACTTCCCATTCACTATATTTTCCAGAAAAATATTGTGTTCTTTTTATTTATACAATTTTTTGTGTTCACAATTTTAAGTTTAACTTAATGTGTTTGTTTGTTCTGTGTTAGATCTATTTTAATCTGATAGTTCATCATTCTACTCACAGATGGCAGCACAGATGGAATCATATAAATCTTTAATGCAAATCATTAGTTAAAACATATTTTTGTAGCAGTACGTTATAAAATGTTTTTATCAAATAAAACATTAATATATTTTTTAAATTAATTTAATATATTTTAAAGTGTTTTTTTTTAAAAATTAATATTTTATATTTAAAAATGTTTTTTTTCTAACAGTAAAATGTGTTAAATCACGGTTAGTCTTTTTTCAGAAACAAGCAGTGTGGACAACGTGAAGACTAACGAAAAGTTCTGTATATAAAAGCTTAGATTGTCGGTTTCCATAGCAACACATTAATTAAAATTATCTTGTTTTACAATGTCATTATAACAATAGAGTAGGCGAAATGAGCCAGAAATCGCATTAAAAATAACACGCTTGTTAAATGGAAATGTTTAAGTCACTTAATCAGATTAGAAAGGGTTGTGGCAGCAACAAAATTTAACTCGAACACAATGGCTAAGGTGTAATCCAGCAGCTGTGATAATTCATAAGAGTAGTACATTTTAGGAAATAAATTATGACGTGTCCTAAATATTTGATTACGAATTCTGATATAAAGAAGTGTAGCGTGTAATTTTGTCATAATTACATTTTCGGATATAATATTGCACAGTTAACGCTTGAGAAAAAAATAACTTCGATAGTTTCTTCATTTTCAATAAAGAAAAAAATATCTGCTAGTCACGATAGATATCAATCATTAGAAAAGTGTACTCTTGGGAAATTGGTATATTTTTCAATGATGTGATTGGTTATATATGTATTAAGAATTTAATTAATATTTTTGATTCTTGTTGGTGTCAGAAAGATAAAGTAAAATGACGTAAAGAATAGTAATTGAGAATAAGATTTCTTGTGTTAACTTTTGAGTATAGTAACCTAACTATTATAATTTATTAAAAAATCAGGATAATTTTCTGTAAAAGTAATATATTAATTGTGTTTAATTTAACTAGAAATGTAATAAATTACATTTGTGTATTATAATAAAATAAATAAATTTATACAATTTTTAAATGTTTCGTAGCTTTTATTTATAAATATTATCGAAATAAGTTAGAGGAATCCATTTAAAATACTTTTGTTAAATAATTAGCATTGGCCAAATAGTCATTTTTTTAAATTGTGTCATTCATTCTAATATTTTTTTAGCTAACAAAATAATAATTTTTTAAGTTAGTCTTTTATTGCCCTTAGAATTCTTCGGCAATAATTTTTAAAACGTTGTATTGAATTTATTTGATCATATTTTTATAACAAGTCTTAATAATGAAGAAGTCTTCGAAGACAAATAATGAAGTCTTCGTAAACTCTATTTTAGAATTGTTGAAAATCACTTAAAATGTAATACCCAGCAATGTATTGTGGAATAAAATAGTTTGCCTGATTTACCAAATTATATATTGAGTTTGAAAACTCTACTGAAATATTGCTACGTTGTTCTTAAAATAAAAGGAATAATAAGTACATGCTGTTTTGAGTAACTTGATTGAAAATTTTCAAACTTTGTTTCTCCAACTGAATATTGATTGAAATCACTGTTGCAATACAGTTGTGCATAATTTTCTATTACAAGGTGTCATGTTGGATAATAATACACTTTCGCTGGAGAACTCTGAATCCCAAACTACGAGATTTTCGTCAAAATTCTCCTATATCTATTCCTGAATTATTGCTTCTCATAATCGCATCTTCGGTATATAATATCAATTCTCACCAATCTAAATTCTCTTCTAAATCTTCTTCCATAATCCCAATGTGAATTTTCAGCGAAGTTGACGCAACCGAAGGAATTGAATAATTCTTAGGCATTCGTTCACTACATTTCTCGTTTTAGTGCGTGGAACTGTCATCTTCTGTGGATCTGTACCCTCGAGGAGGCGTTTTAGCGAGGCCTCCCTCCAGAAATTTGTATATGGCGGATTGGCAACAAGGGTTTGAGGAGATTTGCTGAGGCTCATTTGCACTTACTTACCACGAGGGCACAGCTCGCTCCATTGCCAGAAAAGGGGAAGCAACCTATCCAGATGACAAATCCAGTCGACCTGCGTCAAATTCGTAATCTGCATTCGCCTGCATATTTTAAAGGGTATCTTCGAAATCCTCTGCAGTGGTTTCCAGACAGCCCAGTTGAGTGTTTCAAATCGCGATTGTGTGGATCTAAATGTGTCGGAACTAATCTCACTTTAATTGCTCGATATGTTCTTGGTTGCTATAAAACTTCCTTGGTTCTTCAAGATCAAACAGTGAAATTTGAGTATTTGAGCTACAACTAGCAAGTTTCTAATTCTATGCTAGGAATATAAATTGGCACCTTGAAAAATAATTCGTATAATAAATTTCATCTTATGTGATACTAAATTTTTAAAAATATTTAGTCTCGATTTCATAAATATGTGTTTTTATGGAAGTTAAATATAAAAAGGGAATTATTTAATTTTGACTCAAAAAAGTGTGTTTAATAAGCAGATATGGAATCAAATATATAGACTAATTTTAGTTTTTTCATTTTATAAATAAAATATCAGTATCATAAAAAAAATTCAATTGTAGCGTTTCAACTGCCTCTTTGTTAAGGAGCTTAGCATATTGTTGTTTTTCCAGCATTAATTTTGTCTTTAACTTTCTTGGTTATTGAGATAGGTTAGGAATTTGCAATATAGTGGTAATTCTCATTAAAATGGTGTTATAAATGAATATTAGAGTTTCTACATCAGTGATTTGTTAAATGAATTCAAATTGCTTAGACATCTCAGGATATTTCCATGAGAAATGCAAAATAATTCAAATATTTTTCTCGTGGCTCACTGTACCTGTGTGTAGTTGAAGATGTCTTGAGTTGGAGACCAATTACTGTTGCACAGCAGCAGATGAATATAGCACTTCCGCATGCATGCTTGTCTAGAAGGGTTTGTTTGGAATTTTCCTGGTTTACTCCTTTGTGACGCATGATATTATCGCTGAAAATCCTATCGAAAAGCAGCGTACAAACTAGGCTCTAAAATGCCTTATTACAGCCATAGTCTGTTGGGCTAGCTATTATATAGTGTTTTGTTGTTGTACCAGCATGATTCCCTATACCTAGCCCTAATTGCATTCTACCAATTAGATAGAAGCAGCCATTTACTATACGATGTCAAATTAGCTTTCCTAATGGCTTATTGACTCATGGCTTTCGCACTAAACTTAAGATTTTAGCAACATATCTGTTGTATTAATATCACAGCAGTTCAAAGCTTAAATTTTGCGCTGTTAAAATTAATATAATATAGCGAACAAATTCTATTTCTCATTATACTAAACAGCTACATTGGTTGACAATAACTTTGATGAAATTCAAGTTATGATTATTTTTTGCTAATAATATTAAAATTTTCAATAGCAATTTTTATTGCTAAAAATTTTAATATATATATATATATATATATATATATATATATATATATATATATATATATATATATATATATATATATATATATATATATATATATATATATATAATACGAAACGACAATTTCGGTGTCATGTCCACATTTCAATGAAAGTTTTGTATTACTTTGCATCTACAGAATCGAACATTGCAGTTGCTTGCACAAAATGTACAACTATTGGAGAAAATCTTTCATATATTTCTCTATAAATGTCAACAAACTAATATATATAATCGCATTTGGAAGTTTCTATAAGTCAAAGGGGTTAAGAAAGCTACAGCAGCTTTTTTCTTTTCAATTTTTTTCTTTTTCCCACCCCCTCCCCTTCTATTCTGCCGCAAAAGGAAACGTGTTTTCGGAATACAAAGGAGGTTCGACCAATGTGCTAAAAAGCTGAAAAAATATCGCAAAAATGATTTTTTTCCCTTCTCTTTAACCTGGCGATCAATAATATTGCAAGAGCAGCAGCCAAAAGAGTTTTTCGAGAATGCATATTGCATCTTCCTCCGGTTACGTTGGCGTCATTTTTCAATGCAAGAATTTTTCGGACTTCCCATTTGATTCCTAGAGAGTTTACAAAAGAAAAGTAAAAAAAAAAACCTCTCCTAAGCTTTTTATTTATTATAAATAATGTTATTTGTGTTCAAATCTGAGAAAGTCTCAAAGAACTAGGAACACAGAATACAATCTCGTATTTCTTTTAGTATTTGGAAAGTAGTTTTCGAAGGTTGTGCTCCTAGAATATGATTGGTTTCTTTCTTACGAAGGGAAAAATCAGTATCTTCAATATTCTTAAAAAAAAAAAAAAAAACTGGATTTTTATTTCCTTTAAAACACAAGAAGTATCGATTTGTGAATATATTTGTTCTATGTTTGTATTTATTTACATAAATACAGTTCAGAAATCACCGCCTTTTAGCGATATATCCTCTGTTTTTCCAATGGAAGTTATTCTGAGCTGTTGATCCTTTTATTCCAGCTTAATCTGAAATAGTAGATATAGCTATATACATTTTGTATGAATTGGTGCTCACAAAATTCGAAAATGGTGTTTTACGATTAAATTTTGGACAAGTTTATATTCTTGGCTTTTAATGCTTATAAAAATAAGTTCAAAGATGATATAAATATGCTTAAAGTGATACAAATTAAGAATTTTTTACCCATTTAAAAACAATTTTAAAAAATTTAAATATTAAATAAGATTTTTTGTTTTTAAAAATTTACTTTTTTAAAAATCTTTGTAGCATAATGTAAATTAAATGAAGTAATATTTTGGATTTCAAATAGAAAAGAAATTAGAAATTTAATTAAAATATCACAATCGATATTATTTTAATTAACTTAAATTATTTAAATTATCTGTGTACTCTTAAACATATTTGAAAACATTAAATATAAACCCCGTCAAGAGTAAGAATTCTTTGTAAATAAAGCTAATACTTTAGCAAAAAAGTTGCTAAAATTAAATTTATTTGCTGGTACATTTAAGGCAATAATTTGTCACTTAGCAAATATTTAGTTTATTGAGTATATTGTAATAAGTGTAACCGTATGTATTATTTCTGAAAAAAATGCTTAGAGATATTCAATTTTTTCTCTGTGTATTTCGCTATATATTCAAACTAAAAATTTCATATAATATATATTATACTTTTTGTCATGAATTCAACTTTTAATGATTCCTATGTGTATTTATACTCTCTTCTCATAGAAGCTCAATATAAATTCTTAAAGCTTTTTACTTATTGTACCTTAAGTTTTTAACTCTAAATAAAATACAAATTCAGGAAATGTGTCAGCTGTAATACTTTGCATTATTTCTTACGTCAAATTGTTTCCTTTTATCTAGATATTCCAGAGTATAACAGTCAATCTGGAATTATCTTTCTTTGGGCAGATATAGCATATAAATATTGCTGATATTTTTATTTATCCCTTGTCATTTGGATTAGTTGGCGACATTAAATTTGGTCACCATGTGGCCAAGTTCTTGATGTAATGATGTGCAAGCTTTTGGTCTTGTCTTAAGGGTTTCTTCAGATTTTCAGCGGGATTAGATTGTGATACTAACCATTATATTGAGTAATTCTTATTTCTAAGCGGCTAAGACATCAGGTGAATCATCAAATAGATCAGTTTTGGAAGAAAGTCATTGTGTAAATGTGATGACAATACGTGTTCATCAATAAGAAGTTTGTATCTCTGTATGCCTGTTTTCATTTATATCTTTTACTGAAAAAAAACTAATTTTGTTCTGTTCAGAACCAAAAGATAGTTTTGTACAGTTCATTACAAAATGATACTTTTACCAGAATAATAATAAACTCGTCAGCAGCTAATGAATGGAAATATTTTGTCTACAATGTTGCCATTAAAAGTTATATTTCGGCAAATATTATATACCATTAACGTTGGTATGAATATAGCGATAAATATCGTCTGATCGCTATTAGTTTCCAAATGAAATGAATAATAGCTTTGATGATAAAATATATCACTTTTCGCTATGTGATAATTTAAAAACAAATCAGTGTTAAAATTTCGCTTGAATTAAAAACTTATGTTAAAGAGAACAATATATTGTTATCTTAACGGCAAAACATGGTAATATCTACTTTAGTGTAAGATTTAGTCATAAATTTTTATTTGTATATTAAAATCTATGGAATATTTTTAAAAACTGAACACTTAGCATATATTTGAGTATATTTGGTACATAATTAATTAGCCTACAAGTGGTTACATTGTTCAGCTATCTTAATATTTTATTTAGCATATATGCCTTACAAAATAAGAAATAGCAATCCCATTCATTTAACATTTTGTGATAGTCACTTATCTTTAATTTTTATTTCTTTCAATGCCTCTATTTTATTGAACAAACTGCATTAAAGATTAAAAAACCATTGGAATTTGAAAAAAAAATCTGATCAGAATTCACACCTTTGGTATCATCACCATGTTAAATAAAATCTGTACAGACATTTGCTTTACTATCATAAGCTCCCATCAACAATGTGACATCACATCTTCATCCTATTATACTTTATCTTGCTTTCTTACTTTTTTCCCCCTCCATCCCCAGCAAAGCTGTATCTATCTGAAATTAAATTCATGATAATGTCCTTATTAAAAACTCTTTTGAAGATGAGCCTTTTAGTCCACTTTATCCATAAAACTTCGCCATCTGTAATACATCGGCGACCCTTTACTAGCAATGAGATTCAAAACCTCTGTATCTCAAAGGCAAGAAAATAAATGAAAAAAAAAACCTCGTAAAAAAAATGGACGGCCTGCCAGGTTGAATGAGGTCCTACCGGGAGACCCGTTGCCGAGACCCTCATGAAATATGGATCACGGAGCTCTTGGTATAAAATAAATAAGAAATGGAGCAACTTCTCCAAGCCTTTCTCATGGATGGTTGCATCCTGCCCAGATTGAAGGCGACTGGCCGTGATAGAGGAAGGGTCACACTCACACATTTTTTTGTAGTCCTCCAGAAAAGTTACTCTTTCACAGCACAGTGTTGTTTCCGGGAGAATTTCTTTGGTAATTAGGATCGAGGCTATATTTTTTAGTTATACAGCCGTCTGTCATTGAGCATTAATTTTTTTGTTCAGACTTATTTCGAAGAATCTATTTGGAATTCAGTCTAAAATTTGCGACGGCAACTCGTTCTGAAGTTTCTATTATAGCCACGAAAACTTAAATGAATATTAACCAATTAATCGGATCTTATATTTGTTGAAAATACTTATAAATAAACTCTTGATTGATATGTTGAATTGGATTATCTTGCTGAGAGACGATGGTATGATATTGGTCTCATTTAATAAATTTATAGAAAATTCGATAATAAAGTTAGTAATTATATAGGAGTGTAATTCATTTACCTAACCATTACTTTGATGCTGAAAACTATCATTAAAAAAATTTCGGCTTATTCTGTGTGCAATAGAGTTGCATTCGAAAATCATTTCAAAACTTTCGGAGAATGATTGAACAATCTCTTAAATATTTTTTTTTAAATCTGTTCTGCAAAACTATATGAAAAGTTACAATAAGTAAATTCAAAAGTATTTCATTTACTTACTACTATAGATTTAGTAATAAAATATATACGTAAGTAATGAGTTTGATAAATATAAACGTAAAGAACACCAATCTTTCATTCTTTTCATATAAAATATTTAAAGGCTTAATTTATACTTCCCGACATGTCAATATTAATTGAGGGTAGCTATAGATTATGTAGAGCCCATATATTTTTGTTCAACATTAACCTGATTTGTTACATGTATATTACATGCATACATTGCGCTATAAAATTTTAAAACATTTTATAAGTTTTTTCCTTTTAATATGTATGCTATGAATTAATTTGATTTTATTAATATTATTGCGAATTTTTCTTACTTTCAAATGATGAAGAATTTTTATAGTAATCGTACTTATTTATGATAATATTTTTTTGATTTTTAATCGCTATTTTCTTTAAAAGTTTATGTAGTTAAAATAATCCTAAAGTATTATATTAAAACACACATTACTATATATTTCTACATTTTACAAAACTTCTTACATTCTTAAATTACATAAATCACTGTGTTCCAATTCAACTTTTGAATTATATATTTTTACATATAAATTCTTAACTAATATTTATAATATCGTTTTTATCTCAATCTTAAAACATTAAATTTTCTCTTTCATGTTGAAAATAATGTATTTTATAACAATAGATATTGTATCATGAAAATTATTTCTCTTAGATAAATCGCACTTTGTTAAAAATTAGAAGTGCATGGACATATTAAATTTAATATTTTGCTAGCTCTATATCTATATTAAAATTATTTCATATCTGTTTTAAAATTTATTAATATGAATTAATTCCCTTGTAAATATTTAGAAAAATTGAACACTTTCTTAAAACAAAATTATTTTAATATTCTTATGAGATATTTTAATTACTATGTTATTAATATTTATATTTAAATTCTAATTTCCACCTCAACGAATAGAATCTTTAAAATATATATTTTACTCCGCATCATTAGTTTTCTCTGTACAATGTTTATTATCTAAATGTATCCAATCACTCTACAAGGTATCGAACCAATCGATGTCTAGCGCATGACCTTGTATGTCAGCTAACCGATGTTGCTACTGAAAATAACGAATGCAGGTGGAGTTGGCAGGTGATAATTGGATTCCAACCACCCTCTGATCTCGTTGATCCCTGTCAAGGAAACATCAATGATGCTGCTCAAGATCAACGAATAAACTTCGCACCAATGTATATTGGCGCCAAGTTTATTCTGAGATTTCGACCAACTGCAGCCAAAATTTGGTTTATGATAGAAACAAGAGCTTTATATTTTCTTGTTTTAAAGCTCTTTTTTTCTTGATCAATATAAATCAGCTAAATATAAAATTTCACTAAATTATATTTAATTTTTTTCAAGCATGGCCAAAAAGAAAGGTAAATCGGCGATTGAATTGCCGAAAATTTTATTTCCAATTTTTGTAATATTTACTGATTACAAGAGATGCTAAGTGAATAATATAAATATTTTCAAAGAGTTAATATTTTGATTTTTTATGCCTTATACTATATAAATAAACAACATATATAAAAAAAATAAATATCAATTATTTTCAACATATTTATGTTTTACACCTTATTATTTCTGCAATAAGAATAAAAAATAATGATTTTAAAAATTAGAAAAAGTTTTAGAAATTATGTTGAAGTCAAACATTTTTAATGATATAAATTTTTTAAAAATTATTACTTAAATTAATTAAAATATTTATTTTGTATTCTAAATATTTATTCAAGATATTAATGCGTTAAAATTTAATATGCCTTTTGCATAAATCTTGAAAAGCAAAGTTTTTTTTTTGTATTTAAAAATCGTAATTAAACTTTTTTTAGTAATTTTATTTGAAGATTTGTATTAAGTATAAGATTTATATTTGTATTTCCAAACAAATAATAAATCTTATAATTATTTTATTTTTCCATTAATGTCACTTGAAAATATTCTTAAAATCTGTCGATATTTGAAGTAAGCATATTTTAGAAAGATATAAAATGATACTGAAAAATAATAAATTTAATAAATATTTATGTCAATTAAAAGAAATCTCGGTTGCTTTTTCCTCAAGTTTACATAATCAATTTTTAATAAATAAGATTTTGTAAAATAAATAAAAAAAGTTTTAAATTTCAATTTATGTTTTATTGAAAAATATTTATATATTTATTTTAAATTATTAACGCTCTTTTAATAACTATTTAAGATTAAATAACTGGTGTTATAAACGCAGCTTTAGAAATAGCAATAGAAAAATATCCTATAGCATAATTCTATTTATCGATAATTTAATAATATGATTATAAATTATGTATTTATCTTTAACATTTAAGTAAAAGAGTAATATCATATTTTTTCTCCCTTATTGAAATATTCAAGATGTTTTTCCTTAATGAAGATTATTTTCCCTGCCTTGTTATTCTGAAAGAAATAATTTTCGGCTAAATATAAGCTCAGTCATGTAAAAGATAAATAAATAAATGAAGTTCTTCTATTCACACATATAATTTTTTTTTTTGAAATTTTATATTTTCTTCTTTTAAAAGGGGAAATTTTTCATTGTATATACATTGTTATAATAACTTCTTATAATATGCATTGTTCAGTTTGAAAAAAATTAAAAGAAAAGCGTTATATATAAAGTCTTCCTCACTATCAATTTTGATAAAAAAGTTTTCTTTTATAAATTTTCAAATATACATGAGAGTTAAAAATGCATTAATAAAAAGTTGTGGCAATGATTTTTTTCTAGCAAAAAAATAAATAATATCTAAGATTATTTTAACTACAAAAATATTTTTATTGTTATATTTTTATAAATCTTTTATCATAACAAATAAGAATTTTATGTGTTAATGTTTTCATGTTTTTTATAAAGAACTTGAATTAAATATTTGGCCGAAAGTATTCGAATATAAATTTCTATTATATTACTGAGAATATTTACAATTTGGGGTGATTAAATTGACATCTACTAATGGAACTAGACATGATTCAAGTGCCATCTTTTAGAAACACATAGCATTATTTCTTTTTTTTTTTATCAAGTTCCATAAAAGGGAATAATATACACGTACAGCTATATTAAATTAACTGTTTAAAAAGTATTCTTAATAAATAATTAAATCAATAGTTGAAAATGTGAGAAATTTATTTAATTATAGTAAAATTTTTCAATAATAAAATATTTTAACAGTTCCTAAATGAGGAAAATTTTTTAATAACTATTGAAGCTTTGATAGATATATGAAATTATAACTAAAATTTGTGGTCAAAATAATTTTTTGAGAAATCATATAACAGCTAATTGTGATCATTAGTATAAATATAATACCCTAGAACTTTATAAACAATGAATATTCTTAAAATTTCTGTTTAGTCTGATTTTTGTTAAAATATTTTAGCGAAATTATATATTATTAGTATATTTTTCAGTATAACTGATAGTTCATGTTAATAAATTATAAGCAATATAATTTTTTATATTTATTGTAAGTTACAAATCTGGTACTTGTGCAAGTGAAAAACTAATCATCTTCTTTTATGTGTACGATGATTTTTACCCATTTGTATTTTTGATATTTATCGTAAGTTACCAATCTTGTACCTGTGCAAGTGCAAAATTAACCATCTTCTTTTATGTCTCGGTGATTTTTACCCATTTGTATTTTTGATATTTATCGTAAGTTACCAATCTGGTACTTGTGCAAGTGCACAACTAATGATCTTCTTTTATGTCTACGATGATTTTTACCCATTTGTATTTTTGATATTTATCGTAAGTTACCAATCTGATACATGTGCAAGTGCAAAACTAATGTTCTTTTATGTGTATGGTAATTTTCACCCATTTGTATTTTTGATATTTATCGTAAATTACCAATTTGGCACCTGTGTAAGTGCAAAACTAATCATCTTCTTTTATGTCTACGATAATTTTTATCCATTTGTATGAAAATAATTGTATAGCTGTATACAGTATCATACTGTGGTCATCATTGAGGAGAAATGAGATACCTTTAATTCTAGCTAAGAAATTTGTTAAATTTAAAAAATGTTGTATAAAATATATGTTTATTTTATTAAATTATTTTTGAATCAGAATTATATTGGAAGCGTTGCACAAAATTTTAGAATTATTCATTCATAGTATAACAAATTTATATAAGACTTTTTTTAAGATACAGAGTCTTAAAAAAAAAGGATTATTTCTTTCTTCAAGTTTCTTGTTGAATTTTCTTTTCTTTTTTGATCGATCCTGTCTCCTCTCTACCCTTTTGACACCAATCTATCTACTTCAAAAATCCGACTCGCGCAATTGAGTTTTCCTTAGTTCATACTTATAAGTCTCATTTCTTTCTATTTTTTTTCTCTACACCCTATAGAATGGTTACGTTTCTCTGCTTCCCAAAGCAAACGAAAACCAATCTGACACATCTGTTACAAATCATAAAAGACAGCGAAAAAGAAATAATAGACGACATAACTTTCAAACACGCTACCCACGGTGCATTAAATTTTATGTGTTGAAGATATTCTCTTTGTAAATGTTAAGCGACGAAATGAGAATATCAATTTCTGGGAAGTTATCCTTCTTGGACTGTTGGTGACTTTAGTGGTGATAATAATATAATGAGATCTTTTTTGAAAAAAAATTTTAAACGTAATAAAGAATTTTTAAAAATGTGTGACATTTTTTGGATAATTTGTTTTACTTCAAAATATAACTTTATTCTTACAGTATTGCAAAAGAAACCATAATTAAATACTCTCATCATCCTTAAAATGTGACGATAAACTCAAAGGAAAGTGCGTACAGATTTTAAGTATTATTGTTACATTCAAGGCCAAAATTCTTGCGCTATCTTCTATGCATCTATTGCCTTTATGCTTAAGGTTCCTTTGTGTTTGAGGAAAATCTAAACTCTTATACGACATTCACTAAACCAAGTCACTTGAATTTCCATGTAATAATATTCGTCATACCATTTCAATAGCCATAATTATTTACAAACGTGTAATGAATGGTAACTTTAGTTTGTAAGCAACTGATACTTTAACTCTATACATTTTCAAGAAGATTTTTTTATCTAATGGCGGGCACACTTGGGTGACGAACCCTATGCCACAACAAGACCAGAACTTGCTACTCGTTTATCGTTACCCAGCGGGCACCTGTGAACCAAGTCACGGAGGCGAGTAGCGTTACCCGTGCCATACTACCATAAATCCGTTTATAGGGTGGGCCACATTCATGCAACATCACAGAAGAAAGGACAGAGAAACACAGAGAGAACAGAGAAGGAAAGAAACATCCATGCCCGAACCGGGATTCGAACCCGGGACCCACAGCTCAGGAATCAGGAACGCTAACCACTCAGCCATCGGTCTGCCTTTTCAAGAAGATTATATCTAGTGATTTATAGATGACAAAATAATTCATTGGAAACATCCAGATTATTAATTAAACCGTACTTTAAAGATTTTGGTCTAGAAACATCTTACATTATTCTCTCAGGAAATTCGTTTATTATTTGAGTGCATGAATGAATGACTGATAGCTGTAGAATCTGACGGTATAACATTTTTAATTATCTTAATTCCCAACTCTATATACACATTTTCCATCCCATTGGAAGTACTGAATTGACGGCGAAGGCATCAAGTTAGCTTTTTAATGTTTTTTGGCATCGATGGTAAATTTTCCTAGATCAGTCCTTACAGATGCGCATGAATTTTACACCGAATTGATGGAATTTTTGCCGTAGCGTTTCTTATTTTTTTAACAAACTATTCAACTCAGATGAATAGCATTGATTTCAATCATTAATTAAAGACTGTAAGTGAGTGGATAGTCCATGGTTGAAGAAATAAAGCATAAAATTAAACATTCTTATCACATTTGAACACTTATTGTGGATCGAAAAATGTTGAATTTACTTGTATTTCCCCTGAAGTTTTTGATGTTTCATGCTCTCAGTGTCTGTTAATCGTGTCATTTTGCTTTCAGAATCTGTTGATTTTGGTCATGCAGATTTAATTGACACAGATATATTTCGTCATGAATTAATATCATGAGCATAAATGGAAACCTTGGCAAATGCCATTCACGCATTTATTATTTACATACACCTATGATTCAGTATAATTATTCTAGTAATAAACATGGATGCTATAAAATATTTATTCTATGTCAAAATTATCTCCAAAATGCAGTAAAATATGAACTATTTACCTAATATAAGCATGTGACATACTAGTCAGGATTTTGATTGCATTAAAAAAGACTGAATGTATTATTAAATGTTTTCACTGTGTTTTTTTTTAATGGCTGAAGTATTTGATACTTTTCTTATGACGTTTATGACACTTTTAAATGTGTTTTGTATTTTTCCTTTTATAAATAAATTCTATGAAAAACTTTTTCTATTAATAAAGTTTTTCTATATTTTCTAATAAAATTTATTTTATAAATACATTTCCCTTAATAAATATATTTTAGTTCCCAAGTATTTTGAAATCTTATTTACTCTTCATAATTGCATATCTACCTTGTTTAAAGAAGTTGCAGATATGACTTGAAATCTCGTATTTACCACAATGATTACTATAATGTAATAAAAATTATTCATTTCGTATAAAAATAGTTTTTTAATCTTATAATATTCTCAATATCTCCAACTGCTTTTATTTGGTGATAAAAATGCATTTAAAATGTCCATTTCTTGTTATATACACATTTGGAATAAATGTCTTTTATTTTGTAATAACACTTAAAAATATACTTACAAATTTTTTCAATTTGTGTTTAATATAGTTATCTTACAGCCCAAAATAGTTTAGTTCAGGATAGCAAAAAAAAACAATATATATTTATTTTAATAACAAATATAGGGATTTTTATTTAGTTTATTTTTATTTTAAATTCAAGGTTCCAACAGTTAAAGAAAACATTTTTATCCATTTACAACGTATCCAAAAAATACTTAATATTGCACACGTATCTTACAGATTTTAGCCTTTGACGAAGCTATTTCATTCATAATTGTGTTCTATCCAGCTGCGCAATTGAAATTAGTAGAAAGAGGCAAATAGAGGTGAGAAGCAAACAGAGGAAATCTACATGAAGAACGTGTAGATTTCCTCTATTTGCATCTCACCCAGCTGCTGTAACTTCAATATGGATCTAGCCCCTAGCATTAATTTCGCTGAAATTCATGTTTCCATCTTTTCTGCCAGGGAACAGGAGTGGAGTTAAAGAGTGTTTTACGCCTTCTGTGGGAAAGCCTCCACACCATCCTTGCGTGCTAGGGGTCACGGGAGCGATATCACCAGCTTTTTGCGTGTGTGGTTGGTAGCTTGGCTTCCAAACTGTTCGTTATCTGCGCGTCTCTTCTTTTCGATAAAGAGACTTACGCTAAGTTTGATTACAAACTACAACGTTTGTGCGCTTATTCAGGCTCCTACCATAAAGATAGCGTCACACACACACTCCTTGGATGGGAAGGAAACATTCTTATCTAAAGGATTTTATGTATCGGTGCACTTTTACTCGGAAGTTATTGGCATTTACGATTTAAGTGCGTGGTTTCCAGTTTCATCTGTGCCAGTGAATCAAAGCTAAGTCTTCGCAGACTTATGTCTGTAAAAGGATCCACTGGTTTTGCTCGCGTTTTATTAGACGAATTAAACGTTTCATGGGTTCTGTAAAATGCTGACACGTGTTCTGGAGGAAACATAAACATGAAGAGGGCTTGTGTACGATTTATAACCGTCTGCTACCAAAAGAGCTTTTAAGATGTTCTCTGACATGAGGAACATAATAAGCTACTGAAAATTATAAAATTCAAATGGCGGATTCTGTAACTGTTGCGTTATCGGATACATTGCTGTCACAATCGATTTATTTTTGTTGGAATCAAAATGAACTAATGTTATAGTTCATGTGAAGGCTGATTAATAATGCATGTTTTTTTAAACTTTCGTGTATTGTAAAAGATTATGTTTTTGAAGTCTATATACATAAAAAAACTAATACACAAATGCATGTATAATAATCATGTACTAAAACTATAAATAAATACCTGTATACTGATATTAAAAGTATGTTAATTAATACTTGTATACGATTTCTAAGGGCCCATTAGTGGAAAACTTCTTAAAACATTATGCCTTAAAACAGATAATCAGTTATTGCAAATTATGGTATTCACATAATAGATTTTAATTATTGATGTAGTTCTGTTGTTGTTACTTATGACACTTAGACAAGTCATACTCGCTATGCCTTGGCTATGCGAATTTAAGTCAATAGGGAGCGTCTTTCGTTTTAATCAGAGCACCACGAAGGTGAGAGTACGTCTTTGCCCTTTAAATCCTCCGATAGATGGCACCACCAGAGGACCCACTCATTTAATTTTGACATAGACCTGAAAGGGAAGGAAAGTTTCTCCAGGCCATTGTACTCATGGTAGCTGTTCAATGACTGACCACAGGACTTTCGATTCCACAGATTTAACGAGCACGTATATCGCATGTACTCGGTGGGTCTTTGGTGGCATTGGGAATCGTGATGTAGTTCTAAATACAGCATACACTCCAGAACACTTTTTCATTTAAATCGCAAAAAATTCTTATATAATATAACAAAATCTTATATTAAAGCATTTTTTAATTATTAACATCAACTGTTTATTAAAGCATTTTATATTGTTGCTAATGTCATAAATAAAAATTTTTGTTTTCCCTCGCTTTGTTTTGACACAATATGTGAGAATATTCCCACTAAACTGGTAAAGCTCCCCGTATTTATGTACAAGAGAGTTGCTGGTGTCAACTGTCAACAATAAGAGATATATTTCTTAGTGTCTGGAATCAAAAATGTGAAAAAGTAGAAAGAGTTCTCAATGTAATTAAAATATGCATCAAAGTCATTTTCTCATTACATTTGTAACTTTTTAACCAATATTTCAAATAAATGGAAAATAATATTAATAAATTTTTATTATTATAATTCAACATATATAAATTAAATAAAATTACAAAATTTTCATTCATCATTACTTGATGGGGCCTCATGCTTTTTGGAAAATAAATTCTAAAATAATGATTTTGTTACTTGAAATGTTAATTAATAAATCTGAATTTTAAGTACAGATATATACAATAATGTCAAGTATTTAAGTGCAAATTTTTCTACAATAATAGGAAAAAAATCAAAATTTTAATCGCATAAACACTTCAAACATCGACAATCTGATCTTTATTGAATATACAATAGGTTTGCAATTTAATCTTTATTAATCGTCGTTATAATCAAGAAAAAAAATAAAATAAACTTCTTTTTATTCAAGGTCTGTGTAAGAACAACAAGTTATTCTAGATTTCTAAAAATGGATCCGTAAAAATTGTTCCCTTTGCTTTTGATGGTATTGTAAAATCAGTAGCAACTTGGTATTATTTTACACAACACAAAAGATTCACAATGAGAATGGGAAAAATGAAATATGAATTCCGCTAGAAAAAGCAAGTGTAAAACACTGTCTTTTCATTCGTATCAAAAACATAAAGAGTACAGATACTAGAATGGCCAAGCAGAATTAAGCTTTGTTCGAAACAATGCTTCTGACTTACATTTTGCCTTAGTTCTGTTTCCTGAGTGAGCTCGTTATTTTTTTCCCGGAAAATCCCAAATTCCTTTCCTTTTAATTTTGTTTATCATAACGGAGGATAAAATGCCCATCTTTTACTCCGTTTTTTATTCTTTTATTCCGAACACAAATGAACACCACAACGGAGAAATGAAAGATTTTTTCTTCTCATTTTAATTTTACTTTTGTTATGAGAATGCTACGATTTTCAAGTTAAAATTAAATACGAATCGTGTTTTGTTTCTATTTAGTGAATCTATATTTTGTGTGTGTATTTTTAAGGAATGTAATACTATAAAATTAAATACATTCACATAATTTTTTTTCTATGATATTTATAAAATTTAAATAGCTTCTCATAAATTCAGAAAATTTCAAATAATTTGATATTTAAAATTCTCTGAAACTTAAAACTTGAGATAAATTTAGCTGAAGAATAAATCTCTACTTTTTATATTTTTTTTCATTTAATTTATGCCTATTTTAAATGTATACATTCTTTTTGTTAAAATAACGGTTACATTTTCCTTACACGTTAATTTAGATTTAACAATTTAAAAATGTAAAAAAAGACTGTCTTTCATTTAAATAAGATATTCATTCCCAGAATAAAATATAAGATTTTCTGACTATATTTATTCTAAGAAAATAAAAAATGATGTATAAGAAATTTTGGCACTAAATATTCAAGCATTATATATATATACTATATTTTTAAATAAAGATACCTATTTGTTTAAATATATTAAAACACAGACTATTTTTACGAAAAAATTCTCATTTAAAATTTACGTAGATTTTAAACTCAACAAAATGTTTCCGTATATAAAATTTTTACATATTCATATAAGAGTGATTATTTACATTTTTTATAAATGTAAGCTATTAAGTTTAATATGAATGAGAAGTTCTCCATATTAATTTTTTAGAGATTTTCCGAAATCGTTCAAGCAAAACTTTTAAGACCCACCAAACTTTTTCTTTGTGAATGTTTAATTATGTTTTTAATTTTTGCTAGAATAACTTTTGCTTTTGAATTATTTTTGCTTTTTACACGTCTCTATGTTTCCCATTTCTTCACAAAAGACATGAATTAGTCACTGTATTCTAAACGACAGGTTTAAAGATTATAACAGGCACATTAAAAATTTATAACGTAAATTTAAATATATATTTTTTGCAGAAAATATTATTTATGAATATATATTTCCCCATTTAAGATTTTAGAATGCAAGTTAATAATAACAGCTTGCACAATCTTAAAGAGAAAGATTAATTTGAAATATCAAAGGTAAATTTTGATGATTCACTCAGTTGTGATTTTTATTTTTATTTGGTATTCCTTCGGTAGATTTGCTAAGTTATTAAGTGCCATGCACAATTTTATATCACACAAAGATGATACACTGTTTAAATATTTCATGCTTGTAAAAAAGCATATGATTAATACATGTTTAAAATTAACTTCTCGATATAAATTTTATTTTTCCTCATAAAATTTTGAAATCTTTTATTTTTTTCTACTATTTGAATGTTTTATTGTACAAAGTACTTAATAAACTAAAACATTCATGGAAGTATATTATGAATCAAATCCATAAAAAAAGAACTATAAAATATTATTTTAGTACCAAAACGTTTTTAAGAGCACTATCTTATTTAACTATTATTTAAAACATTTTTTATTAATTAAATCCAAAAGGCGTTATTTTATTGCGAAGAAAACAAGAACCTCTAAAATCTTTACTAATACAGAAACACGAGTAGTTAATTGCTTCAAAATATTTTATCGCATTTATAGGAATTTATAAAAATGAATTCATTTGATCTTTCTCAAACACACACCGACTTAATTAAAAGAACATATTCAGAATGCTGCATTTTTTTTTACCATTTTATTCCACAGAGACCACTATATTAAAAAGAGCATTCAATGGCAAATTGTTCTGATTCTCAAAACACAGTTAATGACACAAACCGCAACCTTGCTAAGCTATACCCAGAGCTTTACTCAGCTCTTTTATGAACCAGATACGAGTTCGCCATCACGCAGTACAAAGTTCCATAAAGGCATCTTTGTCCGAAAACTCTAATGCAAATGAACTGGCAACAAATTAGAGGATTGGCAGCTAGCAGCATTAAACTGCTGCAGTACGAAAAAAAGTGAAATTGAGTATACGTAAATTTTTTTTCTTTCAGGCCTCTATTATCTATTCATTGAATTTTTTTCTTTTTCTTGAGTTCAGAATTGGAGTGGGGGTACGGGGGAACAACGGATGTCACATGACTCGTCCACATGTGCGGTATAAGGTGAAGAAGAGAAAACTGAGTAACTTAAGACATGAGATGACTTGTTTTTATTTCAGCTCAAAGCACTCTAAGATCAAGCGATGTACTAAACGGGGGTGTTATATCAACTGCATATATGTATTATTAAGCGAGGCAATTAATGGTCCAATATATTTGCTTGTAGTTCAAAAATCAGTCAATAATAATAAAGAATAACATTTGCGGTTTTTCCCCACTTCTTTGCTTTATATTTTTTTTTCAATCAGCCAAATACTTTTCTTGGTAATTTTAAAGCTAATATTTACTATCTTGAAGGCTGCATTCCAATTATAAAACAGACAAAATTTATAAAAATGTCTTTAAAAATATTTTATTTATCAGCAAGGATAATTGAGGTCAAGAAAATATCGTGCAATAGTGAATATTTCACTTCTTTGAAAACACATTTTAATCAATCAATTATTAACCTTGATAACGAATGAGTAATGCTAATACAAATTTTATCATTGTTTGTTTGTAAATTGTGTAAATAATGAAGATGTTGGTTGTATAGTAGTAAAAAGTATTATTTCCTCTGAAATAAGTAACCTTGAATAACTAAGATGCAAATAATATGTTCCTAATTACTTTTCATTATTGTAGTTGATTATATAATTTTCCGTTCGACTGTTCAATTAATATCAAGTTAGTGATTAATGCTACTGTAATAACCAGGCACTAAGAATAAGTATTATCGAAAACATAACAAAAAGATTAAGAGATACTTCATAAGCAATTATTTTACTACACTTATATTTATACAGAAAAATTCAGATGAATTCCACGAGTAAAATAAAATAATATAAAAAAATCTTCAAAAAATTTATTATATATGGATATAAATAATTTTGTTCATTTCCTAATAAATAACAGTTTTTATTATAGTTTCATATAAATTATATTTCCATTGAAATACGAATGCAAGTAATTTTTAATATGGGTGTTATGAAATTAATATTTTGAAAATTATTATAATTTGACAGTTTTATCCGTAAGATTTGGCATAACTTCTCCGAAATTCTACTAATAGAAAAAGTACCAAAAATTGTTTCTCAAAATTTAAGCAAAGAATACTACAACATGAAATTATTAATACATTTTTGAGAAATAATTAAAAATAAAGTTCATTGGTTTAAAAATTAATTTTTTGTTTAGTTCCAAATAAGACTATCCTAGCAAGAAAACGCGTAGTTTCTCTTTTATCAGTAGAAAAATAAAGAAATTAATAAGATTCTATTAGATCTAAAAATCATAAATTGTATATTGATTAACACCTTATAAAATATCCTAGTTTAAAAAACTTACTATAAACTTTACGGTTTCTTGAAATTGTAATGATCACATTGTACAAAAGTTATCATCTTAACGAATTGTTCTGAAGTTATGTAAATAACTTTTGATATATTTTTAGTGAATACAACCAATATTTCCTTAGTATTATTTCTTAGTTATTAATATATATTGGAATATAGTTAAGTGATATTTAATATTAATGTATATTTCGAAAAATTTTAACGTTAAATTATAGAAAACATCAAAGTAAATTAGGTTTTCTTTTAGTGAGATTATTTTATATTTAATTTCAATATGAGATACTTGTATAGAAAAATTAAGAATAAAATAGGAAATACTTAGATATCCTTGCGTCAAAAAAAGAATTATTTTGATAATTATAATTAAGTAACAATGTAAATAATATTTAAATGTAATTCAATACAAATTTCAATCTTTCTGATTTCATTCTAACTTTGTTAATTAAAATTAACTATTTGTTTCTTAGATTTTGGGTATTAAATTTAAGATATATTAATGCTTTTTTTATTTTATCTTTTGATGCATTATTTAAATAGATTTAATTTTCAGCTATTGTTGTAAATTTATTTTATAATAATGTATAGGATATATTTCTTTCATAACAATTTTATTATATTTTTATCATTTTACTTCAGCATATTTTATTATATTATTTATAATGCAATAAATGAAAATGCATAGTCAAATCTACTTTAAAAATAAAAATTTTCTGGGCAAGCACACATCGTAAAATTGTTCAAAATAAATTTAACGATGCATAAGTAATTTTCTCATTTTTATAAATTAACTAAACTGCAAATTTTAAAGGGAAATCATTTTTATTTTATAAAAATGCATTCCGATTTATAAAAATGTCTTTTTGCAAAATGTTTCCAAATCCTTTTTCTCCATTTTTTTACAATATTTTACATTTAATATCTTTATAATCACAATACTTTTGTATGTCTGTGAATTATTTCAGAAATATCGTGATTGCATGTGTTACATACTGAAATAAAATTTTAGAGTATTGGAAATGAATAATTAATGAAATTTCACTTATCTTCAGAAACTTCCAGTAATATTATTAACAAACGACAAAAATTTAAGAGAAAATTTCTTAAAAGTAATTTAGAAATAATAGAAAGAGTTGGAGATTTTAGATTTAAATACACATTATCTCTCACAATTTTAATATTTTTCCATCCATTGATATTGTACTATAATTTAAGAAGTATGAAAATTTTCTAAAGATTTTTTTTGATAAATTATTTTTTATGTAAGGAGTGTATGATATCTAATTATATTTTAGTGAGAAAAATTTCCTAGAAATTATATATTTCGTTTATTGCTCAATGATGTTTTTTTTATTTTATTTTATAAAGAGCTTTATTATGTATTCCTTAACGAATTTTCTTTTGAAATTTTTTTTAAGAAATAAGAATATTAGTCACTGTAAATTAGGGAAGCTTTAAAAATTTTCATTGCTGCAATTTAGCATCGTATAGCGATATCATTCGTTTTCCCCGTCTTCCGAGAAAGAATTTTCTCAATTAAGGACTTTCCCCCGTTCTCTCTTGAGACGAACAGTGCCAAGCGCGAGACAGCTCTTGCTGGGACACACATGCACCACCCCCACCGTCTCATAACGCTACTCTTCCTAAGCGAAAAAGGAAGCGCTAACTTCGTGCCCTAACAATCCGCGCGACTACTTCCCAAGTCCGCCCCGCAAATTTTAAAAGCTTTTACACCCGCAATCCTCTGGACTTTACACCATCCTACAAATTGCTGCAATTTATCACTCGGTTGGATTTGCGTAGTTAACTTTAGGTGAGTCCGTGAATGCACGGTTTGGACGTCTTGTGCAACGACACAAGCTTCTGTGTGGCTGATGTGTGCGTGTGTGCCTCGGTGTCCCTTGTTCCCAGTTGTGTTTTTCGTTTGTGTGGATTATACAATTCCGTGCCTGTGCTGAATCTGATGCGATTTCTTGCAAAGTGTGAAATAATGAAAGCGAATGTTATTGTTTTTTGGATTTGGTGGTGCAATGGTCTACAGCTTACTCCATCGGAATATATGATACACATTAGATCTGGTAAGTTTAATAAGTCTCACTTTCAAGTAACTTTTTGAGATAACTAATTGTGTGAATGATTTCATTTTTTTAATGTTTATAACGCATACATACTTCATAATTCCAAAATTATTATAGTAGATACTAATATTCGTTTTACTAAACAAAACCAAATTTTAAGAACCATTTTTACAATTTATTAAATAAACACATGTGTTGCTGGATTACGAACATTGATAAACAAATTTCTATCATTGTTTGTAATCTCAAATTTGTATCATATTTAGTAAAGTAGTATAACCTGCATACCACCTTCTTAGAGATCCATAAATTTTTCCTGTGGTTGCAAATGCTTCATATAGCATCGAAAACTGTTTAGCAATAAAAAAATCAATGAAAATTCAAGTGCTTGGCCGTGATAGTAGATTTTGTAAGGAAAATACTGAAAGCGGCATACCATGTTATTTATCCATACATTTTCTTCTATAATTCTTCAACTACCATCCAAAACTAACATTTGTTGAGTAAGCTACAAAAAAAGCAAAATATAAATACTGATTATAATTCGTATCCTATTATGCATAAAAATATAGAATTTTTATACGATCTAAAAGTTTTCTTTATGTAATATAAAATTGGCATATATTTTAAATATTTAAATTTTTAATGCATTTATTGTGTTCAAAGAGTCCATGAATTTTGTTGAACATGGAAATAAAATAAGATCTCAAATTTTATACCAGTTTCATTTAATTTAATTATGATGTAAGTTAAATTGCCAAAAGCAGATCTTGTCGTTATTTTTTTAAAATATTAAAACACCATCAATGATTAATTTTTGAACAGTCAACTAAAGACGTAATTCTATGTAAATATCTAGACAACTGTAAAAAATAATTATGAGTTTTAAGTTATTTTATGTGAATTGTCTTTGGAAATGATTGGTATTTTACTTCTTTTTAAATGATTTAAACGTTTACTTCACCTTAATTAACTTATCATGATTAAATTTAAGTTGTTGATTATAACTTTTATGTGAACGATGTTATGATACCATGAAAAAATTCAGTATATATTTATTACCTAAAACTCACAAAATATTTTTATAGATTAAAAATATTATCATAATTTCTCTCACTAAGCACATTTTTTAATTTATGCTTAACTTCTTTTCATGTGTATAATCAATACGTTTATTTTCCCGCAATTTATTCATTAAAACTTCATCAAATTCAAGAGCAAGTATTTATCTTCATCAAATATTAACTGATACAATTGTTTTTATTTTTATCGAATTTATTTACACAATTGTAGCTTTAAATTTTTTACGTTTATTTTCTTGCAATCATTGAGATTAATCAATGGAGCAATTTTATTTTTTAACTAAAGAAATTCCAGCAAAGGCTTATTTTCATTATAATAAAACTGGCGAGATTACTATCAGATAATTTTTATATATGAGGTTTAAAGTGTGCTAAATGTTTCGTAAAATAATAATTATATTAAATTTATTGTTGATTAACACAGTAAGCAATTTATTGTTCATTGTATATTCTCAATAAAATAACACACTTGTAATAATTTTAGTTTCTACTCTTTATATAATTTTTTGATTGTTTTGGTTTACATTCATATATGTATTAGAAAAAATATTAACTGAAACATTTTGGTAATTTTGGAAATAGTTTCGTTGGATTAGAAGACATTATTTTAAAATATATTTTTGCTTATTTTTAGTACACATTCTCTTTATAAATATAAGACTTCATTCATCTTAAACTGAAATAAATTTAAAGATAATTTTTTTAATTTTCTTAAAGAAATAGTAATTAAGTTTCTTAAAGAAAATATTTATGACTCTAATTAGCTGCTGAAAGTAATGAATCTAAAGTTTATATTATTGTTAATTTTTTTAACTGAATACATACTTAATTGGTAATATATTTGTTTCTATATTTCAAACTAAGCGATATTAATAGGTAGTAATAATTTTATGAATGTGAGATTCATTTTTGCAAAATATATTAAGCTCTATTATGGATAATATCTTGGAAGTACATTTTCTTCAAGATTTTAAAATAAGGAATAATATTCCCCTTTATTATTATTCTCCAACCAATTATTACAATTTTTATTTATTTGATGATCCTTTTAAGATACTAACCAATCACATCCTTAAAAAAATTCAAAACTAGTACATATTTCAAAAGAAAGACCTCTACATTTCTAGTAGAACATTCTTCACAGTCAATTTTGAAATATTTCTGAGCTATTGTGCAACTCCGATGTAATTGGCTGAAAATCAACCTTTGTCTGTCCTTCCGGAATTTAAAAAACCATTTCTCAGTTTACGCTTGTAAATAAAAGCCCCCTTCTCGTATTTTGCACATTTGTCCTAAATTATGTTTGGGTCTCTTGTTGTCTTTGATTGAGGAACGTATTTGAAACCTTTTTGGCCTTGTTATGAATAACTCCAGTGTATAGTCGAGGATTTCTAGCTGCCATAACATCTTTGGACCAGATGTTTGAAACGACAATGCGTTCTTTTTTCTAGTGTGTAGGGAAAGACCAATCCTAATAAACAGCGTGGTCTGCTTGACATTGGTATTTCCTTTTACCATTCAACTTTCTCCCGATCCCTTAAGAGGTACCAGGACTATTTATATATTAGTCACGTGACTCCAAATATGTGCTCATGTCCCCTACTATAATCACAATTTATTTCTATATATAGGCATTCTTATCACAGGCAATACGCTCTTAATGCCGTTAATGGCAAAAATATGCCTATTTTAGAACAGAACACCATACGTTTCAGAAAAAACGATTTGCTTGGGTATGCAGTTGATTCAGAATTGGTCTGTCAGTCAGATTTTAAGCGATTTTTGCATATTTTACTTGATATTGAAGTCTTTTCAAATTTCTTTATTTAGTTATTGAATCATTTAAACACGAAAGAATTGAAATTTATTTTCTACTCTAAAACTTCTTAAAAAATTTTATACAAAAAAATTAACATTTCCCTGAGTATTCTGCGAAAGTAACGATGTCTATTTAATAAAATTATATCTAATTATGCCGAATAAATTCTTTTTGTCCCATAATTTATATATCTTAACTTAAAATATATAGTCTCATTTATTAAAATGTCTTTTTTTATTCTCCTCATTTTATTCTTATTAATGTTTTATGCGTTTATCTAATATTTGATAATTTGCTTGATCATTTAGATATCTCTAAAAAAATTTAATCTTGTATGCAAACGCATCTTGTGTAAATATTTATTAATGACTTTCAAGTTCACATAAATTATGACAGGAAATAAAATAATCTCTCCTATTTCTTTGAATTCTACTGTAATTGTTTACATATATACATTTACACTACCAGTTTTTTTATATCTTCAGTGACATAATATCTTTAGAACTAAAATTTCTAAACTATATTATCTTTAATTAAATACTTTCTAAGAATACAGATGTATCAGTAATAAGGATAATATATATCTAATAATGTTTATTTATATTAACACAGTTCATGCAAATAATTACGACTTCAGTTCGCTCAATATGTGGAACATCATTTATGCATGTGTAACGATATGTGAAAAATAAAGTCTTTACACTACTTTATGAAGTAGTCTATTTGCTTTGAAATATTTACTTTTCTAAGTATCGGGGAAGAAAAAGAGATAATTATGAATTATCCCTTGCATTGCAGTCGTAGGAGCAGATGATTATAATCATGTCGGGAAAGACAAGTGGCGAGGAAAAGCGTTGTAACACATGCATTTCGGGCGGAATTAAGAGGTAAATGTGCTGACATTAACTCCTTTGTAATGCTCGGCCACGCCGTCCTAAATCAAAATAACTGCGCAAGACTGTAGCAATAACTGGCATAACAAATCAAAGTGGCTCCCCTTCATTTGCGCCAAGCCGCACGATAAACTCCTTTTTATTGATAAGAAAGAGCCTATTACCAAAAACAAACGGCCTTTGTTGGAAAAAACATTTTACTTTTTTATTAATTATTACGTCGTTTCTGCGGAGTAGGAATCAAGTGGCATTTTGTGTCCTTCCATTTGATGGCGAATCACATCATTTTGAAATGAATATTAAATTTTCTTCCCTTAACTGTAGTTTCTTTAATGGTTTTTATAAAAAATTGCTTATAAAGTTAATATAACTTTAGCTATAAAGACAATTTTTTTCTATTTGTATTTAATATATTAGTACTAATTAAGATTCGTACTGATGTATATTTTCTAAAAATCATTTTTAATATTTGTGTTAAAAAGAACATTTGAAACCATGTGGTATAGTTTAAGAACAGTGATTGTAATAAGCCAACTGTAAGATAAGTAGGTTATCTAATGCATGCAAGTTATTTTACAGTATTGATGTACTTTACGTACTGATTATATTCTAAATGAATAAGTACATCTCAGTACTAAAAATGTACTAATGTACTTTTTCTAAAAATCATTTAGAATATTTGTGCTAAAATGTGAACATCTGAAACTTTTTATTACAATTTAACAACGGTGATAGTAATAATCCAATTGTAAGATAAATAGGTTATCTAATACACGCAAGTTATTTTACAGTACTGATGTATTTTACGTACTGATTACATTCTAAATGATTTTTAAAAATATTCTAAATGAAAAAGAACTTTTTCTGAAAATCAATTAGAGTATTTGTGTTAAAAAGAACATTTGAAATCTTGTATCATAGTTTAATAACTATTATTGTAATAATCCAACTGGGAGATAAATAACTTATCTAATATACTCAAGTTATTTTCGTGATTTTTTAAAATTGTTATAAAGAGGATTCTGCCGAATAGTATAGGGCTTAATTATTTATAATTTAGAATCCAACGGCGGGCACTTGGGTGACGAACCCTATGCCACAACAAGGTCAGAAACTGCTACTCATTTGTCGTTATCCAGCGGGCACCTGTGAACCAAGTCACGGAGGCGAGTAGCGTTGCTCGCGCCATACCGCCACAAACCCGTTTATAGGGTGGGCCACATTCATACTTCATCACAGAAGAAAGGACAGAGAAACACTGAGAGAAAGGAGAAAGAAAGTAACATCCATACCCGAACCGGGACTCGCACCCGGGACACACAGCTCAGGAGTCAGGAACGCTAACCACTCAGCCATCGGTCGGAGAATTATTTATTATCAAAGTTAATTAAAATTTAGACAGTAAAAAATGCTGACTATTTTTTATAATTTGATTATGGTAATCAAATAATTAATAGATTTGTTATGAAAGCAATTGGCTAGTAAATTGTAAACATATTAACCCTTATCGAATCATTAAAGTTTTAGTTTGACTTGTAATTTGATAGCTATTATTTAAGTAAAATGTTAAGCTAAAAAGTATTAAATTTGAATAATACAGATTCACTGAAAATATTTCTTTAAAAATGTTGATCGCAAAATATAGAAAATAAAATTTTTTATTTTGTATAAAAATCCTTCTTTAAATTAATTGAAAAAATTGCTCTTCAGATTCCTGAACAAATAAGATGCTTCCATCGTTTTCTATATTAATATTTCATCGATAATTTTACTATAATCAGTTATATTGAAAAAGATATTTGTGTATTTGTTTTTTTATTTCAAATATTACTGTATTTATAGACATTAAGAGACAAACTAAGGTTAAATATGAAATAAGTTCTATTTTCCTACGCAAATCATTACTTAAAAACTTAATTCAATTGACATTCAAAAGATTGCTATATAATCTTGTGGAAATTTATTCTTATTGTGCATATGAAAATTCTAATATTCAAGCTGATTATAGAATATAGCCCTTTCCATACAAAATGTTTTTTAAAAATATCCTATTTTAATAATCTCTAACATTTATTTTGAATTCAATATAAATGCTTACAATTTCTTTAATGACGTTTATAAAAAATGAAGAAATAAAATATATTTAACAATTTCCTATTAAAATATTCAATTTTTTGTTTGTTTCTATTATGGCAGCAAACATTTTTATTAAAAAAAAATATTTCTCATCCAAGTGTTAGAAAAAAAACCCAATAAATTTCCCTTTCATATTATTAACAAATTATGAAACAAAGTAGAAATGTTTATGATTTTACTGGAAAGAAAATATTTTTCTGTTCAATACAAAACAATTGCAAATAGAAACTGGTTTAATCTTCAAAAATACTCATCATGGAATAATTTAATGCTCTGTATGATTTGAATACAAAAACACACTCCTTGTTGGAAATATTATAATCTCTTTTTTTTTGTACATATTATCAAAACAAATGTTCCAAGGATAAAACCTCTTCTCTAGACAGAAAATATTACTTCTCTGTATTTCCTAAGGTTGGATTGAAAGCAAATTTTCTCTTTCTTTCAATTTATTCCCGTTCCTTTCTACCCCTCTCTCTAATTCTATCGCCCTTTATTTTTATACTTCCATGAATAAATCATTTTGTAAAGTAACAGTTGCAATTTTACCTAGTCGCTTCGACGCTAAATTTTAATAGGTTATAATCAACCGTAAGAAAAAAAGGAAAGCATTCAAAAGTCCTAAGTGTTGCTTCTTTTAAAAAAAAGCATTAGGAAGAATAGTTTTCTATGCTTTTATTTAAGTCTTAAGTGCATATAATTTATTCTATTTTTTCCCTTGGATTCTTGTTGTATTTCCTTTTTGTGTTTAAAATAAACTCTGCAATTGTATACAGAAAAATGCAGTTCGAAATTGTATGTAACTCAACATGTAATTTCGATATTTTATGTTTCATTTTGCAATTGTCACATCTTATCAATGATTGATTCGTTGACATTAATTGAAATATTTTATTTGAACTATATTCTCAAATTAGCTTTTTACGTTTTATCTGTTCGTTTCGCATAAATTTTACGAAATAAAATCTAATTATTTGATATGTTATTGCTGTGACATTTTAATGGGAGCTATAGAATTCTAGCTAATAAATCATAAAATAGAGAACTATATATTGTATAAAATTTATTATAAAACATAAAATGGTTGTTTCTTTTGTTCCAGTTGAAATCATGGCTACGTCACTTTTTTACGATTCTCATTGGATTTAAAATATCCATGACGTCAGATAAGGTTTCATGTACGTTTCACGTAATTAATTGCGACATCATATTAAGACGGCGTCATAAATCTGACTTATCGGTGAATTCGCTGCTGCTTTCAAATCACCTTCTTCGAGTGGCAGCAAACAAGGCGAAGTTCACCATCGAATGTCTGAGAATAGTATCGAAATTCATTTTGTTAATAAAACGATTTCTTATACAAAGAACAAAGCATCGGTTTGAGAAGCCATTTTTCATTGATTGAAGCCATTAACACGTTGACAATAGAACAGAGGAAAATCAAAATGAAAAAGACGAGATAAAACATCCAGTGGCACAGGTGCCGTATAATCCCTAATGACAAAATCTGCGATTGACGATTTTTTGGCGGATTTTCTTATGTATCTGGTAACCTTGTTTCCTTTACGTCATACATATGGAGACCTATAAGAATTAGGCAGAAAATTCTGTTTTGGTAACTCTAGTATTTACGTCATCGTACACGTCACGATACGTCACCTTGGCAACATTTCTTCATCGCCAAAAAATTCAGAATTTGGAATCATGGATTATACGGCACCTGTGCTCATCCAATTTACGGATAGTTTAAATCGGCAAGGATGATTTAAATTTTTAAAAATTTCATTAATTAATAGAATTTTATATTAATAATTGCAATATTTGTAAACAATCTTTGCTTTGCTTACGCCAACACTCAAAATTTTCTTTATTAAAATTTTTTTCCTTCTTTTACTGCGATGATTAAATGCATATTAATTAATACACTACAAATAATTAAGTATTGATCATCAATTTAAAAACTGATTTTACATTATATCATAAGCTACTTGTTAATTTAGAAGTATTGATGAAAACTTAAAATATATTATATTTTGAAAACTAGTCTTTAAATTGCCATATAGTAAAGCCTCTTTAGACAATATCTCTCTAATTCGAACAACTGATCAATTTCAACGGACATTTAAAAAAGCTTTGTATACTTGCATTTGGTTAGTAGTTGAGATTCAGTCCATCAAATGTTTTATTGTTTGTCCTAAATCAATTTGTAAATTAGATCTATTAGGAAATATTGAGACACAGAAAAATAACTTTACGTTAAAAACGTTGAATTCTTAATTGTTTTATATCTAAAATTTGTATCGAAATTTTAAAACTGAATCTACTTAATCTTGATGAGTTTTTACATTTGGCAATCTTAAAAGATTTATTAAGTCCGTATTATTGAAGACATGATAGTTTCTGGAGGAAATCATGGTATCCATGGATTAAAATTGAGTTTTTAATAAGTAAAAACATTAGAGAGAGAGAGAGTAGCATCTTTATACCAACTATTTTGCATTATTTTAGTTCTAACCTTATTCTTACAAAAATATATTTCAAGAGTTTCATTTGAACTAAATCGTAACACTCTGCAAATATTCATCTAATTTTATTTATTGAATTTTAAAGAAATTTTCGATTTTCAATAATACTGAATTTCTAATTTCTATTTAATTATTTTTTAAATATCAATACATTTTTCTCACACTTTTAATTACTCAATTATCTTTTAAATTTTGTATTGCTAGAAATTCAGGTAATTTACGGTAATATGAAAAGACTCTACTTGAAAAATTACCATCGTAAATATTCTTCATTATTATGTTACATTAATTTATTTTTCTCTAAATTTGTCTCACTTTCCATAAATTTTTGTTCGGACAAAAATAAATTAAATTCATTTTGCTTAGGTTTATTAATTTTTTTCTAATGAACACCATTTTAAAACATGTTGGACTCAAACGATGTCTTTTATCAGTAAAAGTTTTTGAATAAATACATATTTCGTAATTTTGTATGCATCTTCAATGTCTAAATTAATATTAGGATGCGTTTGCTAATAATTTAAGAGAGTGTTCACAATCAATTTAAAAACTGGATTATATGGAAATTTACCACTAGATAAACAATGATTAAGTTAATGTGCGTTAAAAATTCTTTCTTCTCAAAACTTAAAATTATAATTCATTTCCAAAAACTGTTGATTTATTTAATAATTATCTTTTTTTCTTTTAAATATGCTAAATATAGTTTATAGTTTATATACATTATAGTTTTATAGTTATAGTTTAAATATGCTAAACTATAGTTGAAAAAATCATGAAATAAATATGCATATATTGTATAGATCAGAAAATTTTCTACAGCAACACTAAAGTTAAATCAACATATTGCCTTTTACATATCGTCACTGTTGAATTTCACGTATGTTTGGAGATTTTCAGAAGTGTCGCATTTCATAACTGTTTTAACTCATAAAGCGGAATTCAAATGCAGTTACGTCACAAAATAATGTCTCTCAAAATTATTTTGAACTGAGTGTAAAACGACTCTCAAACACAGAATTTGTGACTCTTAAAAACATTTTTTCAAATCCCATTCATATAGAAAAATGCATTTTGGAATGGAATTTTTTAAGCGGCTTTTTCTTTGATTTTTGATGCGATTTCGGTTATTCGGCCGTCATTAATGAAGCAAAAAAAGTTTTAAAAAAAAATCCAGTTAAAGAGGTGCGGGCAAGGTACTCGACCAAAGAAATCGACCAATTTTATGGTTCCCCGCACATTTATGCTCTTCAAAGAAATTTTAAATCTACTCCCCCACCCCCTGAAAACTTACCTTCTTCTTTTCCACTTTTTTACCCTCGGTGCTTATATATATGTATATATAAAAAAAACCCATTTGCACACGTAGAATGCGGACATCCCAAAAATCACCTGAAATGATTTTTTTTTTCAAAGAAGGACTTTCTCTTTTCATTTTTATTATCATTTTTGTAGTCACCTAGCTTGAGCCACTTATCTGCATATCATAAATTCTAATAATCTTAGCGCCAAATGTCTTTTTCTCAAACTCGCAACACAATTACCCTCGCCTAGTTGCTCGCCAAAGTTGTGTTCTTGTTGCACTTTTATCTTCTGAAAGCAAGGTAGGTTGAGTTAATAAAATAAAATACGACAAAAACATTTTTAAGTAACGTAAGGCTCTCTGTTGGAATTTTATTCCATATTTTTTTTTCATTCTAAAATATTAAAATTGTGAATCTCCCACCTTATTTCACGAGTAATTTAATACGTAGTTTTGCGTTCATTGTTATTATATTGTTTATAGTTAATTTTTTCTTATATTCCCTTTTTATTAACTTTCTGAAAGCTTTGTTAAGTAGCAATTGAATCTAAGCGTATTTTTGAGCCTTTTCTTTAATAATTGAAGTTTTTATCCTTATAATTTTTAATAAGTTTTATTTATTTAAATCTTCAGTAATAATCTTAATATAGATGAAATGGTTCATCTGTCAAATAGAAGTAAGCCTTCGCAAATTAAGAACTTCGCTTTTGTTTTATTTACATTATATAGATTATATCTTCATCTAAGTGTATTAGAGCATTTTATACTATCCTTTCTTAGTATGAAGACAATGATAAGAAATACTAGATGGCCAGTGAATTAATGGCTAAAGCGTTAATGTTCGGCATTTGTAAAATAAATACAATCTTTTTGCTATATTAAAAATATTGTTAAATTTTGAAAAATGATATAATACACAATTCATTAAAATATCAATATAATATGCTCCCCTCCAATCTAAGGACAAATTTTAATAAAATTTATTGCAAATTACAATTAAAAATAACTTAAAATATGTTAGAAAGAATTAATAACAATTCTAATGTTCTAAATATTAATTTTGAATTATTATATACTTGATATTACTAATAAATCAAAAAGTAATGTATTTTGTTGTATTCATTTTATTTCATAAATATTATACATTCAGAAATGCAAAGTAATCATCGATTATAAGGCTTAAAGGAAATCGATGAAATCGATTTTTTTATAAAGAAATACGTGCATTTTTCTTTTGAGAGTTATTATCTATCCACAGCACTTAGCAGAGAAAAGTTGATGAAAATTTAAATGTCATCATTATCATACGAACTATAATTTTTATAAATGATTCGATCGACAATAGATTATTTGAAACATATTCTCTCTTTAACTATATTAATATCACGTCGGTTGTTTTTACAAATGAATTGATCTTAATTAATTATATATTTTAATTTTCGAATTAAATTTCCCCTTTTTTCAAAATTTTTTATAACATTTTAAATGTATCCCAAAAATGTTAAGCGTAAATCTCATAATATTTTTACTGCTACAAACCACTCTGATATTCAATAACTTGCATAGTATTTTATATTTTTACAACAACACGGCTACACTTTAGTATTTCATAAAAACTTTAATTTTCAAAATAGATTATTTTGTCTACAATTAAAAACATCTTCGCTTTTTTGCTTAGAGTAGAATATAAAAATGCTTAGACAATAATAATTTTAAAAAATTCTGTTTGTTGTTAAAAAATTGTAGAATTTGCAATATCGAACAACAAAATTTCCCATGCTATTTCTCTAGCGTAATTGCATTTCATCTAATTTAGCGACTAAAATATCCGTCCACGTTCTGTTTTGTTAATCGTCTGAGCTATTTCCGTCCAATCTCCTGAGAAGATTTGATGAAAAAACTACATCCCATTACTCTGACAAAGAAAAACACTAAGTAAAAGTTGTAAACAAACGAGAGGGAAGGTGAAAATTTAGTAGACCATTTTTCGGCAACAAATTTATAAGCGTAATTCCAATTTCTGCTTCGAATATCCAACGTGAATAAACAATTGCAATGACTCTGGAATATTTAATGCTACTATAAATATTGAAAGAGGGTTTCTTCGGGGGAATTTCTTATTTCTCTGCCGCTCCAAGCAAGTGGCATCAAGATGAGAAGGGGGAGGGATGCATCTTTTTAGTAAACATGATAACAAAACAAAAAAATCTCATTTTATAAAATATGGGATTAATGCGCTCTTCTCCAATATATGAAAATATTTATGCGATGAAGTCTAATAAATTTTCTTAAGTGTTTCGCTTGTAAGTATGGTTACTTACATTTTCTAAAGCACGGAATAATTTAAATAGATTGATAACGAAACAGAAATTTACACACACGTTTGCTTTTCTTCAGAAATACACAAGGTCAGTTTTAATGGTTAATAAATTTTACACTGATAAAATACGTGGGTTTGATCATATTTTAATCTGAATAAGAATTGAAAGACTTAATTTTCATCATAGTTGATCTGAATGAAATATCCCATTATAACATGAAACGAAAGCGTAATGCGGTAAATATTATATTCTTAAGAGCTATAATATTGATATATAGTTATAATAATTTGTTATTATATTTCTCAGCATGCTATAATATTATATTCTTTAATAATGTAATATAAAAAGTTTTACTGCAAACATCATTATAATCAAAATTGTAGTAGCAAATAATATTATACTTTATTTAATTCCTTTATTTTATCTGTTTCATAGGTATAAAATTTATGGGGATGAGCTAGCGCCATCTATTGTTTTTTGTTTAGACAATTTGTTACGTAAAAGTTTCTTTTTATTTTAATTTCAATTTAAACCAGAAATTATTTTTAACAACAATAGTGAATTTAATCTTAAAACTTTTCAGACTATTTATACACTATACATAAAAATATCCTGCTAATCATATTAGATTTTAAATTAAAACAAAGAATAATGTTAACATAAATAAAATATAAAATTCTTGCTAATAATAACAAAATTAATGAATTTTTTATTTTTATTTTTTAAATTTAAAATTTTTTAAAGTGCTTACATTTTTTGTGCAAATATTATATTCAGAAACACTTTATATGAGCTATAGATAAAAAAATTTGAAGTTCATATTTATATTTAAATATACATTGCACGTTATTTGAAACCGAATACAATCAAATTTCTTGCATAATATAATATTTCGCATACTGGAAGTAATAATTTTTATTTTGAATTGCGTAAAAATCCATTCGCAAATCTTTACAATATAGAATCGGTTTATTTGAAATACTTTTTTTATATAAAATTACTCATTTAAAATTATAAATCTCCCCTAAGTCTTTAATATTACATTCGTCTTCGATACTGATATGATTAGTGTAACTATTAGTAATGTTTGAAAATTATTGATTACATATAATAATTATTTATTTTATATCTAAAATTACGTATTCAGAAATTCATTTAAACCTTATAAACATTAAGAAATATAAAATAAACAAATAAATCGTATTCATATTATAGGAACATGACTGTATCAATTTAATCCACGATTTAATTGATGATCGCTCAAATAACATCATTTAAATTCATACCAGTGTATACCGACTTAAAAAACGAAATATATTAAGTTGTATTGCATGATTGAATTTTTATTGAGTTGAAACACAAAATCATAATAATATTCATTTCTGTTCGAATTTAAACCAATCTAATTCATTTGTCTCGTTCTAATATTCTTATTAAGAAACGAAAATCACACAATATTTTTTCCCTTTTCTTCGCCAAACTACCCTTGAGCATCTAAAGGGAGAGAGGTGATGGGGTGATCCACAAAATAAAAGAAAGATATTTCATTTTTCATTTCTGAAATCCAATTAGAAAATGCTTGCCGTAATGCATGTAGTAAAAAAATGAACTTGAGAAAAGAATAAGATGGAGGAGAAATAACCGCAACTTTGTCTGCAATAAAAAGGGACTCATGAACTTGCAGAACCCTAAGGTTAGCAGGCGCTGCCATTTGGCGAGAAATTTTTCGACATCTCGATTAATTTTCTTGCACAAAAATAATTAATCATCGATGAATCAGGATCGGGCCAACCGTTAGATTGTGGGGGTGCTTAGAATCCTTTTTTTGTGAGGAGTCGCTTATTTGTTCGTTGATAAGAGTCTACGCCATTTAAATAAAAAAAAAAGAAAAGATGAAGAAATAAGAATTATTTAAAATAAAAAAAGAAAATATGGAAAATTCCATTAATTTTTTTTCATCCTCACGCTCTGTTCCTAAACCTTAATATTTCTTTCTGATGCCATTCCGAAAAATGTTATTAATGGAATAAAACGTCGTGGATACGGAAATAAGTTTTTCGAATTTCGATTATGTTTTGAAAATTACTCTTTTCGTCTTAAGAAATACTCTCGTTCCCAAACTGTACTTACAGTTCTGTAGCAAATCGGATTACGTCAATTGGGGGTGTGAGTATATATAGTAGAGATTAAGTACTTCGAATAATATTTTCTCGAAAAGTCAAAAAATTGCTTATTTCGAGCGGATTATTCAACATGCGATTGCGTAAATTCTCAATTCTCGATGCATAATTTTGCTTTTATTACTTTTAAAGAGATTTGAGAGATTTAAATGCGAAAATTTTTACAAATAGTGCAATATTTTTCCATGTTTATTACATATTGTTTGCATCTCTCTTTTACGTAATGCTCCTCTTGGTAACAATTATGCTAGACTTTCGATACCAGCTTTCAGCAGTAAATTCTTTTCAAATAAAAAGCTCTTAAATTTCTTTCTAATAAATAGTTTTTGTTTACGTATAAATTCAATGATTCTTAAGTGACAAATTCTTGTTTTACGATTGGTTTTGATGAGCATGAAGATGCATACTTAATTTATTCATGTATATATTTATTCATTGGTGAGTATGAAGTTTAAGTAAACAATTTTCATTTCAAATAAATCACGCGAATATATTTTTGATTTCAGAACTCTTAAAATGCCGATTATTGATGTATATAAAAAAGGGTTTAGATGCATTAAATGTCTTATAATTATGTGCGCTTTATTATTATATTTAGTTTGGTTCATTCATCAGTTGATGATTAAACTAACATTGACTAACCCCTGTGAGGTTTCTATAGCATTTTATAAGCATCTAAAAACAAGATTTCTTTAGTGACGTGTTTTGAGTACTTATAGCTAAAAAATGGTTAATAGCTCCGCTTCACAGTTGACATAAAGGCAAAGACCAGGAGTTCCCCTACCTCTCCCTTGTGACAAACAGACCAACTCATGTCTATCCCGACTAACCATTGGACACTTAAAAAGTCTTACATATTCTAGGATTACTCTTTGTCCTAAATGCCAGCAAGGACAGGCATCATCTCATCACATCTTGAACTGTTTAGACTGGTCTGAGAGAATTCCCATAGCTGTTCACTTCTTGTACCGTACTTCGTTGATGTCAACAGTTTCATTGATTTGGTCTGACTCACTCCGATCAGATGGGAGATTAGAAGCAAGAAAAATACCTATTGTGAGACATTATCATGTCTTTTATATGTCTTTCATAAGGATTTTCAAGAACGGTGGGCTTATTTATCTCGAATACGAAGAAAACCCTGAAAAACTTTCAGTATCATTTCATCGAGAATGTCTATACACCGAGCAAACTGGGGCAATCATCTCTTTTTTCCGTCAACAGTAGTAGACTCAAATCTAGTTGTTCACTCTTCAAATGGTAAAACCACATCGTTCGGCATGTCACTAAATAACATCGCGTTGATTATGCTTTTGTCGCCTAATAGCTTAATACTGCTCAAACGTTTCCACTTTTTTCTAGGAGAATTTTTTTGTAAAGAATGTGAAGTACTCACCTGTTGCAGGAAGGTAAACTTTAGAAACTCACTTGCACTCACCCCAAACGTGCTTAGAGTGAATGTGGCGTCCATCGATATGAAAAACAAAATTTTTATTACTTATCCAAATTATTTATTAATTTTTATTTATGTTTCTTGTGTAGCCATCAATAATTGACCCTAATTACAATTTATTTTAGAAATATCCAATTGTCACCTTAACAGGCTCTTGAACAAATTATTAAACTTTGTTATCTATATTGTTTTAATTGATTAGAACTAGAATTTCAATTTCACATTCTACTATCTATAGATGTGGCTCATGAAGATTTTTTTCTCACTAAACTCGGAAATGAATGTTTAACAATATTTTTTTTAAATGTCATCAGTTACTCGTAAAAATATTTAAATTGTGAGTAAGCAATGAAGCTCAAAAATCGTTCCGGATTATTTATTATGTTGTTGTCGTTACTTATGACACTTGGACGAGGCAGGCTCGCTATGCCGTTGGCTATGCGAGTTTAAGTCAGTAGGGTGCATCTTTTGTTTAACCAGGGCACCACGAAGGTGAAAGTACGATTTTACCCTAAACTCCTTCGATAGATGGCCCCACCAGACGATCCCTTCCCTCAATTTTGACATTGAACTGGAGGGGAAGGAAATTTTCTCAGTGGTCTTTCAAGAAAATGTTGCTTTTATCACTTTTCTTTAGTTCAAGAAATATCATTTCCAATTTAAGTTAGAAGAATTTTGTTAGTATTTACTTATTGATTCACGTTAAATGTACTACTTTATGTGCATAGTTATCTTTTAGGAATGAGGACGATGATCTTAGAAAATCTTTCACTGAAAGAAAGCAACATGAGACGTTTAAGAAAAAATGTTGCACCCTAATCAGAATTCCTCCAGAAAAAGGAAAGGTAGACCTGGTGTAACCGATAGGCTTTGTTGAATTTTAATTTTAAAAAAATCATCAGCGTGAAATTTATAATATAAAACACAAAGTTCATTTTCAAAAGAATAATTTCAAAAAAGGTATAAATATGTATTCAGTTGATATAACAATACATATTACTCTTTTTTTACTCTTGTACGCCTGTCTTCGCTTAGATATTAAATATTTAAATTACATTACTTTCTTAAATTGATACTTTTTTACTGTACTCTATAGAAATACAAATCTTCAACATATTTCTCTGATAGATTTTAATTAATCTGTCTTTGTGAACTTCATCTTTAGAACTTGTATTTATTTATTGAAAAATACTGCAATATTTCATCTCATATAAATCGTGACGATTTTTACTTTTTCATTCTACGATTCATTTTTATATATTGTGAAGATTCTTTATTATTCATTTTTACATTGAAACAAAATTCTGGACAATGAAATATGATTTAGTTTTCTATTTATATCAAAGTTAAAAATGATATACTTGTAATAATATATTAACATTTAAAAACTCTTGCCACATACATTAACATCTTTTAAATGTTTATTACACAATAAATTAGAAGCACTAAATGAAAAATTTGTTAAAAACTTAATTTTAACATTGAAAATGAAAAGTGTTTACTTTTAGAAAAATATTAATAACTATAAAATCATTACAAATAGAAAACTATATTTAGGCTTCTTATTTATTAAAAAAAATATTTTATGCTATGCAATCGTATAAACACAAATAAAAACTCTGAAGTATATTTCAAACCCAAAACGAAAATACATTGTATAAAATGTTTTCTCCATCTTCGCGTAAATTCCCGTTTCGAAACGACAATCAGGATTTCTGTTTATAGTATCCGAGTACAATTTGGCTAAAAGAGTTTAAATCATATCAAGTTTCTGCTATCTTTTCTTCCTTATTTTTCAGCCGAGCGTATTTAACGACACGTAAGGTCATTGCTTGTCGAAATTCTTTAAGCTTTGACCATTGGTCCGCAAAACGTAATCACCGTGGGGCGGTCATTGATTTTATAGCGTCTGTTAGGCCGGACATTTATGACCAGTTCCGACGTTCAGTGGCATTATTTCTTCTCCTCCACTGAATCACTGAATAATACTTCTGATTGCACTGAAGAGTGGAAAGGAATGAATTTCCTCTTGTGGCAACATCTATAAATTTATGTTTTTCTGTGTGTTTGTGTATGTGTGCATTTAGTAAAAAATTGTCTAAAATTTCTAAAATATTATATAAATATTTATTTTTTGCTTACTTATTTTATATTCAAATATGTTATGGTTATTTCAGTTTCAATTTTTATAATTAAATTACCATACTGTAAAAATATGGTTTTATAAAATTCAAATTTTTCAATTTAGACCAATTAATTCTTGTTAATAAGCAAGAAATATATACATTGTATCTATAAAAAAGGATAAACACATATTCAATAATTTTTCGAGTAAACCATGAAAATTAAGGAAATTTGAATAAATTTCATATATATGTAAGTGTATGTATCTGGGTTAAGTGTAAGCAAATAAATTAAAAGAAAAACAAATATGAATAAAAAAAATTTAAAACCTTCAAATTAGAATTTTCGAATGAAAAACTTTTTTTTAATCATTACTTGGATTCTTTAACACAAATAATTTGATCAATAGCATTCTGTAGCCACTATTTTCCGCCTTTCCATTTTCATTCAATTAAACATGCTAAGGAAGCATGAATTTAAATTCAGATCTCAAATACTAAAAAGTAATGTAAATCCTGTATTAAATGCTTAAACTACTTGTGCTGCTTTGGGTAAATATTCTCAACCTATTAAAGAAATGAAAAATCTATGGACCTATTGATTTGAATATAAATGCCATCAAATATCGGTAATGACTCTGCCGTTTATTGGGAAAAAATTTTTAATCATCATTAAATTTAGTTAAAGATCATTTAAATCTTTTCATTGAATTAATAAAGCAAGAGTTATTTTTTTCAATTGCTATGAATAAAAATCCATTAAATGTAGTTAAATGGATTTTTTTTAATGATTTACAAAATTTAAGGACAAAAACTCTAAATGGATAAACATTTTATTTTAAATAAGACTTAATTAGAGAAATTCTTTTTACATGGCTTTTAAACTTTAGCTAGAAATAATATACGCGTAAATTAAAGTGTATATATTAACAAATTAATAAAAAATAGACTTAAAAAATTTGTGTTAAATATTTTTTAAGTCTTATGTATGATTAATTACTTTTATTAAACAAAAACATTTCATTCTGATATTCCACTAAATAACTGTTTAACCGTTCATTAATTCAAAATAGTTTTTCAAAATTTTTGGAATTATGAATGCTTTCTTTTTTTTGATTATACCTATAAATTCCTTACTGTCTAACCTAACCTACAACTTATATCTCCTATAACATTTCAAAAATTTTTTACTGCCTTCTATAATGTCAGTCATACCGTCAATTGAAACAGCGATATGAAGTTGGAATTTCTTCGTAAGAACTATTTTTCTGTCGCCAAGAACAAGGCTCCCTTATTGTGCGCCAAAACACGCCATTGGGGTATATTGAAATTTTTCAGTGAAAGATCCAGGGTTAAAAATCTTACATAAACTTCGTGAACCGTGATTCGAGAAGCCCCTCATCTATTCTTGTACAAAGGAGACTTTAAAGCAAGAAAGTCTAAGAATGAAAAGAAAAAAGTAAAAAAAAAAAGAAGATTGTTTATCCTCTAGGAAGAGCATTTTGTTCGTCGTTTGGCGATTGCATTCTAGGCTTGAACCCTTGTATTACACAAAATAGAAAAGGGATATCGATACTCTGGGAAACTTCTCGTGTTATTTATTTTACTTTTTTTCTTTCCTGAATCCCGTGTGCTGTTGTTACCAGGCCAGTTCATTTTTTTTCCATTTTAGGATAAAGTGTAGCTATGTTATAGCCCGACGTTCGGGAAAGAAATTTTTTACTTGAAAAATAAATGCGCATCTGAGAATTTGATATGGATGTCTGGGAAGATTGTGTGTTATTAAGGTCTTTCTTGCTCATGTGTTGACAGTTCCCTCGAAGATTTTTGGAAATCTTCACTTAGGCTTAGCTTAAAATTTTATTGATATGTAAAAATGCAATGATTAAACTTAAACTATTTAGCTCAAATTAAATACCTTTTCTTCTTCCATTTTATTTAATAGAGCCATAATCTTATAAGCTGCATTTTTTCATCTATTGTAAAATCACTTTTAAATTCTTAATTCAACAAGGTCCCATTTTCATTATTATCAACTGACCATTTTCAAGTTTTTCAGCTAACCTGTTTATAATGACTATCAATACCAATATTATGTAACTATATACTGGTTGTCAAAATAAAACCATTATATAAATGAGTTCGAATCAGGAAATAATTCAAACTGATTTATTACAATAAATAATAAATTTACGTGGAAAAAATTTATAAGAGTATTGTACTCAAAATTATATAGTTATGTGGAAATTAAGCATATATATATATATATATATATATATATATATATATATATATATATATATATATATATATATAATTACTTCTTTTCAACTACTGCCTATACACCTATACAGTGTAGTGATTAGTGGATTAGTGTTTTACTTTTCCATCAATGGATTTAATCATGATTCATATCACAAGAAAAGACATAGACATTGATTGATATAGCATTTCAATGAGTCGTTTCTAATTTATATATCGAACTAAAGATATTTGAGGATTTGTCATTAAACTTTTTGCTAAATGACCAAACGCAAGTTCTTATGATATGTTTTAATGATTTCTCCTGTTCTACTTGAAAATATAATGTCATTGATAAGTATTTTGTAAATTACTTAACATATTGTTTCATCATTTAATATAAATACATAATCTATATTGAAAATTAAAGTGATTATTATTAATTATAAGAAAAACTGTCTATTCTATTTGTGCACTATTTTTATTAATATTTTAAATTGCAATGATACAATTTAAATTGCCTTTTGATTTTTTTTTCCATTTTTTTCCATTTTAAATTGCCTTTTGATTTTTTTTCCATTTTTTCTGATTCATCCCGAATTCCATAAATCATATCACAAAACTTAATTTTCAAATTTTTAGTTTCTTTCAAATATTATGAAAATTTATATTGTGTATTTTTCTTTTTTAGGTAAGTTTGCTTCTGGTAATATTTATGTAGAATACAAAGCTTTTTCTTGTGGTAAGATTTTAGCCTAATTATTTTTATTATTATTGTGTCTATTAAAATGTATTTTTCTTAATTTTGTCAATGATTTAAAAAAAATTCCCCTTTTTTACTCAAAATAAATTATAAAGTTCTGTTATTGTAATTGTTAATTAATGACTATTCTATATGTAACAACAAATATTTCCTGTATATATTCACGTCAAATTCAATATAGAATAGTCATTAGTTATCAATTTCAATAATAGATTAGTATAGCTTATTTTGAGTAATGAAGGGAAATTTTTTTAAAAACATTGACAAAATTGATAACAATAATAATATATAATATATATATATATATATATATATATATATATATATATATATATATATATATATATATATATATATATATATATATATATTGCGGCAGTAGCAATTTGCTAATATAAAACGCAGAAATTAATGGAAAAATGTTTATTGTTAGAATTCTAATTTAATTAAATCTATGTAGTTATCTTCATGTAAACTTTAAAGAATTTTGTATATTCTCGAAAACAAACGTACATTAAATGCTTAAATCAATAAACTAAGCAATTTTTTTTAAATTAGAAGCATGATTAATTTTATGCAAATATGTACTATTCCGCGAAATTTCATAGCATAATTACAACCACATAAAGCGAAGGAATTAACAATTCTTTGAAATAGGCTGCTCGCGATTAAAATAAAAGTCGCATTCAGCGCGAGAAAGCACTTTCACCATCTTCACGTGATGCACCAGCTTTATTTTTTCTCTCTCTCTCTCCCGTTGTTTCCGAGACAAACGCGACAAAGACCTATATCAAATGTGTGTGAGATTTCAGAAACTACAAAAGCAACCACCTTGGCGATTTTTTTTCTCCCCATTTTACGTCGCTTCTTCCTTAACTCCTGGTTTAGATATTTGCTGTAACATCATTGCTCCTCTCGATGCAGCAGCAGCATCTGTTCCAGCTCTCATGGTCTTCGCGAATGGTACGTTCTGCTCGTACACTCACTGACGGATAATGTATTCATTCAAATCTAGAAGCACGACCCCTCCCCACTCTTCCATTCTAGCAAATTGAAATGTTGGGGAATTTCTACTTTTTTTCCCCTTCTTCTTCTTTCCCTTTTCTTCGTTGCGTGTTTGCATTTGATGCACGTAATAGAGTTGAAGCTGATGAGGTAAGAGGTTGAGAAAAGTGTATTTTTACGAGGTCTTAAGCTCTTATCGCCTCGGAAAAGAGCTTTGGTATTTGCAACGTGGCCATTACTTTAACACGTTTCCCTGTAGATAACGATAATTATGTGTATTGATCCTTTAATGGCATTGTTGCCATTTTTTCGCTTGAATTATTTGGAATCACTATATCTGATAAAGTTTACGAATGAAATATCACGTTATCACGATAAAGGACTAACAAATGGTGTGCTGTCTTGACCAATCTGTACTACTATACTATACCTTTCATTTAAAATCCTAAAAGGCATTTTAATGTTTTTATTGATGCCTTATTTTACTCAATTCATAGTAATTTATAACACTTAATTTAGAAAGTTAAATGTTTTATTATGTAAATATTGCGGGAATGCTAAAGGGTTGACTTTCAAGGTTGTAATTTCTTGCTCAAATTACTTTTCCACAGTGGATATGATTACATGGTCACAAAGCAAAGAAATGTTTTTCTAATTACCTTGCAACACTTTATCTTTGCATAACTCAATATTTAGAAAGCATTCATTTCAAGAAAGTGTATTTCTATAAACATACATATATAACTTATTTACTCTAAAGTTAGAGATATTTATATCAGATTATTGTATCCCTTATATAAAATATGCAATAATAATCGCCTAAATTTAGTAATAAAATTTATGCAAATATAATCGAATTTCGTATAAAAATTATAAGCCAATTTAATATAATTCAATAACAAATTAATAACACGGTTTAAAACTAACGATAAAATAATAACAATTTGTTTAATAACATATGTGTTCTTAAATAAATTAATAACTGATTGCAATAAATACAACAAAAAATAGCACACAATTAATATTGATTTAGATAATTGAAGCTTCAGTAATAATTTATCTTTCCCAATATATTTATTATTTCACATGAAGCATCATCTGAATTCTTAACTAATGAACGTAAATATTAAATTCCAAACTATTTAACTAGTAATATTTTTATACATAAGTAGTAAATGCATCTATAACTAAAAATAAAAATTCAGAATTTATTTAATAGTCAATTTTGTGGAAAAGTCCTTTACCTTAAAAAATGTTACATTCAAATGTGGTTAACGTAGTTTCTTTAAATTCACAGCAAAATGATAAAAAAATCGACTTTTATAGTTAAAAGATATTTTTATGTTTCATGTGTTTCACAGTTTACATTAAATTTCATAAAAATAGTTTCAAATGATTTATTCTTATTAATTTATTCATCAACATCTATTATCAATGCATATATATACTGGACATAAAAGTATATAAATTTATAGGTTCATCTGTCTTATACACTTCCTCATATATTATATGTGTGTGTGTGTGTGTGTGTGTGTGTGTGTGTGTGTGTGTGTGTGTGTGTGTGTGTGTGTATATATATATATATATATATATATATATATATATATATATATATATATATATATATATATATATAGATAGATAGATAGATAGATAGATAGATAGATAGATAGATAGATATATAAATTGAAATTGCTTTTTTATCGTCATGCATTTTTTTATTTTAAAACGATTTACAATAAAAAACGTTCTTTTGGAAACATTTAAAAAAATATGGCTTTAAAATGTTTACATTATAAAAAATAAACCGATTTTCGTAGACTATACTTAAGTCAATATTATAGATTTAGTCAGCTTCTTTTTCTGGGTTATTTTTTGAAACTTTCCCTTTTAACATAGAAATAGGACAAATAAGGGAAGAAAACGGTTAGAAAAATCAATGACACATAGCATTTCGGTCTCAACCTTGGATTTTACTTGCTATTCAATAATGAAATAGACAAATGAATTGAAAAAGGAGAATAATATTTTTTCTCATTGAAAAACTCACAAAAGAAATTTTCTGTCGCCTTCGAAATGTTGTTGCTGTTTCGGAAATAAATCGTTTGAAAAATTCAATAATTTTGATCACGCCTACAGCGAAATTTTTATACACGAAGAAACAGAATGCGTATACGCTCAGAAAACACGTTTTTTTTCTAAAAAATAAACAATAAGCTGAAAAAAAACTAACTGTCGATTGTTTTGAATTGATTTTTGTGACATGTTTAACTGTTATTGTATTAGAATAGTACCCTGAGAGAACGAAGATAAAAAAATAATTTTTGATTCACCTACAAATTTTTGACTTCATAATTTCAAAAATGCTTATGTCTTATCGAAATGAAATCAACGAACTTAACCATTTTTTGAATTTCTTCACATGTAGAATTAAAATTATTTAAAGAATAAGATATATGTCGCTAAACATAAAATTATTACTATGCTAAAGTAAACTGAATAATGCTTTAACAAAATGTTTTTGTTAATATATATTTTTATTTTAAATGTCTAATCCATTTTTGTGTTTCATGTGTCACTTATGTTTATGTGTGTTATTAAATTCTATGAGTAGAATTTACTTGTTGCATCTACAAAAATCAAATTCAGCCTCATAAATGGAAGAATTCGCTTCTTTCTGGGTAAATCACAACATATCTTTTACAAGAAATTCGACTTATGGAGAATGTCAGTCTCATTTTTCTTGTAAAGTTAAATTAAAATCGTAGTTGTAAGCATATATTTGCTTAAACATTCCACCAATACCGATGTCATTTGGAGAATAAAGTACAATCGAAATAACTTTCTATTTGGAGAAAATAAAGCAACAATGACTTTAATGACAATCAAATAAGAAGATCGTAGTACAATCGCTTCTCATAACAATTGTTCAGCATGCAGACGCGGATTTAAGTATGGCAAACGTTTCTCAAATGTTTACACAGAACCTAAAGCATTGTGACATTTGTTTTGTTTAAAAGAAAAAAATATCCACAGAAGGTAAAAAGAGAAAACACCTCCGACGCTGTTCGAAGTTCAAGTGCGATATCATCAAGTGAGGATATTTGAAGTGCCATTTACGAGCATAAAAGGTGAAGAAATAAAAGAAGGATATTTTATTTTCTCTTTGAGGCTTTATTCTCAGTATATTATTTTGAGCTGCCCTGAAGCCACGAAATATTGCTATTTTCCTGCTCTAGAATATCTTCCCAGAACAGTTTTGACTTTATAGATATATATATATATATATATACGAATAAAGAAATGGAAGAGATGAAAAAAACAACATATTGTCAACTGGCAAAAATGCTTGTTGGGAGAGGGGGAGTGACAAGAGTAAAGTCTGCGTTCTGAAAGTGCACCTTATTTTTTTTTCTATTTATTTCGAAATATTTTTTATTATTATTTTCATTCCTTTCTCTGTATGTATCTGTAACCCTGCGCGCGCCGGTTGATGCTCCCTTCTCAAAATGTCCCTACATTTTTATATAGCTACTGCGTAGAAAAATAGTGCGAGCGTTTTTTTTTTTTTTTTTTTCCTCCTCCTCTGCCAGGGATCGGGAACTCTAGTTGACTTCTCCAAGAGACAGTTTCCTTCGGGGGTTTTTCAACATCATCAATACGCCAGATCTAGCGCACAAATTGCGATTTCCTCTCTTTCAAGTTGTTGTTTTTCCACCCCTTCTGTTTTTCCTTTCCGCCACCCCCTCCCTCAAGGCAGTGCTCCTCCACCCTTTTCTGTACTGTCTGTACTTTTGTACATCCAGCGGTTTTGTGCACCTATTTTGTGTTTTGCCCACCATTCTCTTTCCGGTTCGATTTTGTCAATCCTCTTTTTTCTCCACCCCCATCTTAACTCGACTTCGTTTCTTTAGTAGTTGGAGACGCGTACAAACAAAAACTCAGCATCCAATTTCAATTTTTGTTTTTGATGAAATTCCCTTTTTTTTTCCCCTATCCTTACTCAGAGCTTTTTCGCTCTTCCCTTTCGAGTATTTTTCCCTGTGGAACGATTGTTGATGGAGGTATAGCTTGAAAAGGATTGAAGGAACGAAATAAGGAAAAAATCAAGTAAAATCTCGAATGCATATATAGCTTCTGTTTGTACGCTGGCACATGCTCGTTCTCTTGTAAGTCGGGCCCGGAACGACGTTCCGGTTGACCATATATAAGAGTAAATCGCTCCTTTGGCGGTGCTTTTTCACGCCTCCTGAAACACTTAATCTCCTATGCACTTTGCATAAATCTTTTCAGGAAATCCTCTATTGTGTGAATCCTTAATTTTGTTTAGAGTTTTTTTAACTATTTTTTTTCCTTTTCTCAATTGAAATTTTTGTTTCAAAAATTAACCTTACAGAAGTGATAATAGCTATATTCACAAATACAATTCTTCAGCATTATTAATTTCTTTTTTATTTTATTAAAAGGCCAAATAAAATTTTTATAGAAATTACTATGGAGAAAGCATATAAACTGCAGTTTTTCTAAAGTTTCTTAAGATATTAATAAACTTTTATACTGTGACTGCATATAACTATAACATTCTTTTAATTTCCTTATTACAATCAACAATACAGACTTTTCAAATTATGAAATAAAATTTTATATATATAACCTTAAGCACATATTAGATATCAGATAATAATATAATACATATATATATATATATATATATATATATATATATATATATATATATATATATATATGATTTGTCTTTATTATATAATATTTAAAATAATAAGGTATGAATTGCAAGTTTTTCAATACGTTTATTAAAATTTCTTTTGCTCAAATAATTATTTTCTACACTAAATATATGGCATTTCAATAAAATCTATAAAACTCTAATAAAAATAAATCCTTACTATGTTTAGTTTATACTTCAATGTAAATCATTGTTCCTTTTAAATCAGGTATTTTTTACGCAGAGTATCCATAAAATTATTTTCCTTTATAAGTTAGTTACTATTATTTAATTACTGTTCTGAAAACTCATAAAAAAAAGACATTCATTTTTGAAAATGTCAAGAATCACTGCATTAATCTGGACCACGATGAAATACAATGGCTTTGTTTTTCTCCCCTGTGCAACACTTACCTGCTTGAACAATGACATCGATAAGAAAACATATTTACAGGATTCAAAATGGGTAACGACAAAAATCGTTCTATTCTTTCTTGGCAGCATTCTAACCATATAGAATTTTCTAAATGGATAAAAAAAAGCAGAAGTCGCTTGTCACAGATACACATTTAAATCACTCAAACATAAATACATATTCAACGTGTCAACAAAATGGAACACATGGACATTTAAAACACTCATTCACAATTCACAATTATATTTTGATGTTTTCAACAAATTCAACAAACTTCCTTCACGATGCCCAAATGGAATAAAACTCTTCCTTTGAATCTCAGATATAATGCTCTTCCTCGAAATAATTTCATTTCATAATACATTCCAAACAACAGTTTAAAATTTAGTTTAGCTTTTGAAGCTAAAACTGAACGCTCAAATCGTAAAAATGTTAAATTCCATTGGAAAGTTATGTCCGAATTTTCTAACAACTCACTCATGTGTGCCCATCAATAGCATTAGATGCCAATGTGTAATTAATTTTTCAATTTTGCATCAAGAGACTTAAATACAGATTAAATGGTTGGTTCTGTGTTCCTAAAAGGAGCATTTAATGAAGTTACTTAAAATGGCTTACGCAAAATAAATTGAAGGGAGTCGTCTGTGAGAAAATCTATACAACCTGACTGATAATGAAATTTCCTTTGGTGTCTATTTTACAATAAACGTCCATTTTTTTTTTAATTGTGTCATTCAAATGAATAATTTTGAATACTGGATATGTTCACATTTCTTCTTAACATTATATTTTAATTTACTTTAGGAGGAATTAAAAAGGTATAAGCATTTTATTATTTTTTATTGATTTTTATTCTAGTGACGTAATAATCTTTGCTTTTCAGCTGATGCAGAATTCAAGGCATTGCTTATTGAATTCCCTCTTTTCTTTTTTCTTTTTTAATTAGTAGCAATATTTATTTAAGAAATTTGATTTAATTATATTTTCCATAATGAGATATACTTAATTATGGAAAATGGATTAAATTCTTCTACTTTGTTCGCAGTTACATAAAAGACATAAAAGACAAATTTAGAAGCTCATTACGAAGCTCATTACCAGTTTAATACTAATAAAATCAAACTATCTTTTAGATCATCAAATTTTTAATTGATCCCACAAGTAATTAATCTAGTTTAGTAACTGTATGAAAATTTTATTTATAATTATCGTTTACATTTGTTGAAGTCTTGAAAAGTAGTCACGATCTTATTTGCTAAGTTTCACAATCGAATGTGTTTGATAGTATTGTATCACTTATTTTTTACAGTTTATCTATTCAAGATGGCATCACTCTCATTTATATTCTAAACATTTCTTACTGACTTTTATGAACCAGTCATGAAGACTTAAAAATAATGCGAAAATCTCAAAGAAATGATGCATTGATGGGTCTGAAACTACCTAAAGCCACACTTTCTAACAGGTTAACTTCCGAGCATAAAAAGGAGTTTTCCAATTTAATTAATGGAAATTTCAATGACAGCAGTCACTTTGAATGGACTTCTTTAAGCTCTAGGAACTTCTCCAATCAAAATATTTGCATAAACTCTTCAAAAGAGGAACATTTACCAGAAGGACACTTTGAAGAACACTTATGCATATTGAATGTTGTCATTTCCGCCAAACATTCAGTTCCCGAAATCCTATTTCTTAAAATGAAAAAGGGGAAAAACTGTATACATAATACATCTTTTTCCCTAAGACTTTCCCCAACTCTTTTAACTATTGCTATTTCTCCCACTGCTTATAAGTCTTGAAGACTGAAACTTTCATTTTTTCCGCGTTTTATATTTTATACATATTTATATCTATTTATTTTCGTAGGCCTAATCCGTTAAGTTAGGGTTGTTGGCGAATTTTTCGGCATTGCTTGGAGCTGAAATGCATAGTTTGGCGCATTTTATTTAATGCAGCACCTTTTACCTGTTCCAAATGATAAATGAGTTTATTATGTTAAATAATAGTGATATTATAATTTTCAACGATGGTTATTTTTAACCTTTTAATAAAGAGAGATCATTAAAAATTGTAAGCACTGGTATATATATATATATAATATATATATATATATATATATATATATATATATATATATATATATATATATATATATATATATATATATATATATATATATATATATATATATATATATATATATATATATATATGTATATATATATATATATATATATATATATATAAAATAAATTATAAATAATTTATATAAAATTCTTCAGTCAAAAGAATAGCCAAAACCCAAAATATTATATTTTGCATTGAGATTATATATTATTTAATGATCTATCTTGACTAAGATAGATGATATGCGAAAAAAAAAGAAATAAAATGGAAATGTTTTGAGTTTAATAAAAACCAAAATCAAATTTAAATTTTCAATTTTTAAAACACTAAATTTTTTACATAATTTAAGGAAAGTTAAATATTTCAGAATTCAAAAGCATCATGCAAATTATAAAGTTAAAAGCATTACTAAATTGCAAATCTGATAAGAAAACAGAAGATTACCCTATAATGAATAATACATTTTTTTTAATTTAAATGTATAAAATTATATCCAAAATTTATTGTATTTATTCTAATACTAAGAAAACCCAAATTATATTTAAATTTAAAAATCAAATTTTAATACAAAATCAAAACAGCGATATTACATTTGTGAAAAAATTACAGAGTTTAATTGTAGCCGCATTTTATATTTATTTAGTTCAAACTTTTTTTAAATGCATACTTATTCATCTAACAATGCTATTATTTTTTTCTATAGTTTGCACACAGCGCTTTACTCTAAAATACATTTTTAAACTCATTCTTGAAAATTTTAATTAAGAATAATTTCAACATTTCTTTAGCCAACTACAAAAAAAGCTATAAATAAAGAATTAAAACTTAATTTTTAAAACCAAAGCCTCTCAATCATCTTTTAAAATAAGCATATTATTAATTTGTTTTGCAATACACGAACATAAATATATATTTTATTTATTTTTATTTCCCTTTCATCGCATCTCAACTTAAATTATTTCGCATACAAATATAATAATTCATGATATTTCCGGAGAAAATCCGATTTTCTCCATCATTCACTTCCGATCCTGAATAATTGATGATTCAAAAGTCGAAAAGCTATATTTCGAAGGTAAAATCAAATCAAATTATACTCTTTAACTTACAACTCGCCAATGATGGGAAAGAGCCGTGAGTAAAGTAAAAATAACGCCAAATAACAACATTTGAGTCAAATCCTTTCTCCTAAGCAACAGTCAGCCGCCAATGTGTGTTTTATGCTTCCCAGGCATTAAATTACTCTTGTAATGCAGGAATTAATCACAATTCTAAGCGATTATTTACCCAGTTCTGGGTTGTTTTGTGAAATGGATCATATTTCCTTGTTATAAAGAAATTCTTCCTTCATTTCCCACGTTATTACTCATTCAATTATTGTTTTCCTTTTATCTTTTACACTGTGATAAATTTATCTTCTGGTCTTAATAAAATCGCACAACTTATGGGTGCTATGCATCAAAGCAAGCATTCTACTTTTTAAGTTCTCGTAAATTGATGTAAATAAGAAAATTGTAAGCGATTTTTCAACTTAAAGATGCTAAGATCGTCATTAGCAGCCATTTCATTTTGGTTATGAAGATATAAATTTTTTTGCTTTAGAAAGTGAATTAATCAGTCGATGTGAAAGCTTCATAAATATTAGCAGATTTTTCATATAAAGATTTTAAATATTTATCTGAAAAAAAAGAATCGCATGCAAAAAAATTGTATTAAGTCAAATGTTAAACTTGCATTCGGTTTTGAATTTTTATGTGACGTTTAACAAATGCCATTTTACATTTAATATTTTTGGCACATATATTTGTTTCAATACATAAAAAAACTTTTTCAAATTTAAATTAAATTTTAAAATGTTTTGAAATAATAGGAAACATTATATTAACTCAATTTTATATATTGATGCGCTAATATAGAAAAAATTAGTAGCATGATCTTACTGTGATTTTTAAATTTTATATAATAATATTTTTTACTATATTTATTTCCCAAACTATATAAGTTAGTTCTATTAAATTACAAATAAAAAATCAAATTAAAACGAAATAAAATTATTTAATTTTTGTAAGAAAATTTGTGAAATATTATACAATTACCTAATTTGTAATAACTTTTTTGGTGTGTTTATTTTCTTTTAGCTATTGCTCTTTGCAATTGAACAAACTTATATTTAATTAATATTTATAGAATGGAATAATATATATATATATCAAATAATTTTTAAATTAAAAATTTCAAATTTTAAATTGACTAATAAAGTATTATTTGTTACATATTGTAAATAAGTTATAATATTTGTTACATATTGTAATTCTACTTAATCTATTTGAAGCGTCAGATTATAAGCGAACATAAATTATATTTGGCCTATTGATATAACTATGGGTGATATCACCTAAAAATAACTTTATTAATTGAAGGGAAATAATTTTAATTGTTCCAGCCATTTCATTCTAGATAATTCTGTCCTTATTTAAGAATTAATATGTTATACAGTTCTTCTTCTTCTTCTTCTTAGAGTTGGGTTTGTATGGCATTGGGCACCTCTGCTTTTATCAGCATTTTGTACTCCAAACCCAATGTTTCCTAGTTCCAGTTGCTCGGGTCACCCACTTTATTCATAAAGTCCGATAACCCTTTAATGGAGTCTAGGTGTAACTCTCTAGTATGGATGATGCCTAAAGAAGTTAATCTAGGGAGGGCAAGAGCCTCGCATTCGTAAATGATATGCTTGGCCGTTTCCTCTTGCGTATGACATTTCCTGCAGATAGGGTCTTGCTGAAACAGTCCCATTTTATGGAAGTGTTTTCTGAAATAGTAGTGCCCAGTTATGAAACCTACGATTAAACGTACCTTCTGCCTAACGCATCTTAGAATTTCAGAGGCAATCCTCGCTGATGATCCACAGATCATACTTTTAGCGTGGGTTTGACCAGGAGTGTTAATCCAAGCTTCATACATCTTCCATTTTTCCCATCTAAAAACATTGGTTTTTGCGGTCTTCAAATGGATCCCACAAAAAGGTTCTGCACCAATTGGAGCAAAAGACGATCCTTGTTTAGCAAGTACATCAGCCTTTTCATTACCTTCGATACCTTTGTGCCCTGGCACCCATACAAGGATCACCTTGTTTCTAATTGCCAGTTCTGTAAGAAGGTTTCTACATTCCAAAAATGTTATACAGTATATACTTCCTTCAATGAAAAAGTGAAAAAATATGCATTTTTTATCGATATACAAACACTTTATCTGATGAAAAGTAATGAATTGCCATTAAAAATATTTTTGAAATGAAACTATGTTTTTGCTTCTTATTTAGGTGCAACGCTATTTCAAGGTGGTTAGAATAAAGGATTATATTACTAAAACTTCTGTTAGACAAACCTGGTGTACTGCCATCAAAAATAAAACTAGAGCTCCTGTTGCTTTAATCTTTGTGTGTAAAAATGTTCTGCCTCTGCTTTAGTACATAAAATATTACGACAAAGTTTGTGTGATTTCTTGCTTCTTTTTTTCTCCACCTTTTAACCAAGCAACTGTGAAGTAATTTCTCCAAAACCAGGGTCCTCCCCTTTCTCTTATATCACGGGAGCTATTCGTCAAGACCCCTGTGCTATTTCGGTTTTTCTCACAGCTTCCTCGCTTCGGAGCCTAAGTCACGTTCGCCCATTTTCCTTTTGGACACCCCTTGGTCCACCCCTCCCCTTAATGCCCAGTCATAACAGAGCTCCTCCCTTTCTGCAGAGATGTGGAAGATGCGGAATATTTCCCCCTTAACGCAGACCATCAAGGGGATAATAAAACCTTTTCCGCAGTAGCATTCCTTCCCTGGCAGTGTGCTAATTTGCAGTGTTGCCCCTCGTCGTTGTCGTAAAGTTCCAGAGCCTGTAATAATGGACAACTGCGACAGATGGAAGACAATATGCGAGGTATCTAGTGCCTTTTTACGAAGTTGGACTGCCTTTATTGTCAATTCAGCTGATACTCCGTGGAAGTTTTGACTGCAACCGTACTTCATCACCAGATGAGAATCTCTTCCGCTTTCTTGTGCTCGCGCAGTTTTCTTGACTGTATAATTTGTACTTAACGTCTAGATGATATGATTTTTTTTTAATGAAAAAATCTTCAAGAATTTTTTAAAAGTGAGGATTTTATTTATTTTTTTTTTTAAAAAGCAACCAATGGGCTTAAAATTGCAGTTATTTTTTACATATCATAATTAATATTCATTTCTTACATACACAAATAAAGAAAAAAAATTGTTACATGTTATATAATATGTTTGTCCCAATTATTTATTATTATGCAAAATATATAAATAAATATTCCATGCGGTAACATATAATCTCATAATTGAGAACAGTATTAAACATTTATAAAATTTTATCATCCATATAAACTCAAAAATTTTTATAAAAGCCTTTGCAGAAACATGCTTGCATAAAATGTTTTATACCATATAAACTCGTGAAAAAATTTGTTTAGCTGTTATTGTAACTAATAAAATGTGAGTTAAAAAGCATAAAATAAAATTACAAAATATATCTAGGAATTACTAAAGAATTATTTAAAAACAATATTCACAGCATTTTTTGTAAAATAAATAAAATAGAAATCAAAATTTGAAAAAAACGGAAATTAATTTAAAACATAATTATTTTTAAAATTGTAATTTCTATAAGTTAGTCATAACAATAAATGAATAAAATAAAATTAAAATATTAAAATTGAAATAATTTGTTTTCTTATTTGGTTTTCTTTTTCATGTATGTAATCAAAATAAGCTCCTATTCATGTTGCTTCAAGTAATATAGATTGAGTTGTACTAGATTTGTAAAATAGTTGCACTTATGCATTTAAATATTTAACGTATTTCATACTAAAATGTTAAAGCCAGGCAACTTACTGATAGCACTAACCCTATTTATTCATTACAATATCTTATCTGATAAGGAATACCTTCGTTATCACCTCCACTATAGTCACGAATCTCTATTAAGTGTGTCCATTAATTGCTCTAAAAGCTTCACTTTTCCTGTGTTACATCTAGTATTGATTCTTGTGCAATAATTATCAACTTGAGCCTCAGAAATTAGCTAACCGATGTAATCATATCTGCTAACGATGTCTTGAGTTTAATCAGAAAGATCCATAGTCAAGGCTATTAACCAAAGTTATGTGTCCCAAAAGTACCACAACCTATTCGAAAATGTGATTTGGAACTCCACTTACAGCTTCAAAATCTGTGAATCATCCATAATTTCAAAATCTGCTCATTTACCCATATTTGATTCTAAGATTAACTTATTCCTCATTTAACTTATCAAATGAATATGTATTATCATATTAGTTTCAAAATTCAATTATAGATCATTTTAAAATGACAAATAATTGTTATTAATAACAATTATCCAAAATAACAGATATTAGTAACAGGTATTAATTTTTTAATATATATTTAATTAAAGAGTTTTAATATTTTTTCGTTTATAATATACATCATTTTAATAAATCATTTTAAAGTTACCGATAACTGTTATTAATCACAATAATCAAAAGTATCAGATAACTATTATAACTATTAAATACATATAACAGTTATAAATATGTATTTAATTAAGGAGATTTAATATTTTTCATTCATGAAAAGTTTAAATCCAAAGATAAATTTATAGATTCTTGCAAATCGGAAGAAAGGAAACCTTTTCGAATCTTAGATTGAGCCTACAGAACATTCCTTCTTTTTTACTTTGCCACCATGATTGATTCTTCTCACCGGGAACAGTTATGTTATTTACTTACAGCCTCTAGAGAGGAATATATCTGTTATTGATATAGAGTCGATGAAGTCCCATAATTGAATCACTTTGGTCAATTTCTTTTCCGAAAACTGGTTACTTTTTTTTCATCTTTTCCTATTCTTACAAAGAGCGCCGAAAGTGGGAATAACTTCGATTTTTTAAAAAAAAATATTTGTTATTCCTTTTCCTTTGGCATTTAAAAGTTTTGTGAAAAGAGACCACTTCTTAAATATATATTTAAGATAGATTGGTAAGAAGTGGGGAAGAAAGATTTTTATAATCTTGGATATTTTATCAAAATGTCGCAGATGTTTTGTGTGAATTCTTAAGGGAATAAGTATTTCTATTAAAGCTTTCAAATATTGAACAATAATTTTTATTGCAATTAATAAAAAAAAATTTCATTTCCTTAGAATACTTTTCATAAACTGCTTGGCCTGTTATTTATTTGATATAATCCTTTTATTTGTGTATTTCAGCCTTGAATCATTGCTTATATATTTGAAAACAACAATTAGGTATTTTATTATTGTTATTAATAAAATATATTTTATTTGTGATGTTAAATAAAGATTAAACATGAAAACTTCAAACTAGAATTCTTCAAAGTTTCAAGGACAGCGTTTGTTTAATAATATTATAGGAAAACAGTAAGTGATCCAAATATTGTCTGAATTATAAAATAAATGAGCTTAAATTTTTTTTAGTGGGGAAAATTTATAAAAAAATCTGATTATTTATTTATATGCAATAATATTTATCAATGCACAGTTGAAACGCATAGTTATAAACATAAAATATGTAATTTTCTATTCAATATTTAATAATTTACTAATTTTTATTCTATTTCGTCATAGCTTAATTTAATTGAAACCCATAGTTCTAAAAATAAAACATGCAATTTTCAATTCTCTATTCAATAATCTACTAAAAAAATTTATTTCGACATAATTTTATAATCGAAATGCATATTTCTAATAATAAAACATGTAATTTGCGATCCATTTAATTATTTGCTAAACTTTTTCTATTTCATCTTAATTTTACAATTTTTTTTACGATATTATGTGGTAGAGAGTCAAATGGTAGAATACTTTGTAAGGCTTTCTATATTAACAATTTCCAGTAACTTAACTTCCAACAGCCAATAACTTAATTTAATTGATTTCCAATAACTTAATTTAATTGTAATCCATAGTTCTAAAAATAAAACATGCAATTTTCAATTCTCTATTCAATAATCTACTAAAAAAATTTATTTCGACATAATTTTATAATCGAAATGTGCATATTTCTAATAATAAAACATGTAATTTGCGATCCATTTAATTATTTGCTAAACTTTTTCTATTTCGTCTTAACTTTACAATTTTTATTATGATACAAGCTGACCCAGCCACGCGTTGCAGTGGCTGAGTTTTTAAAATACATTGAATCAATTTTTTACTAATTCTTGGGTTCAATCAAATTAATATTTTCTAAAAAAATTTAGAATAGGTTCATTCATAGGAGGTTAAAAATAAAACGTTTCACCAAAATTTAATAGTAATAGGTAAAGTATCGAAATTTTGAAATTAAGCACAAATCAACATATACTTTCTGAATTTACATTTTATTCATCTTATATTAAATTATAGTTTGTAATCAGTGACTTACTTATAAAATATACTATATAAATTAAAGACATCTAAAAATAAATGGTTATAAATGAGGTAGATAACATTGACATCGAACTATTATTATTTTAATTTTAAATTATATTAAAACTAAAAATTTTTTCCGCGGCATTATACTGAAATAAAAAAAATTAAAATAATTTATCATTTGAATAAATAAATTAGATCAAAATGTTCTACTGAATAAATTAATAATTATCAAATTATAAAATAAAAATAAAAAATAATAAAAGGCTATCAAGAAATACTTACATATTTTCGAGGTGGTATGAAAATTAGTAGAGAAAAACAGTAATAAATAAAATTTTATTTTACTATTTATAATATTAAAAATATTCAAACTGAATACTGCACAATAATAACACAATACAAAGTATAATTATGAAAATGATTCACGAAAAATTGTTATAGTATCATTATACATCATGAAAATATATGTAAATTCTATATTTAACCACGCGCTTGCGCGCGCACGATAATTTTCTCGAAGATGGTATAATCTAGAAAAATAAACACGTCGCCATCTGCCGAATACCTGTGCAACTTAGATGCTAAACCGCCATCTATTAGGAACTTACAGAACTAACCAAAAAAAATAAAAAAAATTTAGGGTTGTACTACCCCTAACATTTAGGGGGATGAAAAATAGATGTTGGCCGATTCTCATAGATACCGGATAAGCACAAAAATTTCATCAAAATCGGTCAAGCCGTTTCGGAGGAGTATGGCAACGAAAACTGTGACACGAGAATTTTATATATTAGATTATGAGGTAGAGAGTCAAATGGTAGACTACTTTGTAAGGCTTTCTAAACAATTTCCAGTTAGTATAAAAAAATGTTATTTCGCATACCGTTTGTTTTTAAATAGTGTGTGAAAAACTAATTAAAATTATAATTTAAGAAATTTTACATCGTCATATCATTCAGTAAACTCTAGTTGGTTGGTCTAGTAAACTCTCTTCTGTTGTGTTATACAAGTGTTCTACAAATCAACATTTGTTTCATATACGTTTATTCCATTTATTTCAAAAGTAAAAAAAAAAAACTCATCTTTTATGATTTTTTATTTCTTTAAATCCATTTAAATTCCTGTAAGTATAATATTTGAAAAAATTAAAATAATATTTTCAAATAAATGAAAATGTAGAAGGGAACAAAGCAACTCGTGAAGACATTTTAAAATCTCGTTTGACTTCCGTGTGATTTCAGTCATTTAGAAAACGATTCTATTTATTATATATTTTTTTCCCCTAAACGTCGACATCGGCTTAAATTTTCAATCTTCCCTCCAGACACCATCATTTTTAAAACTTGTCTTTTCAATCCCAGTAAACAAAGGAGACCGCGGACTATTTATGCTTTTATTCAGCTTTTAATTTCCTTTTCTGGAAATCATATATATATATATATACAGTAGTGGGGTGGTCGGGAAACGCACACACGCACAGAGAGACAAAGGAGGAAAACAAAACTTCCAACTTTTCGCATACATCATCTCGGCACACTCTCGATGAAGAAACGATGCAAAGGAGAAACTCTTCTTACCCAAGCCCAAGATCAATACATTGAATACGCATTTCAGTGATTTAAGTAGAAGAAAATGTTTTTATTTCGGAAGACGTTCACATCCCTCCACCACCCCCTCCTCCCCCATTCGCCTGCCTACCCCCTTCCAGCGGCGTGCATCTATTTTTCAGAGTGATGTTCCTTCTGAGGTAATAAATCTTCTTAACCCAGTGAACCACTTGAATAAAATGTCGTTTTCCTAACGTTTAAGAATCGCGGCTTTGATTTCTTCTTCAAATCTTGGTGTCGTGGCTCTGGGGACGTGTCCTTTCCAACCAAATTGTTATTATTATTTTTTTTTGTATTTTTTTTCTTACTTCTGAAGACGAGTGTCACGTATGACAGAAACAGTGATGTTTATTCTTTTATTGTTATTTTTCTTAGGATGGTGGGTTTATTATTATTATTTTATTTCTGCGTGCCAGAGAGGGGCTGGTTGTTTTAGTTTTTTTTTTCTGGTTATTTTTCCATACTCGCAACCTCTCTGAAATGTTTCCCGAATTCACGAAAGTTGAAAGTGGCTTTTTTTTTTCTTTTCTATTATACTACTTTTCCCTTGTAATCATTCTGCGTTTGAAAACTCATTGTGACGGATTGTTTTGCATTGCTGCTGGAAATGGCAAAGCGATTTGATTGTGCTTAAAAGAAATTGACTTATATTTCATGGCATGTTTATTCATTTCTAATTTTTTTTACCAAAGTTTTCGAGGTGAGGTAAGCTTTCAATACTGTCTTATAGTATTTTTGAGAAAAGGATTTTTACATAAAGGAATTCCTTTCTTTGATAAAGAACAATTGACTTCCGATAAATTGTTTCGCACTCTGTTTTAAAGAATTCAATTTAAACTTTAAGTTTTTCCAACATTTTCTTTAAAATTTTAGCTTTATTTCGAAGAAAATTTATGAAAAAAAAAAAACAATGTAAATGTTGAATTTTGTTTCATTGTTGTATTTACTGCTCTCAAACATAAGTCTCAAAGCGCTTGCTAATTTAATGTATAAAAAAATTATTTTCATGAATTATGCAATAAATTTACACATCTCTCTCTGAATACGCGTTAGTATTTGTTGTTGTTGTTACTAATGACACTTGGATAAACCAAGCTCGCAATGCCTTAGCTATGCGATTTTAAGTCGATTGGGAGCGTCTTTCGTTTTAATCAGAGCACCATGAAGGTGAAAGTACGACTTTGCTCTACACACATGCCATAGGGACCCGTTTATAGGGTAGGCAACCATTCACACCTCATTCATACAAGGAAAGGACTAAGACAGGATAGATAGAGAGAGAAAGTACATCCATGCCCGAACCGGGATTCGAAACCAGGACCTCCTTATCCGCAGTCAGGCATACTGACATTTAGACAAGTTGGGTGGCGTGTTAGTATTTAAAATTAAAGCTCAACCAACAATAAGTAAAAAGTAGTATTTAAACACATTCTATCAATAATTAGAAGTTATTTAAAAAATAGAAATTTTTTTGAACAACTTTTGCTACTTGAAGATGTTTCATTGCAACTTGAAATAAAATTCTAGGACATTCAAAACTGAAGAAAGTGCCAATGCTCATAACTTATGAGTGCATGTAAGAAATATTAAAAATGTGCTATACAATTTTTATTAAACATTTTTAAATGTATCCAATCCTAATCTCTTGGATAGCATTCCAACAGCTTAGACAGTCGAAAATATAAAAATAGTAGACAGTTTTTCTCATACCATTTAGCAATGATAACCTCCCACATAAGTTTCATCAATTTAAAGTATGCAGTGGAACTTTCATCACCAAAAGAAGCTTTGCCCATTCTTTGTGCAAAGTGATTCAATAGCGTCTTGACCGTCCTCTCATTTTCAAGTACTTGCCGGCTGTCGATAATAATATTTCCCTCCGAATGAATAGAATACAATTGAAAATGTCGCCAGAATGGCTGAATAAATCCCCTTCTGCTCGGCCCCGTTTAACCGGCTAATTACCCGGGTCACACCACTTTGACAATTGTCTTCTTTGGATGATGGATCGTCAGTTCCCCCAATGCTTTCACGTGTCCTGTTGATTTTTCTTCTGAAGAAGTAAAAGAGAGGATGGTGTAAGTGGGTTTATAGCATAATTGAGAGGGAGATCTGTGGAATTCCTCCCAAAATCGGTAGTTCCTGTTTCTCGGGTTTTTTTTTTAACGGGTCGATTAGATCGTTTGAGATTCGCTTCGCCCAGAGATAATGGTAATGGGTGGCCACGTTAGGCTTAATAAATGCTATTCTGGTAATTAAAGACTTGCTTCTTACTTGAGTCATAGCTTAGAGAATTGTAAAATAACTTATATTAAGGAGAACTATGAGAAAATTATATAGAATGAAGTTTTCTATTTTTAGTTTATAAATGTTAATAATTATTATATTTGGAACTTCCGTGTAGATTCATCGTCGATTTTGATATACTTTAATATGATATATTGAGTACTTCCTTTACAATTAATTCACACAATAGTTATTATTTACTATGCAAGTTTCGGTTACATTACGATGGAATTAACAATATCTTGAATTAAATCATAGTATTTGATGATATGTAGTGGGTAGCTTAATAGCTAATAATTAATTATTTATATTTTTTTAATATACTTATTTATGTCTTTTGTATAGAAGATAATTAAATTTTAATGTATGGATTACTTTTAAATATTGAAGAGATTTAATGAATTTTGAGGGTATTAGTTAGTATAATTTAATAATGTTCCTTACAACATATTATATTTCTTTAAAGATTTATGATTTTAAAAACCATTGTTTTTTTAATTTGCTTTGACAAATAAATGACGGCCAGAAAAAAAGATTGGATGTTCCGCAAAACTACAATCTGAATTAAAAATAAATCAAATTCTCTTTTATTATTTATCTAATACCCTTCAACAAATTTTATTTTATTTTCAAAAACTAACAAGCAGTATATTCTTTAAATAATGTTCAATATAAATAAAACAATAGAAACCTCAAAATAAAATTATTGAACCTCAAAATGAGATTATTGAATACACATTTTAAAGGATATTCAATAATTTTATACTTAGTTTTCCATATAGAGCTAATGTGTTTTGGAATGAGATTGTTGAAATATGCCTTCTTGTGAAATGTTTGAAATCCTGAAAAGTAATTCCGAAAGTGAACTGTCACATCGATGCTAATGAAGCTTATTCTAAGTATATACTCCACATCCTCAGTCTAGACAGACAGAATAAACACCCACATCAAATTCTATCTCATTTCTCGTATGACCAATTCTATTATAACAGAGAAAATGCATAGCTGGAAAATTAGAATTTTCTACATAATTAATGAGTTTATGAGGCACTATCTGTTAATATTTAATAGGTTTACAATGGCAAATACTACATTACTCTTTCTAAACATTATCTTATATATTGCGGTATCTTAAAAATTGTTTTCAAATTGTGATACATTTGGGTATATAAATTATGTTGAAATAATTAATTAATGTATTTACATTTTAAAAATTGAGTCACGATAATAATTTCCTATTATTAATTAACAGTTACTTTGATATATTAGCATTTTTATATACACAACACTCTGGTCTGTAGGAAAGTAGGTTCGATACTGGATGTAATTAAAGATTCATGCTGTGAAGTTTGTACGCGTTAAAAATACATTGCAACAAAAAATTTTTTCCATTAGGGTAATATTACATAGATAATTGTGTGTTAGTTGAGTGTTGATCTTATTAGGACTTAACGATAGTTCAAAATTACAAAACTTGTTTACAAAACTTGTTGCTTGGCTCTGTTTAGAGTCTTCAAAAATGCATTGAAATAATCTAAAATTAAAAATTGAGACCACAATGGCGTAGTGAAAAATGCTTTTCTCACGACCATGATATGGTGGGTTCTAAGCCTGACACAACCGAAAAATTATTGTGCTGAGGGTTTCTGACGTTAAAAGTTTCAATGTTTTTCACTGGTGTAGAGAGGATATTGTTAACTCAGGTGTCGATCTCGTCATCTAATCATGGATCAAAATTACGAGTGTTTGGTTGTGCATAATGACTTTTCAGTTAGCAGAAACAGGCAGTCGAAAAAGTATTGCGAACAAATCAAACATTCCATGGTTTCAGAGGTAAAAATCATCGTTTTTTAAGTAACTATTTTTTAAAAAAGGAAAAAATTATTTACTTGATAAAAACGAAATGGGTATAAATAAAAGATGTCAAGATTAATCATGAGAGTAACATTATTTATATCATGTGAAAAACTACTTTAAAAATTATGAAAATAGTTTTTTTAAAAAAATTGAAAAACATAATATAAAAAAATTGCAGGGTTTGTTTTAATTAATCTTCATTTTAATTAATCACATAATTTTTTAAAAATTCACTTATGCGTGAAATTCCAGTATAAAGTTTTCAAAAATGATCATTTTAATAGTCGTCATCGAGTTAGGCGAAACAATATTTAAATATCGAATATTTTATTTTGATTTTAAAGAAATCAATGAAAATTATAATATATAAGCATAAATATATGAAGAATCTTAAAATAAATGCGCCATGAACTATTTCTCAAAAAAAAAATCTTCCAAATTACGTTTTATTCCTCCTTTTTTGTTACTGTTTTCCTCAAACAGGATTTAAAGCTCGGACGCGCAAATTCAATTTATTGCCGGTCCCCTTCACCTGCTACTTGCCGCTTTACTTCCGCTTTTTTTTTTATCGTATTTGACGGACAGGTAATAACGGAAGAGTATTCGGGCAAAGTAATAGTTTCGGTTCGGACACTTCCCCGCAATCGCAGAATCTCATTCGTTTCCGTCCCCATCCCTAATGAAAAGATGCTGGCTTATTTGGATATTATTCGAAATATGTTCCTTTTCAGACCTTTTGTATTCGCAAATGCAATCTTTCTATCGCCTTAGATACAGATATTTCTTTCTTTTACGCACTGCAGCAGAGATCGTTTTAGTTCGATATAATATCTTTCCCAATGGCCTTTTTTCCCAGAAAGGAACAGTTTTTCTAACTGTTGTATCATATCGTTTGCTTATAGATTCGAATAATTCCATCTATAAAAGAAAAAGTGCTTTTGTGAGAATGATTTGTATTTTGTTTTACCTGTGTTATTCTTATCAGTTTGATAAGAACCCACGGTTCCAGATCCAGCCCTATTTATAAACCTCTAAATCAATATAAATTTTTAATAGTTATTTCCAAAAATGTAATTATAATATAATACGAATATATAATATTCATTAGGAACGTTAAATTATCGTGGCTTAAACTCACCATTGTTGTGCAGTAGGATTGAAGGAAAAATACCAACTAACTAGTTTGCATTGTCACTTGATGATGAAATAAATAATCGTTTACTGTCTGATCATGCATTTTAGAAAACCCTTTAAGTAATCTTCAGCATTCCTTTGTTTAGAGCTAAATGTAAATAGCATATAAATGCAAACTTCTTTTTTATGAAGCTGATTGCCTTGTCTACTTGATAGCTTGGTTAAAAAGCCAAAATAGCGGAGGAAGATTATTTGTCACACTGATCGCGTATAATCCTTTTAGTGTATTTTAAGATTTTTGGCGATTAAAAAATATCGCCAAGCTAACGCAATTGTTACGTGTATATTAGTGTAACCAAAATAGAATATTTTTGAATATCTTCAGTATTCTTTATCATTCAGGTGTAGTAAAAATTTTAAGTTACCTAACCCTTAAAAAATGACAGTAAAATCCAAAAACTCCCCAAATTCAAAATGTATCAAAAAGATTATTCGACATTTATGCCGATTTTCTTAATGAATAAAAACTTAGCACCATATGCATTATATATGCACAAAAAGAAATATAAATTGTATGTAAGAAACCAAACTTTTTATCGGGAGCATAAATAGAAATATATTACGAATACTTCAATACAGTTTGAAGAAACTGTAAAATAAAAATAACATGAACTCTATTTCTTATGAAATAACGATAAAATGTGAATTATAACATGCATTAATTTAAATTAAATTTAGTATTTTCATCCCACAAAAATAACACATTTAATTTATTGCAATTATGAGTGGTACTTCTTTAAACTGCTTATGGAAATCTTGCCTCTTAATTCTAAATTTTAATTTTAAAAAAAGAAATTTTTTTCGTCTAGACATGAATTTTTTTCATCCCACACAAATTCAAAAATGGAAATTTAATTTAATAATTGTTAAGATTACTGTTAATTGTTTTTTTATTTATTTATTTTTTTTATTAAGATTGAGAACATTTTCTTCAAAAACGAGAATGCAAGCTTTTACAGATCTTTTGTTTCAACATGTGTGAGATGGAACTATATATTACTTTACAATTTTATAATTTAAAAATTAAAATCGCTTGATTAGTCAATTTATTATCATATTGAATAATTAAATATATGACTCCTTAATTTCTAACTGTACACACACATGTAATTCTGTTATCAAATATATATTTTAATTTGAATAAATTTTCTTGCTATAATTTCTTATTCAAGCATGGAAAATAAATACATTGTTATTTTTTATCTTACCAATCTGCATAATTATCATTTATTACTTAATTGACCAATGTAAAAAAAATTTCTATTTTCTGAAGAGAAAAATATTTGAATTCCAATATAAAAAATATTCCTTAAAAAGAAACAAAAACTGTAAAGGAAAAGTTCGTTGACAAAAATTACATTAATTCGCGTTAACTGAAAAACTATCTTAGCTAATGCGTCAAAAAATGGGGGAAAAAAGTTCTTAATCATTATTCCCTTTGCGCATACTTCTAAGGTAAGAAAAAATTTTAAATGCAGAAAAAAAACAAAGAAAATCGTTCGAAGGAATTTTCAAAAAGTTCTTGTGATGAATGAATTCAGGAATGAATTACTACTTTAAATCGTTTTCTCTTTAATTAGATCCATCTGTTTCAACAAAGAGACAGTCATACAGAGTACAGAAGCAGACGACACAAAACGAACGAGAGTAAAACGGGGTGAAGTGAAGTGAAGAAAAAAATATCAAACTAAAAGAATTTGAAAAATCGCCGAAAGAAAGCGGGATAAGTTAAGCCTTCATTGATCACCGTTTACATTAGAAAAAGAAAGGAACTACCGAAGAAAGAACATATTTTGTAAGATCGATGTGAAATTCCTAATTTAGAACAGGTGATCCAAACGAATCATTAGGTCTTTGTCCCCGAATTCGAAATGTGTTTTATCTTTAAGTACCAAAACAGATTACATCGTTTTGAAACATAACCTGTGATAAAACAATAATTATTGTCTGAAGATTAAGTAGTATTGTTTCCAATTAATTTTTCTCTTGTGTGTTTAGAATATTTTTGTTGCTTAAACAACAAAAATATTCTAAAATTACACAAAACTTGGGAAATATTTCATTTCTTCAAAATTAAAACATTTATCTTTCATTATATATATGTAACTTGATTATTATATGCAAATTTTGGAAACCATATAATTAGTTATATACATATTCCTTTATAAAACAAATTTGTCATGTTAAATTTTTCTATACCTTAGTATTCTTGATACCAATTACTTTGATAATTAGGCTGGCTATATGTCATAAAAAATGCTTAAGAACTAAGAAAAACGTCCTTTAAATTGATATAATAATCTACCTCCTTACTAGAATAATTATAAAAGATTTTATTACAAGTACTTTATTTAAAACGAAATACGTTATTGCAGTATTGCATTGTAGATTGATTAAAAAGTAAAAGCTGTTGTGGTAGTTCGATTTATTTGTAGATCTAAACTTAGTTTTTAAAAATCATATTTTAACCGATTTTAAAATTTTTATTCAGAACCATAGAAAACACCTACATTGTGTGTGAAGGCCGTGGTAGCCTAGTGGTTAGGGTATCGGCCTTCTATCTGGAAGGGTGGGGTTCGATTCCCAAAGCGGCCAAAGACCCACCGAGTACGCCAAAGACCACCGATATACGTGCTCGTTAAATCTGTGGAATCGAAAGTCCTGTGGTCTGTCGTTGACCAGTTACCATGGGTGCAATGGTCTGGAGAAATTTACTCCCCCTTCAGATCAATTGTCAAAATTGAGGAAGTAGATCCTCTGGTGCTGCCACCTATCGGACAATCTGAAGAGCAAAAGTCGTACTTTCACCTTCATGATACTCTGATTAAACGAAAGACGCTCCCAAATGACTTAAATTCGCATAGCCAAGGCATAGCGAGCTTGGCTTGTCCAACTGTCATGAGTAACAACAATAACATTGTATGTAGGAGTGAAAAAAATATGCAACTAAAATCCACCAGATATTAATAATTATTTGCTATCTACTATAATAAATTAAATGTTATATATTTAATATAACCTTTGAAAATGTTTCAGATATTAATATCTTTCAGAAAAACCCATAATATTACAATTGAACAAAGAAATTATGTCCGAAATTAACTTGTAATACATGAAACTTGATCTAAATTAATACTTATAGGAGTTTTCTATTTAGGGAATTTAGTATTTATATAATTGGTACGCACAGAAAAATGGCCATTAAATAAGTATACATAAAGTTAAAACAATACTTTTAGTTCCTTGCGTGCGTAAATTATCAAAGTTTTCTCGAATAAGACGTGCAGAGTTACCACAGTACGTTCAAAACAGATATCAATGTCGTAAAAATTTTTTATAACTTTCTTTAAAAATATCACATTTGATCTCAAATAATGAAATTCTTATCAAAGCATACTTTGATCTCAGAAATAAGAACTCTAATGAAGAAATTGTTCTTTTTTATGGTTAAGCCTATAATTAACCATACCTGCTTAAAAGAACATTTCCAAAGTCTTTTATTGGAAAAAATGTTTTAATTTTGATATTTGGTTTACAAAATATTATGAGATAAGTATTCACAGGACCTTGAAACAAATGATTTTTATTCGAATAGGAACGACTTAAAAATCGCTTTTAATCTGGAGTCGTTTTCAGCGGCTTTAGCGCCAACTTTTTAAACGAATTCCTTCTTTATTTTTCTACTTATTTTCATTTCTTGTTTCGTTCTGCTTTATTTCACCTTTAACTAGAGATTAAATGGACAGTTTTTATTGGATGGTCGCGATGCCTGGTCAGGTATTGATTACCACGCGTTGCTTAGCAACAAGATTTCCGTTTTCTGGAAAATCCGGAGTGTTATTTTTTTTTATTTCATTTTATTCACCATTATTTTCTTCTTCATTTAGCTTAAGGAATGATCCGCCTTCCATTCCTTTTGGAATCTTTTACGCTTTTATTTTTATTTTTATTTATTATCGCTCCGTGCCATTGTGCGCGCGTTTTTCTTGCTCTTAACTTTCAAATGCGTACAGAATAAATACAAAGGGTTTTCATTGTCGCACGCCATGCTGGAAACATTGCGTGTTTTTTTAATCTTTTTCACTCTTTCAGAGAATATTTTTCCCCTATTATTTTCGATCCGTGAAATATGCGAATATTATCGCCAAGTAACATCATCAGGTCGTTGTGAGTTTTGTTTGCTTTTCACAAACGAAGAAGCCAGAAAATCATAAACTTGTTACTTGAGATCAATTTATTGCAAATTTTGTTCGGTGTTTTTCTCCTCGATATATGCTCGTCGGAAGACATCCTTTCAGATATCTTTTGTTTGCACTGTCTTTCTCATCCCCTGTCCCCTCCCTGTTTCTGGTATAAATTTTAGAAATAATAGAGTTCTCTTGATTCTCTTGAATCCTTGAAATGTTGTTTCGAATGTTTATTTGTATCAACTTCCATTTCGTTCCTTCGCTCTTGGGCGGTATCTCTTTTATGTTATTGCTTGTGTTTACTTTTTCCCTATATATGAAATCCTATTTATTATTTTCTGGGCGAAATCGACCGAAATGTCTGCCTATACTCTTTATATATATATATATATATATATATATATATATATATATATATATATATATATATATATATATATATATATATATATATATATATATTTATAAGACTTGAATTTATATCTGTTCTTTTAGCCTTATCATTATCATTCTATATTTAATATAACTTTAAGCGTTGAGCATAGCTGTTGCTACGAATATTTATATTATATTATTTTGCACTTATTCCTATTTTTGTATACTTTCATGTGTAAAAATATATGATTAAAAATATTATTTTAAATAAATTATATTAATTATATAACAAATTTTTTTAACAAAATTAAAATGATTTAATTTCAAAAAAAAATTTTTTTTTTTGAGTTATTCAGAATAAATTATAAGTTAGTTCAAATATAACATTTCCAAGATTTACATGTTTATTATGATATATATATATATATATATATATATATATATATATATATATATATATATATATATATATATATATATATATATATATATATATATATATATATATATATATATATATATATATATATATATAATCAGTCGGTACTATCCCTTTTGCCGGCACAAGTCTCGTCATGTTGACATTTTTAATGACACTCATGATAAAAAAATAAAGAAATAGTAGCTGTTCGTTGAAAAAAAATTATTTTGAAATCATAACGAGTTTTTCTTAATTTAAAATATCTATAAAAGGTAAACATTTAAAAATAATAGTGGTAAAATCAACAATTTGTGATATTTTATTTCACTTGATAATAACCTTAGGTGACCTTAACATCTGTGATAGTGAAATGAAAAATCGCCCACAAGTCCTTTATTTTTAATACTTTTAGTCTCTACTGCTGTTTAAAATATACTGTAATATTAATCAAACTACATAGGTGAAGGGAAATGATTATTCTGCTGGATAATAATCGTCTAATAACTGTTTAACTTTATTATAAGTATGTTTTTTTCTTCTCTTCTTATAATAACATTTTAATACTGTAAATGTCTTTAGGTTGAAAGCGAAAAACGTTAAGGTCTCTCAATCCACAGTTAATATTTTTATATGTTTCAACAAACTGTCAGTCAGAGTTTCAAGAACTTCATTCAAGCGTTTAGTTGAATGGATATCATCATATAACTATGTGAATTCGTCTTTAAGCGAGTCAATTAAATCCTTTTTTTCCTTATTTATACAACATGTAATTTCATCATCGCCTAAAATATTTTTGCACAATTTTTCTTTATGAAATACTAATCCAAGTATAAATTAGACTGTTCTTGGTAAGGTCTTTTTTTTTTCATTTAACTTTTTTAACATCTATTTCCGTTGATATTCAACATAAGGCATTCAGACAACCGCAATCAGTCTTCCAGCCTCGCCAATGTATTAACTTCAGACTTCATCAACTGAAAAAACAGTATTTAAAAAAGTTCCAATTGGTTGTTCCTTTTTATACTTGAGACGCAGATCCAGCTGTCCACCAGACCCATTGAATGAAAATGAAATCTTCCTCGAAGCTCTCTCTTCCCACTACAGGCTGCCATTAATCCCTCCACCATAACACCAGCAGTTGTGTCAACTTGGCCTTGTACGAGCGTTGTTCTTTTCTTGTTCTTTCATGTCGCGTTAGTTCCTTCGGATTGGGTACTTCATCTCGTAGCTAACAATGGCTCCTTTGTACGAGGATGGCTGAAGTGTCTTGAAATTGAATATCCTAAAAACACTGTCTTTTTCGGAAGCTCCGGGAAACAGGAAATAATACGATACGCTTGTCCTGCTTTAGGCTGGATCTGCAGCGCAAATTCAATGACTCCCCTTCCTGAACCCAATTTTTATTTTTATTTGATAGTTCTTTTTTACAGCTTTTTATCTGGAAGGGAATGTTGATCTTTTGTTTTGGGATGCGGTTTTCTCGGTCGGAAAGAGGAAAATGGGATAATTTATGCTTAATTTGATTACTCAATTGAGATGTATATGACTCTCATTATTGTTGGCTTCTTTTTTCTGTCAAAGTGAAAAAGGAGCATTGAATAATATAGTAAAAGAATAATATGTATAAAATTCATGTTTCAAAATCATTTCTTTGTAAAAGTTATATTGTGTTCATTGGTATGCTTATCGAAAAATTCAAATATTTAAATAAGAACATATTTTTAAAGGATGCTGTATTTCTGTGTGAAAGAAGTAAAACTAGATATTGTTCATTTTATTCCTTTATATTTTTATCTTATTATTATTATTATCAATGTTTTCTCATTTAATTAACAATTTGAAATCATATATTTTGATTAATATTTAAATACACATTGACACCATCATAAATTCACTTGGTAATATCAAAATGGTTTTAATGAAAAAGCTGTATTAACATTATTTAAATTCCAATATTGATGCTTAATGGAAATATATAAATAAAATAAAATGGAAGTATATAAATAAATGGAAATATATAAATAAACATCCTTATTTGAATTACCTACTCGTAAAAATTATAAGCGTTTTGTCTAAAAACTGTTAGGCAGTTTAAACTTTTTAGATATTTTTAATAGAATAATTTCTTCCAAGGTTTTCACACACATTGCCCCATTTGACATTCCAAACAATAAAAAATAATAATAGGAAATTTTTACTTTCTAGAAATGAGTAACTTTGTAAGAATACAAAATAGTTTGCGTGGAACACAATTGGTTGACATTTAAAAATTATAAGATACTTAATATCGCATATGTGTTTCGCATTTAAAACCTCGTTGTGAATACTTATAGCAACTCAATGTCATTTTAAAGCCTTCCTTATGCAATTCATGACACATCATCTTTCAAAAGGATTAAACAGAAAACCATATTTATACGTCACAACCCTGAGAATAAGATGGGCAGACACTCCATACAATGATATGTAAAAACCCTCATAATTTTTAGGACGTTTAACTATTAACTAACGCCGACCGATTGGCTGAGTGGTTAGCGTTCCTAACTCCTGAGCTGTTGATCTCGGGTTCGAATCCCGATTCGGGCATGGATGTTTCTTTTCTTCTCTGTTCTCTCTGTCCTTTCTTCTGTGTTGTTGTATGAATGTGGACCGCCCTATAAACGGGTTTGTGGTGGTATGGCGCAGGTAACGCTACTCGCCTCCGTGACTTGGTTCACAGGTGCCCTGGGTAACGACAAATGAGTAGCACTCTCTGGCCTTGTTGTGGCATAGGGTCCAACCCTCTTGTGCCCGCCATTGAAAAAATATATTAACTAACGATATCAATAACAGCGCTAGTACTTTATCAAACACCCACTACACATGAAAGGAATTTAGTTCTTAATTCGTCTAAATGCAAATTTTCTTCAAAGTCCATAGATTAAAATTCATTACTTTACCTGCCTACATCATATAAGTGCAAAATATTTGTTATTTTTCCCCATGAAAAGTAACAGAACTTCTAAGCTACTACACCATCGATTAAACAGATTGAAGAGTGATGCTTTTTTACAAAATAGAATTTCAGAATTGCATGTCCCTTACTTACATCAGGCTATCGGTATACAAATCGCAAATAATATGAGTCATAAGAAGTTATAAAAACGAAGGTTCTTAAATCAAGTCTAGTCACTGTAAGGGCGTGACATTATTTTTTTAACAGAACTACCAAACTAACATTGTAATTCAAACCAAATTGCGTGAATCCTTGTCATTCAACTCCTTCCAACCATCGCTGAGATTTTTCGTTATAAAAACTTCATCCGATAACGATAAACATCGTAAAGATAGTTGAGTTTGGATAAAAAAATATATATATCACTTCACGCTTTGTGTGAAACCGCGATTAATCGATATCCTGTTTATGTCTGACGAAGAATATGAGAACTGTGTGCGTGAACGTTGAATAGAAGCAAAGAAAACTCAGCGAAGATATTCTTCGACAAATATTTTCTTTCAACCCTCATAGTCAGTTATATCCATTACACAAGTCATCTCATGAGAAACTTCCTTTCTTAGAATTTATGGTTCCGCAAACGTTTCATGTCAAACCGAACACATTTTGTTGACCTTGCTGGCCGACGTCATTCATTTCTGTACTCTCGCACCAGGAAGAATGACTCTTGTAATACGAACTCTTCAACACCGACGTTGACAAGTCCATGCGCATTTAATAACCCTTCTCCGATGATCAACAAGACCCTCTGTCCTTCCCGAAAAGTGGTCTTTCTCGGTTGGAAAACCCTCCTGAAACAACTGGTAGAAAAAAAAAGTAAAAAAAAAAAGAATATAGATTATTTCATTATTTATTTTACGAGTTGGTGCTGTTCAGAAAGCTTAGAGCGAAACAGAGTGCTTAAGCCGTTATTAATTATTAACGGAAGTTCTTGTGCATTTCGACCCAGCGTATATTTGTTTTCTGGAGTGTTTATAGGCGACGTGAAATATGAATTCGGCGTAAAGTCGTGTATCTGTAATGAAAAAATATTAGCCTTGTAAAAATGTCGTTTTTGAAAAAAAAATAATAAATAATTCTTTCTTTACGAAAGCTTGTCATGCCATGTGCTTTAGATAAATTTACTCGTACTAATGGCATTAAATATACATTGCAGTGTCATATTTTAAGAGTGTTATTTCCCGTTTTTATTTCTGAGATTTATACTTGTTCTTAAGGCGTGTTTGCTCTCTAAATTTATTATGGCACGATCTGTTTACAAGACATTTTGTTTTTTAAATTTCTAGTGGGCTTACATAGAAAGATACAAGCTTTAGTACTTGTTCTGTTTCCTGACTTCACATTTCTTATAAAGTTCAAAAAACTTTGAGATAAGTAACGTGTAAAAATCACTCATTGTGTAATCACAGTTAATTTATTGAATTCCAAACTGAAAGCAGGTGAAGACTGTTATAATAATTTTAATGTATGTGTAGCTCATTTATAATAAGAATTTGTAAAATATACAGGAATAATTTTGCTATGGTATTAAATCACAAAAAAGAGTGTGTATTTTAATCTATTTTTAAATATTTCTTATCGTATCTTAATTGCATCTAGGTGTAGCATATTTTTCACCATTAAAAAGTTACGTGGTTTTTTATCTGTTGTTTTCAGGGTATCATATAATATTTCATGTAAATATTTTTATATTTAAATTATATTTTCTAAACTTTGTTAATCCGTTATTATATAATACATAGATTAATATAATATTAAATATTTTAGAAGCGATGCATCCTATTAATATTTTAAATTATAACATCGAAAAAACTTATAAAATAAACAAAATTAATCAAATTTAGAGACTTTATGTGTGTGTGTGCGTATTATTTTAAACTATGCTATTTTATAAATATATGGCACAGATGCCGTATAATCCAGGATGCCAAATTCTAAATTTTTTGGTGATGAAGAAATATTGCCCAGTATTGTGACGTGCCCGATGTCGTAAATACTAGGGTTGTCAAAATAGAATTTTCTGCAAAATTCTTACAGGTCTCCATATCTATGACGTGAAAAAACAATGATTGCCAGATAGAGAAGAAAATCCGCCAAAAAAATCACCGAACTCAGAATTTGGCATTCTGGGTTATACAGCATCTGTGCCAAATATACATATATATGTATTGCATTTAGTTTACTAAAAGAGCAAAGAAATTGCAAAGCTTATTCATGAAATTTTACAACTGCCGGTAAAATAGTTTCATAAATGTGTAGCCAATATTTCAATATTTTCTTATACTCATAAATACTATTGATATCTGACACTATAATGACATTCCTAATAGCTTGTTATCAACCCAACGTATTTCTTTCTTTAATTCCTTTTGGACAATTTCTATATTCTTCATTGTATATCATATGTCAGAGACTTTCACCTATTTGTAATAATTTTAAAAACTTCAAGAAATTTTAAAATTCCACCCACATTTCTTCAATTATTGCATTCAAAGTCTGAAATTAGTCTAGCTCTTAAAAATATTTTACTCCCTTCGTAAATTTTACGTCAAGTTTCGTAATCTAATCACAAGCATAAGTCACCATTTGAACCATTTAGTTCCACCAAGGATGAAGAGGGTAATTTTCAATGCAACCAAAATCCAGCGAAGCAGGAACGACTACACCATCTCTGATCGCCACAGGGAAAGGCTCTTTTGGCGATCTACCCTTACTATTGATTACGAGTCACTTATTTATATTACTGCCCATGAAACTTTCCCGGCAATTCCCCGGACGTGACCGGACTCGTAATCCGGCATTGCAGGATCGCAATCTCCGACCCTCACCCCCCATCGAATAGATGCGGTACCGATTTCCCTTGCTTTTCTTTCCTTTAATTGAAAACAGTGCTAGCGAAGGGAACATAAAAGCGTTGCCATAAACGGCCGAGCAAGGTTGGTGCTCAAAGATCTGATTTACTAATTCCAAGAATAGTTGGAAATAGCTTTTGTTTAATAGAGGGTTACAAACTTTGCTAAATAGTGTCGTTTATTAGGGTTTTAAAAAATTCATGTACGCTGTGTGTGAGGAGAATTTTACTGTGGAGCGTTGACCAATGGTAACTGTTCAACCTGCGACGTGCCTTGAAGAAAGCATTCGACTGTTTTGTGAATTTATACCTCAATAGGCTTCTTGATTAGAGTTGTGAAAATACAATGAGCACAATCTTAGTTATGCGATTCTATCGAAACAAAAGTGCTTAAGCAAATGACTCCCTGCTTCTCTCAAGTGCTTATCATTAAGTCCATGACTTAGTTTATTAGATGATGTCAGCATAAGAAATCAAGAATTCCGATTCATTGGAGTGTATGTGGTAATTACGTGTCACTGGGATTTCAGTTGCAAACTATGGTTAAAAATACTAGATATGAATCTCTCATTCTTTCTCTGTTTATTTTGATTAATTTCTGTGCTTAGTTATCCTGTTAGATTTTATGCACACAATGTATGCTTTTAAGAATTAAATAAATGTAAAGAAATATAATGAAAATATAACATTAGCATGGAACGAAAGTAAATTATCTTCGAAAAAATATTCTGTTTAAAAAATATCAAATTCTAAATTTATATTTGTGGAAATTATATGTACCTCAGTAAACAGTCATAAAAAAATGTCTGAAAAATATTAGCTAACCGAGTAATAGAACTACTTCAGAAGTGTCATGTTTTTTTTTTCGCTTAGTTAGCAAATATAAATGCAAAAATACATGTACCATTGAATGTTTCCCTTTTATTTATTAACCGCATTCATTTACAAACCCAGAAAAGAATTTATTTCGTCAAATAACTTTTCATTAACGTTAATCTTTGTTTAAACATTGTTTTACTAACCCGAAACAATACTTTTTTAAAAAAAAAAAAGTTTAAATGAGATACTATATATTTTATTTCTCAGATTTCAAATAGTCTGATCACTACTGCGTTCGCAAATAGATACATCGGTCCTTTTTTTTTGTCCTTCCATTTTAATATTGTCGATGAAATTCTTGGCAAAGGAAGAAGAGATTTTTGGAAAGAAAAAGATTCGTCTCATTAAAAAGAATCGATTTTCCCTTACTTATTTCAATCTGTGTACTTCAGCGAACTGATTAGTCCTTCGTGTGTGTATGAAACTCCTCTTCATTTCGCATGTAAAAATTCTTCCGTTGCTACACTTTGCAAATAAATTACTCCAACTGAAATCAGGAGAAAAGGAGTTCGACTTTTTATACCATTTTAAATAAATAACACCGACGAAGGGGGAGGAAAGAGGAGAAGAAGAAGGAAAAAAATGTTTCCGATCTCCATAACAATCATCAGCGCTTTAAAGCAGCTCTTGAAAATACCCCCTTCAAAGGTTCCTCCCCTTATTTTGCTAGAGAAGAGAACCCTTCCTTAAGCTCTTGCCTAAACAAATCCAGTAATGTTTCGGTTAAAGTTAAGATCTCTTAATTAAAGTTGCCATCGCCATTTAATTCAAGCTAATTAAATATAACAGCACGTTTTCTGGCTTTGTCTTATCGGTTTCAAAGTTTGTCTTCTTTAAATTGTTAACAGGCGGACGCTTCACTTAGTTTAAGTTTTTTTTCTTTATATTTTCACTCTACTCTCTTTCATCAAACAAACTTTGGCTCTTTTGGAGGCAAAAATTCCTCACTTTTATTGGAATCCTGGCGAGTATCCAGCTTTTGAAGTAATTGCCTAAGGCTCATACAGGCACGCAAAAATCACATTTGTAATCATTCAAATGTATTGAAAATATTTTTTTTTCATATAAAAGTTGTGTTTTAAAGATTTTACTTCGATAGATTTAACACAACGGCATAGCTAATAGCCTACGGTAGCACTATTATTTTTTTAAGCACTTGGTAAACCAATTGGGAGAAAATCAAATTAAAAAGTTCCTCGAAAGCTTCCCGAAAAATTCAAATTAAATTTTTATCGTTAAATTGTTATCCAAGAATTTGAATTAATTAGATTCTCTTTCGGTAGATCAGTGATTTAATATTTTAAGAGCTTGTTGGCATTTGTATTACTTAAGATTTCATTTTGAAACATTAAATTAGTTGACTTTAAATAATAAAAGTTAATTCGAGATATGATTTTTTTTTCTGATTATTTAATCCAATTTTAAAGTCTTAATAAATAGTTTATGAAGCAAAATTATTTTAAATTATAGAAATAAAAATACATTTTTGTTACGTTCATAGCATTCCTAACACCTCAAATTTATTTTAAAAATTAGTATTTTCTTAATTGTTTGAAGATTTTTTAAATTTCTTGTATTAATTATTTTTAAATAATGACTTAAAGAAAATGCAAGTTAACCGTTCTACAATAATACTGCGAAACACTATGTTATTCAAGATCATTTATATCAAACCTTGCGAGAAATTATTACAGGAGATATAAAGTATCTCATCATGCATTTTTTTATTTCATAAAACATTCTATACAGCGTCATATTTTGTTGTTGCACCAGCATGCTTCCTTGCACCTAGCCCAACGAATACTAGGTACCAACGATACTAGATTCATATTTCGATACCAGTTACCAACGATACTGAGTACTGGTTTCGTTGGGTTTCGCTATACAAGGAACACGAAACTCAACGAAACCTGTAACGATATCGAAACACAAATAATTTATATATTACTCTAAATCTCTTAATTTTTTCTTATGGTTTCATGATTTAATTTGTATATGGGGGAAAGGTTTTTTTTATTTTTTAGATTATTTTAATAATTGTAAATTTTTTTCTTTTTCAACTATAAAGTTTTAGCCTCCGTTATTATTAGAATAATATACTTCTTTGCTAATCATATTCATTAAGTGTACTCATTAAAAATTTATAAAAGGTAATACTTAACCGTAATAAATAAATGATATTGTTTACAATTTATAAAATGTGATTTACTTTTTATCAGCATCCAAGATGTGGTGGACAATTGGTCGTAGGCGGTGGTTCTCTAAAGAAATGCTGAGGCTACTAAGACAAAGGCATCACCTAACAACAACCTTATTTATCTTATTCATATGTCTCAACACTCTCGTCCCCAAAGTCATAGCTCAAAATACACCTTCGGGCAGATCTGGTAAGTAATTATCAAACATTACTGTGCAAATTTTTTTTATACTGAGTATTTATCATACTCTTAAAATGTGCTTTGATTTTATGGCTGAATAGAAATATCCATCGTGCAATAACCGTTTAAGAAAAAAATACTATATTTTTCATCATTGAATAAATTAGTAGAAGTGTCTTTTTAATTAATTTCGTGAATACTCACTATTTTTATATTTTCGAAATCTTTGCTTATTAATATACGAGTAATTGATTCCTTTAAATCACATTTGATGGAAATGTTCCTAATTTAGTGGTATTTTCGTAAATATTAATGCAACAATACTAAAAAAAATTTTAAAAGCAGTCTTCAATTTTTAATATAATCTGTTAACATTTAATCTCATCAACAGCTAGCAGCAGCATCTCCTTAGTTTAATCCTGTTGATTCAGGTTAAATTCATGATTCCAACTATCAAATTGGCTTTATTTTACTAGTTATATAAAATTTTCTAAAATATTGGATCAACTTTTAACAATGAAACATGCTTTAAGTATGTTTTGTGCGTAATATTTTCAATCGAAAAATCATTTAACAACTTCTACGCATTTAAGCATATAAAGCAATTCCTTTATTAAAATGTGAATAATTTTAGAACTAAAATTATAATTTTAAAGTTTCTTTAATGCCCGGTTGCATTGGTATATACCTACAAGGAACGAATGCAATGGCATCCTATACAGTGGAATATCCAGTAGGGGTGTGCCATCTTCTACCCGAAAATACAATTTTATAAAATTTAGTCTATTGTATTTTAAATTTTGGCATAAAAATTTTATGTGTTTGCACAACATATATATTTTTTAATTGAAGCAAATTCTCAATTACACATTTTTTATAAACTTATAAAAATCATGGACTTCATATCATTATGTCTAAAATTCTATAGATATTTGAACTCTGCTTAGCTTTTAACTCATTCCGGATAAATTTTAATCGTGAATATACAAAGCGTACTTATATTATTTTTTGTTGTATAACGTGTTGATTACTTTATTCGCTAGGGTTTCCTTATAATCCTAAAAAAAATACTTAAAGTACAACCCTACTTTATTTTAATCTGTACATTATCACGCTTACTGTATATCTGCTCCTTTATATTTTCAGAAAGAAACTAGTCAAATCAGATGAACTTAATCTAAAGACAAAATATTTCAATGAAAATATTACTCGCTTTTGGAACTATTTTCATCTTCCAAATTACTCTTCAAAGAAAATTAAAAAAATGAAGAGGAGGGAAGTAAACAGAAAAAAGAGGAGTTTTTAAAGTTTGTTCCAAACCCTTTACCGATTTCTTGGTAATTTTCTTTGGCGATTCGAAGAAGATTGGTTTCCAGCGAATGCCAATAGCGTTCACGAGAGCAAATTCTTTCCAATTTGAATTGCTGATGTAGAACCGTCAAAGAAATTACTCTAATTCCATTCTTTATAAAAAAAATGCCAATGTTTACTACTTGGATGAACTTTTTATAAATTGTGTGATTTAAAAGGTTATTTTTCGGAGCTGAATTTCGAAATCAGTATTTTTTTCACTCCTAATTTTTCGATTTTAAATATTCTGCATGTAATATATTTTTGCCGTTTTATGATTTGTGTATTCATCTTGTTATTATGTGCTGTGTTCAAAAATTGTCTTCATTGTTCTAAATTGTGATTTCTTCTTAATTGCTTTTCAAGATAATTTTATTTTTTAAAATAAGTTTCATTATTTTAAAACTAAAATTATATTAAGAATTGTATGATTGTCATTCCATTTTTTACATCAAGAAAATAATTGTTTAGCAAAAACGACTTTTATACTGCCAATAAATATTCTAACGATTATGTATGAATATTACTTTACACAATAATAATTATTCATTTCTTTTATATTAAGCAATCACTTTTAATAATTTTTTCTAATATTTATAATCTATGTAAGAAAGATATTTTTATAAAATTTATAATTTTAAATTGTTGTATATGGAACATTTATTTAAAGTTTTCTTTAAACTATATGAATCGTACTTATATTCCGAATACGCGCTTATATCTGATTCTATGTAATATGAGCTATTATGCAATGAATCTTTTTATATTTAAAATATTCTTAACAAGAACGCACAAATTACTTTAATATTTTAAGCTATTTTAAATTACGTTTAAAACACCATCATTTTAATGGTTTTTGTAATCCTAATGAGAAATTCCAAATAAGAGATATGATTTATTTGAGTTTTGTCAATAAAAGTTACTCAATATACATATCATTTTTATATGCTAATTACAGCGAAATATTATTTACAAAATTATATATAAATCAACAAAACACATACTAAATATTAAATTAAAATCAGAACTAGATTACACATGACCTAAAATGTATCGTTTTAATAAATATGTAGCACACCCGATTTCATATGATTTATGTTCAATTCACAGCAAACTAATACATATGTAATACAAATTTTAACAAATGCCCTTTTCATCTATTATAGTTTGATTAAATATCTCGTAGAAATACGATGAAGCTTGATCAATTGGTGTCCCGAAGTTCTGCTGACTGTTCACGGGTGTATCGAACACCATAAATTAATAATTAAATTGTTTACAACTATTACACACGTATACGTAACGTTTAATATAAAGCTGTGTTTCAGTTTAGTTTAACGGTGCTCATTATGTTAGCCGCTCAACAATATCCGGATAAATGCACAAAATTGAATAACGGTGATATAATCTCTTGCTTTGTATCTAGATTTACTGTTTGCGCATAATTTTGTCGCAGTTTGATGCTCATAAACAAGGAAATGTGTTTCTGGATTTTACTTGTGAAAATAAATTACAAAATTTTCTTTAAATTAAAATAAGATTTGTAAATCAGATTTTAATTTGAATATTTGATTTTTAAATGCGGAATTAAATACTGCCAATAAATAATGATTTTCTATAAAATTTCATTTCTAAGAAAATATTTTTATTAAGAATATAGCAAACTATTCCATTAAAAATGAACTTATCCTGTCAATCAAATGAATATCAAGGATTTTCAAAATTTTTAATCATAAGTAATTCTGTATTTTATTCCGTTGCAATAAAAGATTGGTAATATGTAGAGAACGGCTCAGTTTAAATAAAAGTATCGCCAAACCATTATTAGCACCAAGTATTGAGAATCTGCATTAAATATGCATTTCTGTTTCATTACTTGGCGTTAAGCTTATCTTTAAAGGAGTCACATTTGGCGACAGATGACTAATTTGGCGATCTTATTTTTCACGCATTGTTAAGCAAATTTAACTAAAAATGTTGCTAATAGTAAGCAATATGAAAAGTAAGACTATCAAGCTGCTAGCATTTCCCTATTTATAACCACTTCTAAAATTCCTAAATTCCCACCTTTTATCCAATTCGCGAATGTGTTGATTTTAAAATACATTCCTCGACTCTGAATATTTCGGGTTTCATAAAAGAAGTAATTGTGATTGTACTAAAATAAAAGGAACAATGTATAGGTTTGGCGTGAAACAGTCAGTAAAGTGTCATCTAACTTGTATCGTATCAAAAACTAATTAAAAGTTTGGGGATCCCTCACATCTCTCCCAAAGTGTAGATATGTTCCATTTAGAAGGAAACCTTTCTTTCCTTTTTCACGGAGGATTTCATTAATTAATGGAAATTCATTTCACTTCTTTTCACTTTTTTATTCGCACTTCCGCTTTGATAACGAATTATAACTGACTCTTGTCATTTTGGTGCGAAAGGAGTACTCGCTGTCCATATAAGCACGAATTTTTAAACTTTTTTTTCCTCGGCTCTGATTTGCGGAAAATTTATAAAATTTAGATTTTAGTTTTGAAATATAATAAAAAAAGAAGAGTTTAGATGTCTACCATGACATTAAAAGCATAGGAATCAAATCAATTTGTATGCTTCCATTTTTCCATTAATTTGTTTTGGATATCCAACTGAAAGTTTTGAATGTTTAACTGAAAACTAGATTAATTTGTTATATTCTGGATAATTGTTTGATTAGGTAAATTTAATGATTCCCTAGTGAGCTACCAAGTAGGGAAACTGCTATCTGGAAAGCGCCTCGTCTTAAAGCTAAATAATTTACATAGGAATGATAAAAAAAATCATATTTTCCATACTTAATCGAAAAATAATTTCTTAAAGTAATTCTTGATTATACAATTTCTTAAAAATTGTACAATCAATTGTATAATCAAGGTTTAAATTTCATATTGGAAGCGATATTTGTCAACAGTCTTAACCTCATAAAAAAAATTGAGTGTTTCGTTCTCCGATATAGCAGATCAGATTTTTTGGGTAATTTAAAATTCAAGATTTGTTTTTAGTCTCTATTTATCAAAGGGAAATAATGATGCTCATTTGTTTCCTGTATGTACATCTGTAGATAAATGGTTGGAGAGTTTTTTCTTTTTCTTTTTTAGAACATGTAAGTTCAGACAATTATTTATGAAAAGTTCTTACAGAAAACAGATCATAAAAGATGTATTGAATAGCTTCCAAATGTTTGGCTATCAACAACATGATAATAAAATTCTTATTTCATGGAATAGTATTTTTATTTCAGCTTGGAAATAATTTTAATAAGGAAACATTGTTTAATTTATTATACATAAACAAAAATAAATCACTACATTGAGGAAATGAAAATCATTAAATTTTCTAAATATTTTGCAAAATTTCAAATTATTAAAAAAAGTTTAAATTTAATGTAACTCTTGTATTTGTTTCTAAGTGAAACATTTTGAAAATGGTCCACTCGAATTTTTTAAACAGTAAAATTTTACTAATTTATTTAAAATCTTAATTTAAATATTTCTATTTAATATAAGAACACTTTTTCTGAAAATTAAAATTCTTAAATAACAGTTAAATTGATATTTTTGATTTGATTCATTAATTAGGAGTCTGTCTCTATTTTTGTCAAATTACTATAATAAGATTGTTAAATTATTTTGATTTTTTTAACATAAGTAAGGGCAAAAAATTGTATTACATAAAATTATATCGATCTTGGTCGAAAGCAGAAGCAAGAGCTTAAACTCACTGTATAACTTTGAGAAATATTTGAAGTTCTCTAAATTTTGGTTTTATTTTTTAGTGAATTCAAACATTAATTTTAAATTGCATTATTGTGTTTATTCTTTCTTTTGATTGTGAATTTTCATATTTATTTCTAAATACAGCATTTTCTTCGAATACCAGTTCTCACTTTCGATTCTTATGATTTTCACTCAAAAAATAAATAAATAAATCAAAAATTAAGAGCATTTATGGTTCGAATTAGACAAAATTAAAAAAAAACTCCATTTTTGAATTTATACATATAGACAAAACTAGCTTACAAAGCAATGTTTAGAATGCAGCCTCTAAGATATCAGCTGTATCACACAACCAAGTATAGTATAGAGTAAAACGATTTGTAACGTAATATTTGTCAAATCTACCGCTAGATAAGCCTCGATACCGTTAATGTGCAACTAAAGGCTCGCCTGATATGCTGATTCAGCTGTAGTTCAAGGGTTCTTAATGCAGCAGTATCTTCCACCCAACCCCACCACCCCATCGCCTCAAGATAAGCATGCATATTGAGCAGATTCTAAACTAATCGACTGCATCTTACTACTCCTGACGGAAGGCATAGATCTTGTCCTTGCCACCCACCCTCATCCGTAACTGCGCTATGGACTTGAATCGTTACGAGAGCTCAGACCTTAGTTTAATGCACTTCTAAGACCTTGTTCACATCACGTTTCAACTGTTCTTGGGCCTGCCGGACTTTCTTATTGAGGTCCTGATGTCTCACAGGAAGTTTAATGTGGCCCCGTTATATATGAGAATTCAATTGTAAACAGTGCATTACCATGGAGTTTCTGACATTGATGTCAATTCGATTCGGAGTTAACTAATATAACTATTTCATTTGGGAATATACTGATCTGGGAAAATGTGACGTTATGATCGAAAATAGATGTTTTCATTTAATCCTTTTATAGTTCTTTGGTTAATTTCTTCGTATGCTTATTGAATGTTTTTAAAATTTTAGCATCGCTTGTGCAGTTAGTTTTTGAAATAAAGTCATTTATAGTTAATTTTACTAAATCATATAATTTTAATAGTTATAAATGCTTTACTTATTATATTCTTGTTTTTTTATGACTTTTTTTTATATTATTAAGACTTTTCGATGACCTAGATAAGCGTTTTTTTTTGTTTATTAGTTCAATGAATAATAAGATTTTTTACTGAAAAATTGCTATTGATTTTTGAATACTTGCGTTTTGTTCTTATGTATCTTATGACAAAATATAAAAATTAAGAGAAACTATTTTTAAAAAAATTAAAATATATATAAAATAATTCAGTTAACTATATAAAACATTTATTTCTGAAATCGAATTATGACCTTTTAATTTTCTTCAAAAAAATCATTTATATAACTTCCCCTTTTTTTTAACTGTAGAAATTGATATTAATAATTAATATGTATCCGTTAAATATAGAAATGTCCTTAGAAAAAAATATTTTTTTTTATTTAATCTTACTTAATGACTTCAGTATTTAATTTTACTTATTTTTTTCCTTTTTGGAGACTAAATACCAATTATAATTTAATCTTTAAAAAATAAAACTTCCTCCATAAAAAAAGTGCATTCGTATACTATTTTATGTAAGCCATATAATCATAGAATTAATTTTAATATGAATCTGAAATCACCCTTAATATGCTATGTAATCAAGGGTCTTACGTTATACTTTCATATTTCCGCTATCTAATTCCGGGAAAAAAATAAATAAATAACTCGCAGTTATTTTTTTCAATTTTGGGAACTATAATTTGATTTTCTTCAGTAAACAAGTTCTTTAAATAATAATAACAGACGTTGTTATTTGGCGTTTGTGAAGAGAAGCACCTCGATAAATAAAAGCTTCAAAGAAACTACATTTTCTTACTTTTCGTAATTATTCGCATAAAGCTGCTGGGATGAGCTCGGGAAGTGGGGTCCCCCTCAAAAAGGGTTTGCGTTCTAACAACAGAATAAAAAGTTTTGACGCTTCTTCGGAAGTTAAAAATGGCAATACTTTACACATTATCGAAGAACTTCCATTCCTTTTGAAAAGAAGTTTTCGAAATAAATTTTCTCTCAAGAACACAACAGTCGCTCGCTGCAGAAGTCTTCACAATTTATTTTTTGACGTTCTTGACATTTTGCACATTCAAAACTCATTAATCACGAGTCCGTCTGTTTCCCATTTCGGGAATAAAAATTAATTCTCTGCCCCCATCATTGAAAGCAGTGCCCACAATTCAGTCATTTAGTTTAATTGAACAGACTCGTGATTGTCTTAGAATTCAATCGAGAGTGCTTTTCTCGCCATTTTGTAATCGATTTGCTCGTTTTAATAACGATCGATTTGAATGTATTACTTCAAATTGTTTTCTTTTTCTATATGAATTTTAATAAAATAAATAAACGAAGAATTGTAAAATATATATATATTTTTTCTAACATTATATCGAGATTTTGCTCTCCTATGCAACTATTAAATATACAGAAGTTTCAAAAAACTATAAGTGTTCCAACATACATATTCCAGGCAGGATTACGTTCTTTAAAGAGAAAATTCCTGGGTTCTATTTTGGTCACTGTTTAACAATAAGAAATGAATGTTGGGTTTGTATTTTATGAATCACGCCTGTCAAAAAGTGTGCTTTTATATTAATATTTTGCTACTCTTAACTATGGCTTACTTTCTATCAAAAGCCCATTAGGTAAGAAAACTTGAAGTGAATGCTTAAATATGTCTTACAAAAGCTTTAGGCTGTTAGATTGTTTTATGTAAAGGGATGGAATATAGTCATTCGAAAGAAAGGTCATAGGTTTGATTCCAGCCACTTTTGAATGAAAAATTGTATATTCAGCTTTGACTTTCAGATTGCGCGTTTGTCGAGGTGGAGTTTCGTGATTTTTCCCCTTGTGACACATGTCTACAGCTACAAAAAATCCTAACGGAAGTCAAAATTTGGAGAGGATGTTCAAAAGCCTTGTAAGTTTTCGTCAATTCAGTATTTTGCTGCACGGTGTCAAAAGCATCTACTCTAGCGGAAATGCTTACAGATAACAGGAAACTCAACAAATCTCCCAATTTCGACAGCAATTAATATCGAAGCCGAGACCTGTCACACCATAAATGTGTTCAGTTTGTCTTGATATTACACGGCATGTTTATAAGATCCTGTTTCTAACAATGCCATAATAGGTACATAAATAAGAACTTAATACTACAATATATAACTGAAAACTAAAAGCTTTGAATGTTATACATTCATTTTTTTCATTATGTGTATGTGTGTATTTTTGAACAATTTACACTGATTTAACGCAATCATTATGATTTTTATATTTAATGCAAATGTAATCTCAAAAGGCAATAAATATTGTTATCGCATACGTATTCATCAAATTTCCAAAGTTCTTGAAAAATCGCCCATCTTTAAATTATTAATACATATCAATGAATATTTACTTTCATTTGTAAATTTACTTTCGTATACCTTATATTAAAACGAAAAATAGAAATCCTTAATGTTACCAAAATTGGTCTCATCCTCTGGTTCGTTAACGACTTATAAAGGTAATTAAAACCAGCCAATGCACAACAAGAGCTTCTTAAGTGTGATTAAAATCCACTTAACGTAACAGGTAATCAACAACTTGGCGAATCAGGCCATCTTTATAAACAGAAATAGATGGAAACATTTTTTTTACCTTAATAAAAGCCAAATGTTACGATATTAAGTATAAGATCTGCTAACTGGATTCAGTAATTCCTCTGGGATGGAAGATTTTTATCTCGTCCCCAACAATAACAATCATGCTCCTTCCCTCAAGTCCTTGAGCAAAAAATCAACACCTATCATCTTCTTCAGAGCCAATTGCCACTGAAGGAATAGAAGTTTCTTACCAGATCCACTCCTCATTACGAAGACAAACATGCCTTTCAGAATGAGCCATTAGGGTAAAGTGCGGTAAGCCGCCATTAATGTCCGAAATACATCTTCATAACAAATGGTTACGAGAAGCCATCATAATGGAGAGATTTATGCAGTGGATGCATCGCACACCGGCTTCTACCCCTAATCTACATTGATTTCAGCTTTCCGCGGAAAACCTTAAATACTGATAGAGACCACCCCCGCACACCATTTCATCCGCATCAGCGATACCTGGGAGCATTTGTGGCCCGGCGAAGTAATGCACCTGAATATTTTTCAACAAGAAGAATCTTTCGTGATGTGTATTCCCGCGTGGGTGGGGTATTCGAATGTACGAGGGGGAAAAAACGTATTGGGAATCAATTATTAAATGTCTAGGGAGTTTTTAGAGTGATAAAGAGATAGGAATGTATATAAAAATGAATATAAGCACAAAAATAAAGTGAAATCTGGCTAAAAGTGAGATTCCTGTATAACGGTGTTATCGAGTCGGGTAATGTCATGAAATGTTCTGGTAAAAGATAAAAGGTGTCATAAAAGTTTATATAAAATTCCATACATATTAGTTTCGTGAATTTAAAATGGGCAAAACACATTAAAGTCCTGGTTACCCAACAAATAAATTAGCTTGGGAATGTGGTTATTGAAAATGTTAATTTAAATTAAAATTAAACTATTCAGAGTGAGAAATTATTCTGTTATAAGCACATTAAGAAATACCTTTCATTAATAATGTAAGGCAATGATGAATTTAAAAAATCATACAATCTTAACATTACATTTTATGCATTATATTTTCTTTAACTCTTCTAATAATATCATTTGCATCATTAATTTTGTGATTAAATATTTTCTAAAGATAACGCTGGGAAGTCTTTCTTTCATGATGATTAATATGTAAATATATCATTTTTATGTTTTTTCAAAACCATTACATTTGTTGTTAAATTTTGAATGAAATAGCTAACGTCAAATTAAATATGAAAATTATTTCAATTTTAACGTAATTTGAATCTACATTTTATATAATTTTTAATTAAACTTAATTTCATTTTTCATATTAAAGATATTAGTTTTCTGAGTAAAATGCTTATTACTAAAGTTCAGTTCTATCTAAAATAGTTAATTGAATAGCGTATTGATCGTAAAAGTTTTGATTATTTGAATATACAATTCTAATCTAAATCATTATATATTAGAACGGAATTTATATATATATATATATATATATATATATATATATATATATATATATATATATATATATATATATAGTGTCACTTATTCATTGGCAAGTTATGTTGCTGGCAATCCATTGTATATAAGAATAGAAATTTAAAGCATGATTATACTTACCAAAAAGAAGCAAGAAATAACTTTTAAACTATAAAAAATTCAGACCATTATTTTTACCAACAATTATTATTAACAAAATGAAGAAAGAATCAACTTTTAAATTAAACATTATTATAAAAAAACAAGAATCACAAAGATTCTTGCTTGTTAATTATATTTAAATACTTTCAATATAGTGTAATTTCATATATAATTGCTTTACTGTTATAGTCTTGATATTTATCCTTAAATAAAGACTCAAAAATTTATTTTGAAAGCAATAAAATAGTTTTCAAAAGATGGTAAATATTTTTTTTATTTAAAGGTAAATTTTTTTAGCAAGAAATGTTTTTTAATTGAGTTAATTGTTCAGACAAGTTTGATAGTTTCAATAAGTTTAATTAATTCTTAACTGAGAAAGGCTTAAAACAATAAAATAAATTTAGATAAGAGATAAAGATAATAAAAAAATTGAGTCTAAATTGAGAAAGACAAGTGACAAAAGTAAAAAATTAAACGTTATAAAACCAGAAAGGAAAAATAATATCCTGAAGAAAAATAAGCTCTTTTCTGATAGTGAGAGCTTAGTATAAGTCTGAAATATCTCCCGGTCGTTAAGGAAGAAATATACTTTTGGAATTTTATTTCTTAACTTAATATCTCTTGATTTTTTTGATAAATTCTATTAGAACTAAATCATAATATGAGGAGAAAATGTTTAAATTATTTTAGAAACAATAAATTCTTGAAATAAAAAAAATGATCGCAATTATCACTGAAGTTTGTGTTCAAATTTAATGCCTATTTTAAAAATATTGGTGAATGAAAATTTCATTGCGAAGCTATATTAGTAAATATCGCAAATCAACCTGAAATTATGTAGTCTATTACGAGTAAAAATTACAAATACTTTGGCGAGGTGCTATAAAAACGAATTCAATATTATTAGCTTAATAAGGTAGTGGTATGAATACATAATATAATCTACAGTGGTTTTATAGATTCCAACTGTTTATTTTCTTTACTCTGTTTATATAAACTGGATTGCCTTATTTCTGATTTAAAATAGATATTTATGTTATTTTAAGTGATGAAAGCATACGGAGGAGTTCAATATTCTCTGCACGAGCGACTAGAAATTATCAATACAATGTCATAAACTGGAAAATTATATTTTAAAGAAGAATAAAGATTTTATAGCAATAAGTTTCATTCAATTTAAAATCAAAACATTTTTAGATAAGCTTGTGTCATGTTATAATATTCTCGTTTAAAACTACAAATATAATGTTGAGGAAGTGTTATGCTTTTCCTTAAGTAGCAAGGATAAGCATAGCCCTTCCTCAACATTATAGTTTATAATTTTTGACTTTTTAATTTTTTTAGAAGTGATAGATGGTTTGCATTTAAAATTCTTGATTTGATTATCCTTTACAAGTATGGTTAAATGCATACTTACTTACATGTACTTTTCAAAAAAGTTAAATGCATGAGAGTATCAAAAGAACATGACATTACGTAACCGCCTTTTAAAATAGGCGTGCCATACTCTTAAGTATGAGTTATTCTTCCGAATTTAGTTTCATAAGCGATAGTGCCTTTTCCTGTATTCTATAAGTGTGTTAGGCTTAGTAAAATCGACCGGACGACTTCAATTTGCTAAGTAAAGCAATTTGACGCTCACTTTATGGTTATACCTGAGCGATAATTACTACGTGAGAGGATACCGGATCACGGTTACGGATACGTGCTGTGTGAATATTTTGAGACAGCCAGACGGGCGAACGTGCTTTTTTAAAATCTGCTTTTTCGAAAAATCAACGTGACACCATTTAACCATTGCTAGATTTGTTGTATGTGATGAATAAGCGTTGGAATATTTTATTTCCTGGCCTGGAAATAAAACATTGAAAGAACACCGAACAAATCGAACTAATTAGCCATCATTTGATTTTTTTTTCCCCGAAGAAAATTCAAACGATATAAATCTAGTTTTCTCTTTCCCGTTCTCTCCTACTAAAATAACTTTATCTCAGTAAATTAATTATTAACGAAATCAAATTAGTGAAACAACTATTCTAGTCTTCTAACGTAAGCAAACCAAAAACAGCAAGTCTAGACATGAATTAATCGCAATTGATGTTATTTTTTCAGTGGCATTAAAATTAAAACAATAGAACTTCGAAAATCGTTTGCTCGGCAATATTGATTTTTTCCATCGGTTCTTTTAAAATTCTAAATAAATGTTTTTTTCAGCCACATATCTTATTTTTCCAACTGGTTCCATGGTATTCTTTTTACTAAAACAGGAAGATCAACTCTTTATTGTCAATCAACGCGAACACACCCTCTAAGATAAATAATGCACACAAAAAAAAAATCTTAAATCTTCTGCTAAACATGTGTAATGAGTCATGGCGAATCAGCCTTCAGAGAGAACATTTTCTTGGAAAATTCTTCTTCCGGTGCCGCCCCTGCAGTGTCTTATGTTTTTTTATAGAAATAAACCTGCAAATGATTTGCAGCTCCCCGGGCATTACAGCAAATCTGAGCCATCCTGGCTGGCTATTAATTTTAACGATGAATTTTTTCATTTCAATTTCTTTTCTTCTATAAAATTCTAGTCGATTTCTTTTCATCCCGCCATGAATTTATAAATTGCAATTTTTTTTTCATCAATTGAAAACTCTTATGTTAGAAAAGTAAATATATCTGTATTATATTAAATAATACAGAATATTTATTTACTTTTCTTTATGTCTTAAATAAGAAAAAGGATATTTAAATTTCTGAAAAATTTAAGCTGTAAAATTCAAAACTATTTTTTATTTTAAATTCCCTTTGATTAATTAGTGTTAATTATTGTAATAAATTTGCTATTAATCTTTGAAATGATAAGAAATTGATTAAAATTATAAGAAAATAAATTCTATAAAAAAATTATTTTTTAAGTTTTGTTAGTTTAAATCTTTTTATCTTTAAATTATGATAAGTAATATTTATATATATATTACTTATTTTTCGCTTATTTTGAGAAAAATTAATGTGTACTAATGTACTGATGTAAACTATAAATGCTAATGTACTAATTTCAAATTTTGTATATTCATACAGTTCAGAAACAGATAATATATTTTTAAAAACAGCAAAATTTATATTTACCATAATTTTTATAATTTTTTTGTACATAAATTGAATATTACACTTGATAAAGATATTAAAAAATTACGGATAACTTTATATTAATTCAAATCACACAATTGATAATTTTTGTTAATTCACAAAAATCACACAATTTATAATTTTTGTTAATTGATATAAAATTCTCTTGCATAGATGCAATTATTACTACATAAAATGACTGATTGAAACATTAAACTTTTAACTTTAAAGGAAAATAGCAAATGTGAATAAAAATGTCTCATACAATATATTAAACTTTAAAATAATAATAATAATAAAATAGCTTTGAAATTTTACTATTCATCTGCACATCAATTAGAAAATTTTTAAATAGGGATTATGTAAATATTGTTGCAAACGTGAAGGACCTCTTATATTTGAATGTGATTATTATAATATCGAGGGAAATTTATGGCATATATGTCAAACCTATAAATCACATTACGTTGATCAGTTACCAAATGGTAGATGATATATTATCATTAAAATTAGAAACATACTAATTGAGAACATCCATGTTTATAGGTGCTTTTCTAAATATTACGAAAAAATTGTAACATGAAATATTTTGTAAATTATATTTTTCTGTGTTTTGATATTTTTAAGTATTTTCTAAATAAAAACATATATGTTATATAACTGGATAAATTGTTGCTATCTACAGTAATGAACATACATGTTAGTAAAATATTAATTTTACCTCATAATTTGTAAATATTCTGGAAATTACGTTGTTTGAAATAAGAATTTGGAAAATATTGTGTACTTAAAAATATGTTGAGAAAATGTGGCGCAGATGCCGTATAATCCAGAATGCAAAATTCTGAATTTTTTTTGGCGATGAAGAAATGTTGCCAAGATGACGTATTGTGACGTGCGTGGTGACGTAAATATTAGGATTACCAAAACAGAATTTTCTGCATAATTCTTATAGGTCTCCACATCTATGATGTAATAAAAGCCAGTTTGCCAGCTACATATGAAAATCCTCCAAAAAAATTCACCAAACTCAGAATTTGTCATCCTGGATTATATGGAATCTGTAACAAAAATTTTTAAAAATAGGCTATTTTTAAAATGAAAATAATCAATCTCTCACTGTGCTAAAAAATAAAGACTCTTTTATTATGCCCTTCTAGGTAGTGACAGGCCACCCCAAACATTTGCCATCGAGCCTGCAGATCGGACAGCAATCGTTGGCAAACCGGCTGTCCTTCCTTGTCGAGTTCTCCACAAGGTTGGTGCTTTGCAATGGACTCGAGATGGCTTTGGTCTGGGCTCAGATCGAGACTTGAAAGGCTTTCCACGATATACCATGGTGGGAAGTGACGATGAAGGTAGGTGCTGTCACAATATTGGATAAAGATTGACTTCTTATCTGTATTCAAAGATTTTTGTAATCACAGTTTCGAAAAATAAGTTGTAACTGTAACCATGATATGAAATATCACATCCAAGAATAAATTTCAATTAAGATAAAGTAAATCAAGCGTACAGGAACCAATTTCTGGATGTAGCAAATGACAAACAATTTTTTTATTGAACTTCTTTAGAAATTAAGCCTAATTTCTAAATATCAAAAATGTATCACATGCCTATGATAATCCTTGTTATTTTAACAGAAAACTATTCTCATATGGTCTTTACTATCTCATATTATATTTAAAAGATAGCTGACTCACATTAGCTTGTATTAATGTATATAGTCATATTCTAGAAGCTTTTAATTGACTAACAGATATTTTAATAGAAAACCATTCTCATATGGTCTTTACTATCTCATATGTTCAAAAGATAGCTGACTTACTTTAGCTTGTATTAATGTGTGTATATAATCATGTTCTAGAAGCTTTTAATTAACTAACAGATATTTAGATTCAATTTTACGTCACTTGCTTCTAAATTACTAAAATGAATAACATATTTTTCTAAACAAATACATAGGAACACTAAAAGTTAGGTGCATTTAAGAATTATTTTATTTGTAATAATTAAAGAATTTATAAGTGAAATAATATGATGCGAAATATGCAAAAATAAAGAAGTACGAAATTCAAACAATCTAAAGTGTGCTATCATCAATGAAAATAATCAGACAAATATTCTTCAATTTTACGTGAAGTCTATTTAATCTATATATTAATGCCTTTACTTATCAAACTTCGATAAATCATTGATCAAAATGAATTTGTGAATGTAATTATTTTTATTATTAATTTCTCTCGAAAAAGCAATTGGATGGTCGAATTAGTAGAAATTAGTTATAAATATGCAATTTAAACATATATAATTTGTATAATAGTTAAATATAAACTCCGTAAAATGAAATGAATTAAATTTTTAAAATTTTAGTCTATTTCTCAACAACTTCCATAATTTTTTTATTTTATTAGTTACACTTGCTAAATGCTAACGAACAAAGTTCAAAAGCGCCGCATTAAATAATGAAAAGAAATATTGCTAATTTTTTCCTTCATTGTTGAAAGAATAGGAAAGTGTTCACAAAAGCATCATTTGTGAGTTCAGCTGGCAATTTTTGTTTATATTTCGGTATGTCTAGTCAGAGAAAAGTTTATTTTTCCGTCTCACGTTCCTTAATGCAACGAATTATGACTTTCGTCCATATAGAAGTGTTTATCTCATTTGGCTCTTATGTTTCTCTCTTTTTCTGGTCTATGTTTATTTATGCTTATAAATAATAACAAAGTGATTTGCCATCTATGCGATTTTTGCTTTCCTAATTTATATATTATTTTTTGCTACATAGGAAAATATTTCAAAATAAATAATTAATAAAATTACAATTTATTGAATTTAGATACAAAGAAAATTGGCTTTCTTTTCTCTCAATGAAACACTGTTTTTATATATAATTTAACAATCAATGTAGTAATTATTTAAATCATTATTTATTACATAATTTTGTGTTCTAATTTCACTTAAAATTGTAAATCAGTTGGATTAATATTCCCATTTATAGATAAAAATAAAGATCATATTTTTACATTCACCTTTAAGTACCCAAAACGAAGTTTTCAATTTTTATAGAAAATAAGTTCGTTATAAATAATACATGGACTTCTTTTAACTGGAATTTTGAACAAAAAGTAAATAAATTGATTCATATTAACAATAGACTAAATCACATTTCAAGGATTTTTTTTCCACTTTTATTAACATAAAAATTTTATACACTGTCTGTATGATCGCAAATTAATTTCTTCAATATTAATATTCATTCATTGTTCAATAACATTAAAATTCAATTTAAATTAAGTAAATAATATAAAATACTTTGGATCATATTTAGCCTAAAATTACTAAGTTACATACAAAAAAAGAATTTTGGGAAACATTTCGGAACAAGATGTTTTAAGAACGTCAGAAGTATGAAACTGATTTAGAAATTAATTCAGTCCTAATTTTGAAATAGTTTAGGATGAATTTCTTGAATCATTTATTGGCTAACAAATACTTTCATTTTTCATATATCGGACACTTTTTAGCGAAAAGTAATAAATACATCAAAAAGTCATTTTATGATTCACAAATTTTTCTGGAGATTGTAATAGGTATCGAAAGCACACAGTTTCTAGTTTTAAAATTACTTAGTCTATAACACACAGTATGAATTATTTTTTCTCATCTTCATTATAGAAACCACGTAAAAATTTATTTTTTGTTAAGCCACAATTTATTTTTCCTTGTAGCTGACTTATATCTTTCTCATCTTAAAGAATCACTTTTTTTGTGGGAATCAAAGTTATATATCCTACTTGTTTTCTTGAGGAACATGCTATTCTCATATTACCTTTCAAGCTCATTCGGTAAATTATGATAATAGATTCTTGTTTAGAGTTTCTGGAATAAAGACTTGCCGCATTTTCTTCTCCTTGGCTCTAAATCTGCATGCCACTCAGATTTATTCTAAGATCTCAATTCGCTCTTCTTAAATCCCTTTTCAAATCTACGAAAGCTCCATATAAAAATAAATCTCGATTTTTTTTTCTTTACACATTGTAATAAAATCTTCGCTCAGTTTCGATTTTCTCTGACGATTAATTGCTGCATTCACGTGGAACAGAAACACATTGAAAATCGCCTGCTTTTAAAATAAAGGAAAATGAAGTGAAGAAAAAGCATACGATATTTTTTTATTTATTTTGTCCGTAAAAACAGTTACCATTCTCAGCTTTCAATGGACTCGATTTCCCGTTAACGCTTTTTAACTGCAGGATTGTGAAATAGCGCAGAACGCTATTAATATATGTACTACGAATCGTCCCTCTGCAGTAGCTGATAAAAACTATTGCCAGTTTCAAATATAAGAAATAAATTCTTTTAAGAACGAGAAAGAAAAAAAACAAAAGAAAAAATCTACAAAATATTACTTAAAAGCCAGATGGCTATAAATTGTATACCGCTATTTTACAGTTAGATTTTAAAACAAAAGTTTGAAATGAATTAAAAAGAAAAACTAAAAGCTCAAAATAAAACTTAAATCATTTAGTCAGAAGTACGCTCCACTTTTTTTTTTTTTTTTTTAGATATCATTTTGCCATAAAAGAACAGGGCTATAATACTAAGAGGATTAAATTTGAGAAAAATACTTTGCTTTTTTTGAAGTGAAGTGAAGTTCTTAAAGATCAATAATGCTGGTATTTTTATGCGAACTTTAGCCTCAACGACGATAAAAACTCTTTTTCAAAACACTTATAGAAATAAAAGTAGATAGCTGTTCTTTTCACAGAAGGGTCAGAATTTTGTCAGATTAAATCCTTCTTATAAGCCATAAAAACAATTAAATTTGACGCAATAGCCAATAAATGGAAAGAAAAATCGCGTGATTTTCTGCGACAGAGCAGCAAAAAGGTTCTCCCTCGACTGGATATTGCTCAGAGTTATAGTTCTATTACTCAAAATGTTAGTCTGTTATCCCAGTCGCCTTTGCCATTTTGTGTTTCTTTGCTTGGAGTTGCAATTGTTTACGATGGTGTTCTTTTTTTTGGAACACTGTACGTATTCCGACAAATAATTTAAGGCTATATAATATAAATCAGAGCTTGTATGTTTCCTTTTAGTAAAAAAAAAAAAAAAGTTTCAAAATTGCCATAACGAAAAGATTTCATAATCTCTCCAATATTTCAAGTTTAAATTTAAAGTGTAATAAAATGTTTCTTTTTATTTCCCTCAGAGTACTGAAAAATAATTGAAAATTTTAAAGTATGTTATTATGATTTTATTTTGTATTTCATTTTGTCGTTATAATTTGTGTTATTTTCTTCCAAGCTTTATTTTTTGCTTATATAAAAACCTAAATGAATGCAATCTGCAAGCTTATTTATGTAAATTCCATTTGCTCTTTTATAGGTGATTTCTCGCTACATATCAGTAGCGTAACGCTTGAAGATGATGCATTATTTCAGTGCCAAGTTGGAGCGTCAGATGGCGTTTCAGGCATACGATCCAGAAATGCTGCCTTCACTGTATACGGTAAATGCTATATTGTATAGCCTAATTCATATTATTAATATTTATATTAATAACTTGCATATTTATTGATGTTTACCCAGAGTGAAATACAAGTAAATAATAGAAGACTTGCTCTTGAACATGATCGGTAACAATGCAACAGCTTTTAATAATTTCCCCTCCCTTGCTGCAAAATTTTACTATTACAGACATAATATGCTCTATAAACATATTAAAATTATTTAACTTTCAAGCGTACCAATATAAGTAAAATGACATGAATATGCATCGTATTTTTATGATCAACAATTCCTCTTGGTTTGTTTGTCTGTCGCTCAACGGTCATTTTTTGCACACGAGGGCTAATTAGACCGGGTCCTACGGTTTAAAGTGGATTCCGAACCACTATAAGCATCCATGCCCAAGGTGGGATTCGAACCCACGAACTGTTGAACCGAAGGCAAAAGCGCTAACCATTCGGCTTCCAGCTCGGCACAAATCCTCTTGGATAAACTCAATGACGGAAAAATACCTTCAAAGTCGATCTTGACGATGTGAATTGCTTTTCAAAACGCAATCCAAAAAGACTCACAGATTTGTGAAATAAACGCAAATAGAGACTTTACTAAAACTATCAGCCGCCTTAGAATCAGTCACTATGGAGATTTGAAGATCCAGAGTGATGGCAACAGAACCCATCGTCTTTGCATTAATTACGATAATATTCCACTAAAACCAAGACGCGTTTTTGACAACCCTGCCATTTTAAGATCTCTTCCTCAGCCCGGGGAATTCTCACCCCTCGACATCGTAAAGAGTCTATACTTCGAAAATATCAAGCAGATAGCCAGCTGTGTTCTGCACACTTATAGCCATCTTTAGTTTTCACCATGAACACGACACCAACCAATTAACCGTTCCTTCTTCCTAAAACACAAGATCTTTAATCTCTTTCTAAATACATCTTTTCCTACATTGAATTTCCTACAGTGGTACACATTTTAGTTTCATAAATAAAATGATTAATATCTTCACATAAATTTACAATTTAATATAATTCTTATAGAAAAGAAATCTAGATTTAGAGCTATCATTCACAAATAAAGTTATAGATATATTACCAGCAGCTTATTAGTAAGTACACATTGAAATTTTAAATTGAATTTCTGAATTATTAACTTCCGTGCTAACTGCATAATCTATGCTTGTTGATTCTTTCTTTGGATCAAGGAAAAGATACTCTTTCTGAATCTCTCCGATATAATTTAAAATTTTTATTCTGAAAAAAAATGAAGCTCACCTGTAATAATATTTTATGAATTAAAGTTTTTTCATTTCATTTAAAGGAAAACTTGTTTTCTAAACGTAAGAAAAGTAGCAAAATAGTAGGCATATTTTTGTCAAAATTTTTAAAAGTGAGCATGGATTTAAATCGAAATCCCATTTCTAATATTAAAACCAACATCTATTCTGATTGATCTTCTATAAAACGCATCTGCGGGTTACTAATCCAGAATGCCTCAACACTCACCGCCAAATGCATGAGTTGGCTGACCCCTATTTTGGAAAAGATTTCTACAGTCGGACGCAGCACTTAGCTGTGAAAGATGATTCTTTTGGATTCGGTTTTGGTTATGATTAAAGTACCACACAAATATCGAGTAAAGGTGACCGTTTACCGTCGCAAGCCTTGTTACAAGCGCCATATAAATGTGGCAATTCGATTTATACCCTGTGTATTAAATGGGTGGGGAAGATGTGTGAAAAGTTTTACCTTATCTACTCTGTCCAGCCGGACTGAAACTCGTTGCCATTCTCTGGTTGTATTTTCCTAAGCTCTAGCATCTTTATTGGCTAGTTATCGCTTCTAAAATGTCGCCAAGATTTTGGAAAATCTTAAATTCTCCACGGTTAGATATAATTAATTCTCCTTCAAAAATAATACTTTCCTTAATTAGATTACAATATATTTTGCTGTAATTTTTTACTAAGCAGCTCGATTTTTTTACAAACGCTTACAGCAAAATGCAAACGTTTTTGTAAATACAGTATATTTTGTTGAACAGAGTTTAAAAACTATATACTTTAAATAAAAATATATCGATGACAATATTTTTATTTGATTGAAATAAGATAATTATTGTAATACGAAAAAACATGCACATTTTCTCTCTACTAATACGATATAATTTTTTTCTTAAAGTTATTATAATAAAATCATAGTTTAAGTTTTTGTATTCAAAATTGCTATAGTTCATATATTTAGTGAACTATTTATGTTATTCATTACAAAACCTTATTTTTTAATGAATTAAAAAAAACCGTTTAAGGTCATTCAACATGTTTTCTTGTATTATTCAAGTTTAGGAAAAAGACTTGTATTTAATAGGAAAATATGTTCATAAAACGTATTCAGGTAGTAAAGAGTAACATGTATATGTATTTACATATATATGTGTCTATGTATATAAGCCTAGGATATACATAACTTCAATTTGAGAATCATCAGTTGGCGAAAATGTAAGGAGTAAAAACATTCTCCCGATCCGGCAACCCCTAAAAGAGAATGCATCCCGAAATAATCCGGAAAACTCACGGGCAGCTTTTACGCCCGCCACCACTATTGTTCCTCGGTACAAAAGGATAGCGTAAAGGCGGCCCACTATTAATCCCCCTATTTCCATTGTTGCTTGCTTTCCTTCCAACAATAGTCACGGAACGAAATTTTTACTCCCACGTCGGTCCCCCCCTCCGAAATATGGTGCGCGCACCCTGTGTATCCCCTCCACACTTCATAATAGGGCAGACTTTCGTTTCCGAAAGCGGAAAATTTTAATTACTAGAAGTTATAACCCGGTTGCAAACAAACTCTTCCACGCCTAGGTAAAGGATTTCTTAAAAAATAAAATACGATGGGGGGAGGGGGGCAGGGTAGCGGATCTAATTATCAGGTTCAATGAAAGAAGAAGGAAAATTTCAAGTTGCTGTGGAAAGTGTTCGTTTATTTTAAAGTCTTTATGGTGGTTTTAAAAGGATTCCGCAAAATATGATTAAATTCGAAATTCTATAATATATTGATAGGTCCAATAATGGCTCGTTAAGAAGATTTGCTTGAAGTTGTGATAGCGGAAATGCAGCAAATTTTTAAATCCACCTTTTTGGCTGCTTAAAATGCCTTAAGTCTTCTGCAAATTTTCTGACGCATGTTCTTCCAAATCTCTTAAAGTCACGCCAAACTGCAATTGATGTGAGAACAATTTGATTTTATGAGACAAGGTAGGCAAGCGTACCACAAATTATCAAAATTAGTTTCGTAATTTTATAGTTGCTGTATAAACTCGTGAATATTGATTGGAATGTACTTGTTGTTTTTTTGTAAGTGCGTGTTTTCAGACAAACTTGTTGGTTTCTTCTTTGTCCTGGAAATGAAATGAGATTTTTAAGTTCTCAAACGCAAACATTTACGGGGCATTTCTGTAAAAAGAAATTATAATACCCTGTGAAATTGAATTACTTTAGATATAAGCTTATTTCTTATCAAAACTACAATTGTAATTTTGGATGAAAAGCTGAATGAACGTTTTAATTTTTCTTACTATTCATCAGATAATAAAAATGTTGGTGGAGAAATAAGTAGATTGGAATAAAAACTAAACAAATCTATACAAACTAAATTACGACATTAAAATATTTTTTTTCGGTACTTTCGTTCTAAACTTTTGACCAAAGAAATAAATTTCTCTCTGAAAGTTATCACAAAAGAACATTCAATTGGCATAGAGCCATATCCTTCACTTATGGAATCGTCCTTTGTTGAAATACAATTAGATAAAAATAGACATAAAACCGAAAATCCTAAAAATGCGTTTTTAAAACAAAAAATATATATATATCTTTTCCACATTACTCGCCTATCTCACCCTTGCTGTGAAAACGGCACCAAAGTTCGACGTCTTTATCTCAGAAAAATCTGAACCGAAAAGAATTTTTAGCCCCCTGATCAAATGGGAAATCTTTTAAAAGGGATTTCAACCTCTTTTTATCCCTATCCACTGGTTTCCCCTACTCATGCAACGTCTTTTTCCCTTACAAGTGCTACCTACTAATGTTTCTCCTACTGTTGACAGATAGATAGATGGATCCCTATTCGTGCAGCCGTTAGAAACAGATCTACTGTAAGTACTGATTCAAAAGGAAAGGGACAAAAAAGGGCATTTTTCGTGGTCGTCATGGCCCATTTGTTCGCCTCTATCATTTGTTAGGAGTACCCAAAAAGGGGCGTGGTGGAGAATTCAATTGACCGAGAGCCTTCCTTTCCCTACGCGCATGAAATGCTAAAGCATTGAGCAAAAGAAAATGCTGCAAGTATCAAGAAGTTACTTCCTGCTTTGTGGCTTATAGAGCATTTTGTTTATATTGAATATAATACTCAGAGTTGTTTTTTGTATTAATAATCAATATCGTTTGTTGCAAAAATTCAATGAAAAAATATCGTTTTCATTTCTTATTTCAATCAAAACTCTTCTTGTTGATTTGATGAATACTGACCATTCTCCGTTGATGTGGCGTTCAAGTTACAAACGGTGCCTTATTTTTCAAATATTCTGATTTCTCTTTTATATTAGAAAGACTTCTTGATACGTCCTATTGCGTTTCTCAAATTATCTATAACAGTTCATTATAAAATTTTCTGTCTAAATATAAAAAAATATGAATATTGTCTACTTGCTGTGTAGTAAAATAAATGTATTTAGTTAATTTTTCTAATTAAAAAAACAAAAAATAATAATAATTTCTTAGAATTTACCAAATGACTGTTCATTTTTCACATCAAATTAAAAAACACAAACTTATATTCTTAAAGTTCCACACAAAATTACTGTCTCCTTAAAATAATCGTTATTCATCACTTAAGTGACAACTTTTTGTTACTTTTAATTGCTTAACGCTGTTATATAAATATGATAGATTTAAAATGAAATATGATTTTAAACGATATATTTAATTTTTCAATATTGTCTTCCCTAATTATATCAGTTCAATTGAAAAGTTATACGACAAGATATCAAGATTTTAAAATATTTTTTTTTCCTTAACATTTGCGCGTTTGGAAACAAAATTGTATTTTCCCTTCTTCATTTTCTAACTTTCACCATAGAGAACTATTTCGGGGAGAAATTTCTTTTCTTTTGTTGGGTTAAAAACTGCTGCATACTGTAAAAAAAAATTTGGAGGAAAAAAATCTAGATTTTTCACGATTGAATTATTTACATCACCAGTAAAAGAATTTTTATAACAATGATTGGATTTTTTTTCACTCCTTCAAAATTTTTTTCAATATTTTTTTTTTTTTTTTTTTTTTTTTTTAGAAATTACTGACGATATTTTTTTACACTTTACTCATTTCTAATTTCCATTTATTTAAAAAAAAATCTTGAGAAGAAAGAAAAAAAGACTAAAAATTAAGAAAAATTTATACCTTTTTCTTTTTTAAATTGAAACAAAAAATTTCATTTCTCCTTAATTGTTTTCAACTTCAAGTATTCTTATACTGCGTATTAATTACATGCATGAAAGAGTTTAAATAACTTAGTTGGCTGTGCTTTCTACGCTTTTATTATTTTATACCTAAGAAGAGTCCGGGAACGTCCGGGAGACTCCCGGAACGTGCCTTCGATGCCGGACCCAAACGAAAATCCTCCTCAGGGGGTTCAAAGACGGAGGAAAGGAGGAGGACGAAATTTTAATTTATTTTTCTGATAATAGCTCTCGAGTGCTTAACCGCTTCCTTAATTCGATTTTACGGAATTAACAGTGCAAATTGCATTGTTATTTTATTTTCAAATTTTACCTCTTCGCTCGAATTCTTTATTCCTCTTAGTATTTTAATAAGTAAGAATTTTTGATTTTATTTTCACTTAACTTGAGGGCGCACCGATAACATTTCTCTAAAAGGGAAGATTATTCGAACTTTTCCACCTCAATCGAAGCGGAAGAAGATAATGATGTACGTCTAAGCCGAATGAAAATGTTAAGTTCAAAATTTTTATTTTTTTTTCCCCACTTCTGTTCTTGCTCTGTTTTAGCTCTTGAATTATAAACGCGTTCCTTTTAATTTCGGTTTTATATTTGTGATTTGTGAAGTTTTAAAAGATTTAGTGAAGCTTGATTTAACGTCCGATCAACCACACAGATTCCCCACTTTTAACCATTATGTTAGGATACGTTGCATTTTTTTCTTTTTATATCTTTTTTTCCCCCTACGCATTTCTATTTTTGGATTCAATTTTCGGAGCCATATAAGTTTACAATTTTTTTAAAAGAAAGAAATTTCACGTTTATTAAAAAAATTAGCAATAAATCATTACAATTTAGTAACATTCAATTATCTAGGTATTAATAAAAAATAATTCTTTAAACAATTTTTTTGTGAAATTGAATATTTTTCGATATTATATTATGTATCTACAATTTTAGATGCATTTAAAGAAAATAAACGCTAGTTTTAACTTAAATTCTTTATTAATTCTTTATTAAATAGTTATTTAAAAAATTTTCGATGTTTTATTATATTGCTAAATAAGTGGATCTATACTGAGAATTATATTTTAATTAAATTACATGTAGTACATTATAATTAAAAAAATATTAAATTTTATGTAATAGGTATATGCACTAAACTATTTGAGAATTTAATAATTTAGAAATTTTATGTAATAATGAATAACAATACTTTTTTATTGTAATATATCATTCATTACTATTATATATCTGATTTTGTTTCAGTAATAAAACATCTCTTACAAATAAAATATGGAATTATTTAAATAAAATTAATTTTACCATTACTTTTTTATGTGTACTTATTTTAATTTTAATTTAATTCAAGAAGCTTATGATATTAAATAAATTGTTGAAACTAATATATTGATTGAGAGAGAAAAACAAAACAAGGCAAATACATAATTTATCAAATTTAAAGTCAAAAGAAAATTTCTTGTTCATTGAAAATTCGAGAGAAAAATATAATTAGTTTTTGCATCATATCATTTTTATTTAAATTTAGCCTAAGAGAACATTAGAAAAGAAATTCCTAATGTATTTAAAATATTTGTTTGCATTTGTGATATTTAGAAGTATTAAGAAAAGAGGAAAGCTTTTTTGGCCCGTTTTAAAATTATTTTCTCCGAATTTACTGATGAATCTAAATGCAATGTATATTTCAACATTTTTTTCAAGTATTCTTTAGCAGGTTATAAAATAACTTAAAAAAAAACATTTTTAAAAAATATAATTGAAACAATTTTATGAAAAGATACAGATTTTAAGGAAAAGGAAATAAAGAATTATATTTAATATAGATAAAATAATTAGGAAATAAAGAATTATACTGACATGTATTTTATTTGATTGAAATTTATGATAACACGTTAACCAAAAATATATTAAATAACTTCGATGTTTCATTTTGAAATTTAAATTTTTTAAGAGTAAATTTGTCAAATATTACTCATTTCTCATCAATGCATATTTTTTCCAGTACCCCCTGAACCACCAAAAATTGTACAAGGAGACTTTCTTCGAACGACTGCTGGTATGTCTGTCGAATTAACGTGCGAATCTCATGCTGGGAAACCACCTGCTGAAGTATGTACTTTACTTGCTTGCACTGTTTGTTTCGTATTGTTCTTAGAACCTTAATTATTACCAAAAATGTTTGTTTCCTTACATAAAAAAATTATAAAAAATTCATTTAGTTAAGAAAGAAAAAATTAAAAAAATTTAATACATGAAATAAAATTAAAGAAGTTTTCTAGTACAAATAAATTCTATAAAATTTCACCAAAGAAATCGCATTCTGTTTGTTAGAGACATATATCACTAACCCTTTTTTTTTTACAAATGTTATTATTACATTTAAACAAAAAAAATATTTATCATTTATTAAAGAACATTGTTAATGAGAAATATTTCTCGCGTTTGCTGTTTTTTGCAACCTTGTAATTAAATATTTTTTTTCTTTGGTTAGCAGTTATCTGAAATGCGAAGGTTGAAATTAACCTCTTTCTCGCCAACATAACTGCTCGACGAGGGCTCAGGGCAGGTCTTAATTTGTTTACTTGCTTATGACTTATGAAACACCAAAAATTACCAGGTACCGGAGCATTTCAGAAAGCTTAAGCTACTTTTAATTTGTCTCTTAAAGGTATCCTGAAGAGAGAGAGAAAAAAATATTATATGGGAGGAAAAGTTAAGCGACACATATTACATCTTTTCGAACACTGTTCGGGAGGAAAAAAAATCTCGCTAATAAGTAGGTTTTAAGAAGCTTAAAAAATTATGCCTCTTAATGGTCTGAGCATCATTTTCTAAGTGAGTTAAAACTTGCTTGATTGCTTAAGATCAAAACAAAACCTCAACGCTGCTTCTAAGGGGAGGTTCCTAGGGAGATCTGCTGAAGATGCTACCTATCATTTTGGGAATTCTTTTCTTTCTAAGAACATTTTTTTTAGGGGTATCTCCCCGTTGTTTTTTCTCGGTACAACGTGGAACGCTTACCGAAGGCTTTTCTAAATTAGACGGGAGTTAAAATATCCCGTGTAAACGTGACGTTCAAGCTGTTGTTTTGTGGCAAATTAGTAAGAAGATGGTTGGTGGGAGGTGTTGCCAAGGAAGAGAGAGAGAGAGAGCGCGGGAGGGGGTGGAAAAGGATTCCAGAAGATTCCAGATGGTGTGGTAAGGGCCTGCTCATTAGTGCAAGCTTTAACCACACCACCGAAAGAACGTCTGTCACCTTTCTTAATTATTGCTTCGGTAAAATATGGGGAGGATGGAAGGGGTGGAGGTGGTTATGTGATGGTATGGGGTAGGGGTGAGAGAAAGCTGAATTGGTCTTCTTTTTCTCGGTATTAAAATGGCTCTGCAAATGAGCTTTGTATTGATCCGAGTTCGAGAATTTCGGGCATCTTTCGGCTCCCTTGTCGATCCCGCCCCATTTTCTGCAAGATAGACAAGTTCGAGAAATATATCGAAGGTTGAATATTTGTATTGTTATTTTTTTTTTTATGAATCTTCCTTATTTGTTCTAGCGATAGGAATTTTTGCAAGATTCGTAAAAATTGATTATTTACTTGGATATTCTTCTGCAAAAGGGAAGGATTTAAATATTGCGTTTGTTGCATTTCTGTTAATGTCAGTAATATTGTAGAATTATCTTTATGTTTTTGTGACGTGGTACATTTAGCATAGTGGGACCGGCTTATTTTCCCTATAATTCTATCGTGTGCGAGTCGTTATTAATAAAATCTCCGTGTCAGATATAAATAAAAAATGCATTTAATTCTGAAATTGGCGAAGTTCTGAAAAATGAATAAACTTTAAATAAATGCTGGACCTCAAAAATTGGATGAAATAAATTGTTGGTCATCCTATAATTGTGGTATAAAAACTATATCTAAAATATACATTTGACTAAATATATACTTTGGTAAAATTTCACTGAATTTTTTATTAAAAGTAATTATATCTATTTCAAATTGTGTAACCCTGTATTAAATAAAGGTATCGTATTAAATTACAAAAACATATACATATTTTTAAAACACTGTTGTTGTTGTCGTTGTCGTTATGGGGTGCGCTACTCCACTTTTCCAACTGAACCATATTTAGGTGTGGAGTCCGACTTCCTCAGTACACACATGCTATAGGTACCCGTTTATAGGTAGGCAACCATTCACAACCCATTCATAAAAAGAAAGGACAAAGACAGGATATAGATAGAAAGTACATCCATGCCCGAACCGGGATTCAAACCAAGGACCTCCCTATCCGCAGTCAGAGACGCTGACCATTAGACAAGTTGGGCAGATTTTAAAACACTAAATTAGCTTTCTATTTTAAATTATTTTATTCATTATTCTTTTTATATGTTCTACTGTCAGTAATCAAAGTATTTGGTAAAACATTAAATTAAACCCAAAATTATTTATAACAACAATTTTTTTTCAAATTTGTTTGAAAGGTCACACAAATTTTATCTACAAAATAATTTAATAATCCCTGAATTAATCTATGTTAATATAGTTGTTTTAAGTTTGTCTAGTTAAAATTTCATATGAAGTAAATTGTTTTATATACTTGTTAAAAACTGCTGAAATATTTTCAATTTATCTTTCTTTTCTTCCCTTGTTCATCATTTATTTATTATAAAACTCTTCATAAGAATTGATATTTTCTGATAAACTCGTCAATAATTATAAATCTTCCATTTAACTACATCTGCATGGTCTTCACAGTGAGGAGATACTTATTTCTTTTCATATTTTGTTCAAAAATGCTAGAATCCTGCATTAATGAGGTATTTGACACACTAATCATTTTCGATTCTTTATGGCTAATTATTCCTTTTCATATCTCTGGTCGATTCGAATTTGATTGCCTTGCAATAGTTATTCATTTGACTGCACTGTTGCCATATTGTTGTTGTTATCGTGTGCCAGCTTGGCAGGCATTATGGGGTGCGCTACACCACTTTTTAAACTGAACCCTATTTTGGTGTGGAATCCGACTTCCTCAGTACACACATGCCATAGGTACCCGTTTATAGGGTAGGCAACCATTCACAATCCATTCATACGAGAAAACGATAAAGACAGGATAGGTAGACAGAGATAGTACATCCATGTCCAAACAGGGATTCGAACCCAGGACCTTCTTATCCGCAGTCAGGCACGCTGACCACTAGACAAGTTGGGCGGCCCTGTTGCCATATAAAATGTGTTTATCGTTTAATAACCACCATATGATTGTCCAATCGCTTTTACAATAATTATACATTAAAGGATTGCTTCTTGAACGAAATTTTTTATCAAGTGTTTTTTTAACTGTAAACTGTGATATACATTTACGTAACAAAAACACACACTCACAGATATATTTATATCTGTATATAGAATATTAATGTGATAAGAGAAAAACGCAGTCTCGTTATTTTAATTAATTTCTGCCTACCTTTTATGCTGTGGATCGTTACCTATAATTAACAAATCTAAACAAAAGACTTTTGCCCTCTACCTGAAACTTTTCAAATAATACACATACTCAGAAAAAGCACCCCCTTGCTTAAAAGGGAAAAGGAAGTTCAAGGGGTAGTTGCAAGGGTTGAAGAGGCTTATGGGAAGAGAAAGAGGGCCAAGTAATCATTCGGTCGGTACGGTACGACAAAAAAAAAGAACGAAAAAAACAAACAAACAAACAAATCAATCATAGATCACCAAAAACGCTGAGAAAGATTTGGAAGCTGCTTCTCGTTCCGCAATTTCGTTCCACTAACTAAATGTCCTTTCTTTTTCCTATTTCTTTTGCTTTTTTTTATCCCAAAAAAAGGAAACAAAGGAAGAAAAAAAATCAAAGTGCAATGTTTTCCTTTGTTTTGTTTCTTTCCTATATGCCCTTCTTTCCCCCTTTTTTGTTTTTTTATTTCCTTACCCCCAACTGATTTTCTTTCGTTCGTTTTTCTAATGGGCCAATCTGAACTATATCCGAAGAAGGAAATTGGTCCACCACAGTTTCTGTTTGTTGTTTTAACAATGAAAATTATATATTTTTTTAACTTTCCTTTAACTATTTTCATTCATTTGTGTGGATTTTATGGCAACCTCTTTTTTTTCGTTTTTATCCTGACTTACACATTTTAGAATTTTTTTTTAGTTATTAATAAATTGTTTTATAATAAACTTGTCTACTTTTATTTCTTTTCTCCATTTGATAGTTACATATGTGCGCATGTGTGTGCATTTAACGTTTTCGTGAAAAGCAGTTTAATTTACAACATTTTACATTATTTTATTTTTATTTTAATTTATCTTCTGTCATTCATTAACTGTCATATACTTATTAAAATTCACCATGAAAAACCATTTACCACCTTCATTACAATGAAAAGCATGTTTTCATTATTATAAATTCACTTCTTTAGTATAAGTAAACAGTACTTTTATATTTAGTTTAGTTTTAATTAAGTTACCTACAGACATTTCATAGTTTGTAACACGTTAGTTACATATATATCTGATTTTATCATCATAAAAGTAATTTTTGTTGAACAATTTAGTAACTATTTGAGCTAAATTGTTGTGCGCCAAATGTGAAACTCGCCATTTTCTAACTTATTGTGTTAGAAAATAATATTCAATCATTTAATTCACATTGCTATAAACTAACAGACAATTGTATTTAGCTTACTTTCTCGCAAAATAAAATACAGTCATTTCCTTGATATCACCATTAAAATTATTTTGACCGCCATAAATTGACTCATAATTAATTAAAACTTCTGTCACTATATAAATGTATATATACAATTATACATGCTACTGAAAATCTCCATATTACCTAACCAATAATTTTTTTGTTATTAAGTTAAGCATGTTTAGATTTGCGTAAATTTTTAATTATTTTATGTGTCGAATATTTGATTTTGCAGCTGACGTGGTTGGACGGCGATGGAAACGTAGTTTCAGACGATATCGAATACACGACTCAGCTGCTTGGCGACGGTAAAAGGGCGAATGCAGCGCTGAAATGGACTCTCACGCCAAGAAGGGAGCATGACGGGAAAACATTTACTTGTAGATCTGAAAATCCAGCTTTAACGCAACCGCTGCATGCAAGAATCAGTTTAGAAGTAAAATGTAAGCATTTATAATTCCATTCTGTGGGAAATGAAATGTGTTTTTTTTTTTTTTTCCTGTTACAGCTCGAGTCTGACTAAAATTATGTTATATTACGAGACTTGGTGCTAATTCTTTTATATATTTTAGGACATTATTTTACAATATTTTCATTAATAATCTTATTCTAAAGCGGACATTAACAGATATTTAATTTTATTTTCAAATATATCTGGTGTGAAAATTCCACCAGATATTTTTGAATAATAAATTGCAATATGTATTTAAATAATGTGGGTTTTTAACCATGAAATGTGGTTGTTTCTTTCATTCCAGTTGAGCACTTGACTACGCCACTTTATTTCAATTCTCATTGGTTTAAAATATCCATGACGTCACAAAACCTTTCAACTACGTGACATCATAATGAGATGGCGTCGTAAATCCGACTTGTTGACTCTTATTTGCTGCTTTTCTTTAAATCGCCTTCCTCGAGCGGCAGCAAACAAGGCGAAGTTCACCATCGAATATCTGAGAATAGTGTCGAAGTTCATTTTGTTAATAAAATGATTTTGTATATAAAGACCAAAACATCGATTTAAGAAGCCGTTGTCCGTTGATAGAAGCCATTAATACAATTGACAATAGAACAGAAGAAAAAGAATGAAAAAGAGAAGACAAAATATGCACTTTATGGTTAATTTAAAACGGCAATACTGATTTTAATTTTTAAAAATTTTATTATTTAATAGATCTAAATTAATAATTGCAATATTTGTAAACAATCTTTTTTTTTTTCGAAATCATCATTCATTATAAAATGTTTCAGTTACTTCAAGCAAATCTTTTTATTCACCATGCAATATAAAAGTATACTAAATATTCTTTACTAAACATAATCAAAAGCAAATTAATAGCTCTCTGTATTAATGGAATAATAACTTTAACAGCATAAAGTAATGAGAAAGAAAACAAATAATACGAAATATTATCTACTGATAAGTGATGTGTGATAAAGCTCACAATATTAAAATACGTACGGGATAAAATCAAATTAAGTTTCCTAAACAAATAAGAATATGTTTCTGAAATAACACTTAGAGCAGTCATTACTTATTCATATAGGAATAGAACTGCAAAAAAAAGTCATCTATATTGAGTAATAACCAGATATTTTCAACTCATCAGTAACAACAATAAAAATCAAACAAAAAAATTACTTTTTGAATCCTAAAATCCGGAATCTGAACACCCTATAACAGCCTGGCGTAGAAATTGATGTCTTTCTACAGGAATGGCTTGTATCAGCGAGCTTATGGGCCTCTGTTTCTTTAGCAATCCTTCCAAAGTAGGATAGAAAAATCAAGTTCTTGTTGCTATCTTTCTTTAGTTTTTGAGTAAAAGGGATTTCGGTTGTATTGCCGCCTGTGTGGTGCAATACGCCATTAGATGTGACAAGTCGGTAATAGAGATGGATGTTTTCTTGCAGATCCTCCTGAAATAACCCTAAAAGTGAGCTCGGACAAGATTATGGAATTCGATAACGTGAAATTCACCTGCGAAACTGTCGCCAATCCTACGAACGTCAACATCAAATGGCTGAGGTAAGAATCTGATTTGGCTTCTTTATTTTATACTTCTCTTGGCGATGAACTTACAGTCTTTTTTTTACCATCGCTTAGTGTGTAAAATGGTATTAGTTCAACGAGTTTTTCTTTTTGCATTCATTTGCATTTTGCATATTTTGTAAATGCGAAATATTTTCTCAATAAATGTTTGTGTATTTTGCTAGGATATAACTCCATTTTCATATTTAACAATATAAAAATCGTATGTTCACTAAAGTATAAGTGACTTATTTCGATCTTTCCAAATACGAATTGCATTATAAAAAAATATTTAATCTTCTGAATATATATATATTTTACATTTAAATAATAAAGGAACAAGTAAACACTTATTAATTTATAGTTTGTTTAACTTAAACAAGGTTTCACAATCTGTTATCAAAAAACAGTTGCAATTACACACGAGATTTAATTAATAAATTTCCAAATTGTTTATATTTAATATAATGGTAAATGCATATTTGAATGTTTTGCATGATTTTTTTTTTATCGTGAAACTGTATTTCCACTCATTAATGCCAAAACTGGTTAGATTATTTATGAACTTTTTTTTTGGAAACTCAATTCATTTGAATAATAAAATGTTGTATGAATGAATTTGATTTTTATGCTATATTTACGCATGCTTTAAATTTAACTAATTAGAATATTCAAAATTTTGTATAATTTGCATTTGAATCATGAATTTTATCAAAATGAACGGATTTGAATTTCGAATTTATTTATAATTTTGTGTCATCTATAATATAGTCATAAGATATTATAACATTTTGCACTTATCAAATAAATAAATATTTTAAAAAGAAAAACAAATTTAAGTGAACATTTTTAATACAAATTCCATAATTTTAATGTAATTAAGAATTTTATATTTGAAGCATGTAGATACATCATATTTTCTGATTTCTCTAATTTAATTACATATTGTAAGAGTTTTTATTTTTATTTGTGTATATTAATTTAATTTTATGATTATACATACTACATTTAGAAAAACTGTATAGCGAAAATAATTTTATTTAGCGATCAATACAGCGCATTCAAATAATTTTGTTACTTTAAATATCAATTCTATAAATTTGAAGAAACTGTTAACAAAGCGCATATATAAAATAGATAAATTCAAAAATTGATAAAATTTTGATATTTTTGATTTATTCTAAATTTTGAAAGGAATATTAACTTCAACATCTGAATGCTATAGGCGGTTTATTGTGAAGGGTACTATTGGTGATTTCAAGTACACCTAGAGCAATAAATAAATTGTATTTGAAATTACTCTCAATCTTTTTTTCTGTAAACTCTCACTTAAATAATCCAAGATTTTCCAGTTTCAACAGTTTTTTTATTTCTATTTTGCCCTAGGCGTATTATAGTCCCAACATGGTTGAAATTAAAAACACATCGTCTCGTGCTGTTTACAGAGCCTCGGTGACATTTCAGACGATCTTTGTTACACATCTTGAAATGTATTCTAAAATACGAAGAGAATGGCAACGACGTTTATTTTATCTTTTTCTTTCAATGCCCTCTGGCTGGATGAGAGGAAAATATATTCTTCACTACTTTTCCGTGAGATTAAAAATACAAAACGGAAATTTTTAAAATGGAAAAGAATGCCGAGTCCTTCGATCGCATCCGGATCGGTTTGTGTGCGCGGAGTTTTAAAAGAGAGAGAAACAGAATATAAAAGAGAATTGAAACGAAAATGGCAAAATAAAAGTTCTAAGCGCAAATATTTTCGCGGGTGAAAAGAAAACTCAATTTACCCTCTCAGTAGTAGCTAGACACTTCCAATAGAAAGGGCGTGTAGAATCGGACACTAATTGAAATAGAGATCATTTGTCAAGTCTTTTTGAGAAATGAATTTTTAAAAGTTAAAGTACTAACAAAGAGTCTGAGTAATATTTTTACGATTCTTTTTGAAAATTCTTTCTATCTAGTAAAAGTGGGTTGTGGGGAAAATATATTAACGTGAATGATGAAAGTTCACTTGTCAGTTCCTTTTTGCATGGGAGGAACTTGGTTGATATTTGAAAATTTTCTTATTTAAACAAAAGAATAATATTATTTTCTGTGCACATGCTGTGGAAACGCTTTTCTCACAATTTTTGTATTCGATGACTGTATAAATCTATTTTTATAAAAAATGAATTCTATTAATTAGCACTGGAAAAGTATAATTAATAGCACTTAATTGTTATACATGTTATTTTCACAAATTTAAGTTAATTTCATTTATAGATAATTGAGTAAATTGTTTTGATTTTATTAATAAAGAAGAAAAATCTTATTTTACTGTAAATAATATATTGATTAGGATTTTATCTTTGTCCTATTTAGGAAATTGCTTTTGACTGCTACTAGCTATGCTTTTAAGTATTTTTTTATTCTTATCGTCGAAATAAAGTGAATTAATTACACTTAAATAATTACATATAAGAATTTCATTGTATGCCGTCATAATTAAATCAATTTTGATTTAACTACTTTCATATCTTTGTCCATATAGTCAATAATTAGCATTTTTAAAACCTATCTTCACCAAGGGATCTTTAAAATAAATCTAAATTTAACCATATGCCCCTTATTGCAGCAATTAAAGCTGTCATGAACACATGCTAAGAGCAATTATGTCTGAAGAGCTTCCTAATAACCGTAATCAAAGAATCGCCACAATAATTAGAATCGATTAAAAAGAATCGGCTACAAAGAACAAAGACTTCATTATGATGTCACCATGCTTCGGAACAAAGCCGCCACAGAAAAATCTCGTTGAATGCGTTGTTGTTGTTTTCTTGTCTCACTTAAAGCTTTTCCTTTTCTTTTCTTTTTTGCAGAAACGACGAAGTTATCGCTGGGGACCACGGGACGACCTACATGATCTCCAGGGTCACCCGCGAGTACAACAAGGACACCATCAGTTGCGAAGTCAGCAATACCGTGGGAACCACCAAATCAACACACACGCTGAATGTCCTATGTAAGCACACAACCACTTCTGTCACATTTGTCTTTGCATACTTTATGGCATCTGTATTGGATTTCCATAATACCACAAAGGGATTAGGGGTTTTTCTTTTATTTTCTCTGCTGAATTCTCTTTTCCCTAATGCTCTCCAATGATATTAAGCGAAATCATTAAGTAGTGTCTCGTTAGCAGATAATGACGCTTCCAGTTTTAATGATTCTGCAGCGCTTGTTCTGCGGAGAGGGAGGGTCTTTTTCTTGTCATCTGACGATTTCTTCGTCTGTTACCCTATTTGAGTTCGATAATTTTGCTGCTTTGATTATGTTTTCAATTTTCTCTTAAATAGTTGGAAAAGTAGGCGATTCTAACCCAGTCATATCATTTTGATACTTCTTAACTCGTTGTCTTTCTTGAAATGGATTTAAAAAAATTTATTTCTTATTAAAAAAATCATTCATTTGAATATGATATATCATTTTATAAAATTGTATTTCTGAAAAAAATTATATAAAATACTAAAATTCAATTTTTTTAACTAAAATATGTTTTTATCTTATTTCAACATATCAAAGTTTGAACTCTAAAATAATGAGAAATAAATATAGGAATTAAAGTACATTCTTGTTGAAGTATTTTTTTTATCTATATTTTCGAGATTATGCAATAGCATATTTAATTTTATCATTTAAAGCATTAATAATTTTTATTTATATTAATTATGGTTGGAATGCTTATTTGGATTTAATATAAAAAAGTTTATAAAACATTTTTTTTCTTTCGCCTAACTTTGTTTACTGTAGCGATTTTCAGATTTAAATAATTAAATGTACTTTATTTATTTTTTCATACATTCTATATAAATATTTTATGTTTCTGTAAATTAAGCTTAATTCAGTAAATTATAAATTTTTTTTCTTTCACTTAACTTTGTTTACCGTAGCGATTTTCAGATTTAAATAATTAAATGTTCTTTATTTATATTTTCATATATATATATATATATATATATATATATATATATATATATATATATATATATATATATATATATATATATATATATATATATATATATATATATATATATATATATATATATATATATATATATATATATATATACATATATATATATATATATAATTAAATATTCATTATTATATGTTTCAGTAAATAAAGCTTAATTCAGTAAATTATAAAAAGTTTATAAAACATTTTTTTCCTTCGCCTAACTCTGTTTACTGTAGCGATTTTCAGATTTAAATAATTAAATGTTCTTTATTTAATTTTTCATATATTCTATATATATACATAATTTAATATTCATTATTATATATTTCATTAAATTAAGTTAGATTCAGTAAATTTCAGAACACTTATAGCTTGATGGTAGCAGATGCAACCTCAATTTGTGTGTTATGGTGTACTAATTAATTTTTATATTGAAAAACTGTATGTTATAAACTAAAATTGATTACTGGCTATATCCATTTGACTTTGATTTTATCTATATTGCTATTTTTTTTGGTAAAGATGGGCCTGTATTCCGGTCCACCATCGAAAACGTGGCTGCTGATATTGGTTCAGAGGTTACTCTCAACTGTGATGTCGAAGGAAATCCCAAGCCGGACACTGTCTGGACATTCGAAGGTTCGGATGCTGTTCTCAGTACAGAGCCACGGCTGGTCATTCCTCAACTGAGCCTGGACAGAGCCGGACGATACACGTGCAGAGCAACTGTTGTTGGCTTTGCAGAAATATCCACCGATGTTCTTGTCTTCATTAAAGGTGGGACATCATCAATGCATTTCAGATGATTTACTGTCATTACTTATTTAATGTGGTATCTATTCAGACACACGTTCATAAAATTTAGCTTAGAATTCAACGCGAAAGTAAAATATCTCTTTCATTTTGAAACTGAGTTGTATATCCGTGATGCAAGATGCTTACACATTAGTGAAAATAAACTAAAATTGTGCATGCAATTTAGCCATCTTCACTTTTTTGTAAGGAATTACACTTTTAGCCTTCTTTTTTTCCAATAACTTCAATAATTATACAAATATTTATGGAATATATTGTCATTTTGTCAGTTGAATTTGCTTTCCATTTTCTTAATCGCTTCATAATTAAACAAATTATAATAAAAAAAATCGGAATTTCATCAGAAAATGCCACATTAAACAGGTTTAAGATGTAAAAACTACACTTTTATTGGATGGTATTATTTTTATAGATGAAAAGCTTAGTATGTGTCAAAATATAAAGTATGAAGAACCAATTTCTCTTATCATTTTGATTATGTAAAATTTTGGGAGCATTTTAAATTAGAAAATAAATGTCTGATATAATTTAAAATGAAGAATGATAAAATAGATGTTGAAGTTGTATGATTATGTATATCTTAACATTCTTTTGTAAAGTGTGGTTATATTCACTAAAAAAAGTGTTCCAAATAAACAAAAATACCAATCTTTATAAAAAAAACAATGAGTGTGTTGAGTGTTCTGCTACCTAGCCAAGCAGCAATAGAAACTTTAACTATAGCCTAAATTGGTATCCAAAATTGTTTATTCTAAAGAAACCTTTAGAAACATATGTTCTTTCTAATCCTGGTTCTCTCCGGTGACACGTATCTTAAACCACCTGAACTAAATATTACATCATATTTTAGCTTAAGCGGTTTGAATATGGAGTACTAAAGCTCTCCGGCTGCCATCCTTGAAGAAGACCAGACGTCTGAAAACCCTCGGAGATTATCAGCCTCATAATTCTTCCCCATACTTTTAGACAAAATATGCAGATCCAACTACATAGATCGCTATAATTATATGCAGTAATTTTCTATGGTGTGAGCACTTATTTTCAGAATATGTTCTTTCTCCTAATAGTGTTGTGTCTTGTACCCAAATAGGATTCTCTTGAATAATATACGGCCGTAGACATTTCCGTACATTATTTCAGGGCTGAATGATTTGTACTCTGCTTCTTCTTCTAAAATAGCAAAATATCTTACTCGGTATTCAATGTTTAAATTATTATCTTTTCTCTAACTCTTCAGATTTATTTAGATAGATTTTGTTCGATATATATATATATATATATATATATATATATATATATATATATATATATATATATATATATATATATATATATATATATATATATATATATGATTTTTTATTCTTTATAATTGAAACACTGATGTATTTATTCAGTGTTTGAATAAAAAAGAAAATTGTTAGTGTAATAAGAAATGTACCCTTTCATTATTACACACCAATAGTTTTAATCTTTATTGTGAATTCTTTGTAAATAATTTATGAATTGCATATCATACACTTTTTAACTGTTATTTACTCTTTTCATAAAGATACAAACTACCGAATTGAAATATTTTTTTAAATTATTAAAAATTTTGCATATTTAATGTTTTTAATAAATGTTTACCGATACTTTTATAGGCTCTCCCCGAGTACGAAGTGCACCTATTCAGTATGGAGTAGAAGGTGGGAAAGTAAAACTAGAATGCATCATTGCGTCAGTACCACCACCCACGCGTATATTGTGGTCCAAAAAATCACAGGTAAAATTCCATTTCAAAACGAAATCTTCAAATGTGTGTCTCCTGATTTTGATTTCATTGTTCTTTTTTTTTCTTCTTCTTCTTTCAAATGAATGGTAACAATAACCTGAATAAATGCTAATTGTGAAGGGAAAAAATGTATTTCGTGAGATTGATTTGTGAACAATTTTACGGGGATTAACATTTCACATATATCAACTGTTTATTTGACCGCGGCCAGTTACAGTCCAATGACTCATGGATATTTCCTTTCCCTGAGCAAACACTGCTATTAGAGGGATGGGCGATGATCGCCGAGAACTCAATCGAAGAAACGTGTGTGCCAAGCTCCGTTTTCGCCCTCCGAGACGATATCCGAGAAACAGCTTAACATTCGAGCATGTTTGTACGGAAAAGTATCCATTTTCCGAGTTTTCGTGCCTCTCCTCTTTCATCCGTTCTCATTTTCATTTGCGCTCGAATCGTGAGAAATGTTGCAGCTGCACAAACCCCCATGACTTTGACGTGCGAAGACTCGGCCAGAAATTTTAATTAAGCTTTTGTTCTCCGAGTGTGAAGCCGTGCGCATGAAAAATCCAATATGGCCTGATTAACCTCCCACCAGGGGGGAAATTCCTATTAAATATTAACTATCATTATACCAGAATTGACTATTCTAATAGTGCGTATCTATTTGCTCACGTTACTTGAGATATTTTTTTTAAATCTATCGCTTCCACTTCCTCATTTAAGAGAAAAGCGTTACTTTAAGATTAATTCTCTATTGATTGTAAGGAATGCTTAAGATTTTGTAGCACCCATAAAATCATGTATTAGAACTGACCAACCATACCTGAAATAATTTTTAAACCAATATTTTCACTCATCTTTTGATGCATTCTAAGAACTATAAGTGTTGCATAGAATTTACCGTCATATGTTGCTGCTAAGATAATAGTAAAATTGATTAAGTTAATATTCCTAACGGCTTGGAACATTTCATTTGCACTCAAGAAAAAGTATTATTAATTCTCATTAACAATGGAATATTAATGTTTTATTTCACAAAACTTTTTAAATAATATGTTCATTGAATTATTTCGAAATATTCATTTAGCATTTTAAGAAAATTTTATTTGAAGTTTTAGTTTTACAGGTTTATTTATTTTCTTTAAATGAAACTTTATTTTTAATTAAACTTTCAATAAAGTCTTTATTAACGTATATTCAATAATGATATTTTTATTCTAAATTAATTATAAATTAATAATGTGTTTTCTAGTAAACTGGTAGATAAATTTTTATTAGCGGTGAAATGAATATTGTTTTATTTGAATACTCGCTCATATTTATCATTTGCTTTTCCATACTCTTAGATATATGTCATATTTTTAATCAATGTCTTTTTATTTATTGAAAATAAAAATATTTTTCCTACCCAATATAAACCTAAAGTATATCTGAATCTAGATTATGTATTTCTATATCTGACATTAAACAATGGAGGGAAGCTTAAGATTTTTAAACAGTTCTCGCTTATCTTTTATAACACTCAAGGAAACAAGATAAAAACTAACTGGGATCATGTTTATTTCCGAAAGTTTCCAAATAAATTCGAAATACACATATTATGGAAAGAATAAAGAAACAAATTCTATTTATTTCAAGAATTCTTTCTATAAAATATTCCGAGCGTAAATTCAAAGAAGATACACGATAAAAATTACAAATACGCGAATAAGCTATCCCCATTTATTATATCCATACTCTTATCAATAATAAAAGAATAACATTTTCTATCCAAACACGATTTAAATAAATATAATATATGAAATTGAATGGTGTTACTTTTGAGATTTATATTTATTCTCAATGGTTTTGATGCGTATTTCATTTTCTAGAATATTGTAAGACTTGGTTGAAAAGAAATTCAACTTAAGTTGAAGCGCTTATTTCAATTTAATCTAAAAAAAGATAACTTTTAATGAGATTTATAATTAATATTTTGTTTTAAAATAGCAGATATACATATATACATGTATTTGTGAACTTAAAACAAAACGTTCTAGAAAAATATTTGTTTTTAATGAAAGTCATTAAATCTATGAAAATAATATAAAAACAAGTCATTTAATATTGATAAAATTTTATGCTAAATAAAATGACAAGTTTTTATTACTGTTAATTATAATTTTCTTTTAAATCATAATATTTTTTAAAATATTTTGAATGATACACTTATATACACACACACATACACACACACACACACACACACACACACATATATACACACACACTATATATATATATATATATATATATATATATATATATATATATATATATATATATATATATATATATATATATATATATATATATATATATATATACAATGTTTCAATTGTTTCCTTTTTGCTGCACAATTTAGAAAACTTTCAAATATCGCATTTCCTCTTTTTTTAAGATATTCCTGATTACGAATATTTAATTTTTTTCAATCTAAATTTGAATCCTGATAATTGCTTAAGTCTCTAAAAATTATCTCGAAGCATTTATGAAAAAAAGTATGACTAAATAAATAACATTAAAAATTTTAGTCGAAACTAAATTTAACTCTTTCAAAAAAAAAAAAGTAAAATGATATCAATAAATTTATTTAATATTTTGACAGCCTTTACTTTATAAATATTATTACAAATAGATGCAAACGGTTTTCATAATTAATCATAAATATAAATAGAAGTTATTTAACACTAATAAAATTGATTTATTTCACTTAAATAAAATATTGTGAAGAAAAATTGGTAGTTTTATGACCAAATTATTCACACAATTTACTAATATTAGAATTATATTAAGTCTCTTAAAATTATTGATTTAGAAATATTTGTGAAACTGTATATAAGGTATACTTTATATAAATTTATGATTCTGAGTGTATTTCCTCTGATATTTCACTGTAAATATTTTATAATTGATCACAGTAAATAGAATTGAAAGAATAATTTAAAATTCCACTATCGCCAATGTATAGATTTATTATTTTTTCTATACAACTTATGAAAAATGCTTTACTTTTTACTCTAATAAAGTACAAGAATGGTTGTTATAAAATATTATTTATGTTTCTTTGTAGCACGTGGACATAGACAACAACGATGGTTACGAAATCGTTGAAGAACCTATAGCGGGTGGAGTTAAAAACAATCTTATTATTCACAATGCTGACGATGATGATTTTGGCCAATATAACTGCTCAGTCTGGAACACCTTTGGCCAAGACAGCATGATAATTCTTCTGAAGAAACAAAGTAAGACCATAATTTGATTTCTGCACTTATTGCTTTTTATACTATTTTGAGATCTTTTTTAAACATAAAAAAATGGTGTTATTTGGAGGATCAAATATAAAATAATCAGCAAAATATTTTAAAATACAATGATGCAGTAAAAATTCATAATTACTTTAGAATTATTCATAATTATTTTGTTACAAAATTTGGCTTGATTCAATGAAAATTCTTCGCTTGAAATCCAAGTTCGTATAAAATCAAAATTGTTAAAAATGTAGTTCAAAATTTAATATTCTTAAATTTTGCATTACTCTTGAGTTTGTCTTTTAATATGACTCTACTCAGACCTCTATTTCCTATCAAAAGTCTACTAAATTACCTCTGTAACGGGCATTTAAGAATCAAACGACATTTCCTAACCTTTTCGTCTGCTGTTTCGCGACACCCAAAGTCTCTCCAGCAAAACATTCAAAACGAAAGGGACATTAAAAATCTTTACGCCAGTCGTCTGCAGTTTTGCTCTGCGTATCTTCTGCAAAGTTTTCATTCGAATTGTCTGGAATCAGTACGATATTTCACAAAATGGACTTTTACCAAACGCGCAAACCTTTTATCATACCAGAGAGAGAGAGAGACCGTCGTTTCTCCTACTCTCACAACCCCAAGATAACATCTACGTTTGGTTCACGAGATAAGGGTAATAACGGGGGTACGGCGCTCTTATACACCCTGGTACCTAATTATTCTGCTTTTCGAGCGAGTAGGGAATTTATGCAAATTACGACAGCTCCGTCGGCTGAAATCTTTAATTGCTCTCTCTCTCTACATCTGCCTGAAGTATTCGAGATGAGGTCTCCAGAATAATGTTTCGTTTGCTGAAAGGAAGCTTGTTTCTCTATTGTTCCTGCCAAATTATTCAAAGATGGATGTCAAAAAATGTTACAAGATTATTCGAATATGTTAATATTTTATGACTATATTCAAATCTTATGAACACATCGAACACATTCTCGTTTATTACACGATAGACCTATGATATCTGAATTAGAATAATAACTTATGTTTCTATATTTCACCATCGAAATGTCTTTCGTATAGCTGAAATGTCCTCTACTAATCGTTAGCTGTACTGGTATTTTGGAAAAAGTAATGTCTTAAGACTCATTTTTTGTACAGCTGTTTTAATGTTGTAAAATTTGCTGCATGGACTGCCCTTGCGTTATAACCTTACTGTCAGAAAACTAAGTTGCTTGTATCATACCAACAAAAAGAAAATTTTACCAACTTAAGAAAACATGTATACGCAAAGTTCGGTTAACTTAATTTTGGATCTCAAATGACCAAAAAATAATCAACAAAATAATATTAACTATATTTACTTTTTGTTATAATAGTTAAACTATAATTAACAAAGTGAATGCAATAAATGCATTTAAACTGAAGAAACGAATTTCTCTCTCTCTCTCTTTATCGGATTTAACTTGTATCCTATTATCATTATTAAAATAAAGATTTGTAAATTTAAATAATACTGATTCTTTTGAGGAACAAGATAATAAAAGCACGCGGAGAAAATTAAATAGAAATTTTCATGGAAAGCTGCATTATTCTGCAATAAAAGAATTATCTCCTGAAACCAGGATTACCACATGGATTATCTCTTGAAAAATGGGGAATTAAACCCTGTCCATTTTTTGTTTATTTAATTTATTTATTATAATTTTTTGTCTTATTACATTTTTGTTTTATTTATAATATATTTCTATAAATTAACGTGTCTATCAATAAATGTAGCATTTCTTGCAACTAATGTGTCTATATCAATAATATATATATAAATTAAAATCTTAATAAAAACTGTTTAATCTGCCTTGCACAAACTTCTGTGCTTAAAGTAAAATATTTCAACTATTAAAAGTTCGCTTTACTTTTTATGTCTGTGTTTGTGCATACGTTTATGCATATATGTCTTATGCATTCGTTTTGGCATAAAATAACTCTACAAATACTTAATTGCTCGAATTTCTATCATGTATATTAATGCAAATAAATATAATCAATTATTCATAAAAAAATCAATTTCATCTTTAACGTAATCAAGGGGCTTTATTATTTCAATGATTTTTTAAAATTGCAACAAACTAAATTCTGAAAAGTAGCGATTTTTAAAGTTGGGATCAGTTAATGCAATAAAAGACCTATAAAAAGGAGTCCCAGGACATTTCAAATCATTCCCTCAAACTTTAAATCTGTTTTTTTTTTTTTTTTCATCGCAAGATGAAAAACAGACGACTCCCACCGTGACGATAGCACACCTTGTCATATCATCGAAGATAAAAAAATAAATAAAATATTTCTTTTGCCTCCCCCCAGCCCTCTGGAATAGGAAAGGCTTGATCAGAATTTTCATCACTTTCTCTCTCTTCTCAATTCCTGGTTTAAAAAAAGCGGATTTAAAATTCTGCTTTAAAATAACCTGCAGAAAACTTTTCACATTAGTTTAACAATATATATATATTTATATTTATATATATATATATATATATATATACAAAAATAAACACAAAAATTATACGTTTCGCAGTACATTCAACTCGAAACCAACTTGAATAGAGAATTACTAAAATATAATTAATCGTAAATTTTTTTAAATTAATCAAATACAAAATGAAGAAGAATAAAGTGAAAAGACGAAATATAGTAAACAGATGGAACATATATTCTACAGATAATTCAAAATTTAAAAGAAACACCCAATGGTAGGAAAATTAAGCGAAGTACATACCAATGTACCGGCTTCTTTAGGGTATGCTGACCACATTGATACAAAGTATGGCTTTTCTGCAGTGATTCAAAACTAAAGCTTTAATTAAGACCTAGTAGTGTAGTGGCTTCATTAAGACTTTAGCTGGCCATATTGGGACTTCTTCTTTTCACTTTATTATATTCTTCATTTGACATTTCTTTAATTTTATAAAACATTTTAATTATATTTTAGTAATTATACATACACACACACACACACATATATATATATATATATATATATATATATATATATATATATATATATATATATATATATATATATATATATATATATATATATATATATATATATATATATATATATATATATATATATATATATATATATATATATATATATATATATATATATATATATATATATATATATTATATATATAAATCACACTACACTCAAAATTGCTTATTAAATGGCTTATAATTGATGATTCTTGTCATCCAACTTTAATGATAACATTGTATTTAATAATACTTACTTTCAGACATTCTTTATCAAATTGATAAGGAACTTGATTAATGATACTCAATTAGAATGCAATTTCTTATTTCAAAAAACTATGAAAAGTACAATATGTTTTCTTTAATGTTATAATTCTTGTTTTGTTTATACAAGAGTACAACAAATGAAAACAGTAAAAAATATTTATTTAGTAAAAGAATCTGAATTTAAAAGTGTAACACCATCTTGTGTGTGATTATTTTAATTTGATAATCAAGTTATAATTTTTTTTTATGAAACAAGTTTAGTTTTTAAAAAAGAATTTTCATTTTTCGCTTAAAGGATGTTACTTTTATTATATTTCCCATGTGTTTTTAAAAAGAAATGGTTTTGAGATTAATCGAGAGTTCAATTTATCTTTAATTAGTAAGTTTTAGTTTGCAGGAATTCATTTACTAAATAATATATTTAAGCTATGTAGTAAAACCGCTCGAAAATAAAATTTTGTTTCAAGCTAATTTCGAAATAATATAAAAAGTTTTAGAAATAAGAAATTCTCCTGTGCACATCCCTATTATATTAATTGTACATCATCAGAAGTCTTATTCCGTGATTTAGATATCTACAGTGACATTAGTTCATTCTGTTTCCTTAAATTGCATCAAGTCCTTCTCCTGATCAAAAACATGGGATATATTTCATGGTATTATTTTCTGCCAATACTTTGGAAAGAATCTGTTGAGTTTGTCAAATTTTGTTGTAGTTCTATGGAAATGGTGTATTTTTTCATTTTTATCTTTAATTGACTTACTATAACCATCGTAATCAATAGCTCTTAACATTCATAATAAATAAATGCTGTTTCTATGACTAAACAATGAGTTAATAGTATTTAGATAAATATTTTGTACTGAAATTATTTTTTTATATATATTTATAAATTAATTTATGGAGATAAATACCTAATAATATATAACCATTTATTTTAACTAATTTGTATGTCCAATAATTTACAAATGTACAGTTTTGGGAATTAATGACACCAACTTTCATGCATTGGTTTTCAAAATATTCCTACGAATTCTATTAAAGTAGAAACATTCAAACATTTAATGATATTTGATTATTTATATTGAACTAGCGGTAACATTTAAATTTCCATTTCTAAAATACTTATTACAAGAATAATGCAATTTAATAATAATTAATTATCATAAAAATTTTCGTTCTTTACTATTTGAGAAGGGGAAGAGTTGTAACTTCAAAAATGAACGAACCATTATTTGAAAGAAAATTTGCAATGATAATATAATGTAATCTTTCTGTTTCTTCTTTTAAATTTATTTACTATGTAATTTACAAATGCATTATTTAAACATTTGTAAAAAAAAAATTAAATTATCACACATTTTCAAGCTGTAAATTACAGCAATTAGTTCTATTGTGCTTTGCGCATTTCCCAAAACCCAAACGATATTCTTCCTTTATCGCAAACGAAATATTCATTACCTAAAATTTTCTTTTTCTTTTTTTTCTAATTTACAATTTGAGTTTCTTTTTTTTTTTTCAATCTGAAGTCAACAAGAGGGAAAATTATTGTTTCCCGGTCTGTGAAATGATCAATTCGAAAGGTCAATGTGCAAAAATTTTCCACCATTTCCCAAAGTGAATATCGATAATAGAATCGATAGTAAAGATCATCTATATTCTTCCTTGTCCTGCTCCCCTCCCCCTTTTACATCGTTATTCTTCTTTAATTAATAAAACGTTTTTCTTCCCATTTTCCTTTTACCTCCTCCCCCCCGTTATGTATCTGTGAACCGCAAAATTCTGATTTTCAGCTTAAGGAGAAATTCATTGAGCTTTGGTGTACGCTTCGCGAAGCATTTCCATTTTACGCTTCTGTAGCTTTTAGCTGCTTCCGACCAATACTGCATGAATGGGTCATTATAAACCCTCAAATATTGCACTATTCCGCGCGGTGATAGTGTTTTTAGAGTAAAATTTATAAAGGGATGAGTCATAAAGAAAAAGGAAAAGATCCCATTTTTATCCCGTTTAAAGGAAGCACGCGATCCTTCCAAACGTTGAAGAGGAAGACTTTAAAAATGGAAAAAAAAAAAAAAGATCAGGAATAGGATTATGTTTGATATATCGTGGAAAAATTTATTTGAAGAATAATGATAATAGTACCCTATATCAAATGAAATATTAAATTTAGTAGTTTAAGAAAATTGTTTTGGAGCTTTTTTTTTATAATCGATTTATTTGTACTATATTGTGTCTTAGGGAAATTCAAAAATTCTTAATTGTTCTCAGTGATATTAAAAAAATATAAGAAAAAAATGAATTGGTGTAAATCTTTGGAATGCATTATAAAAGCGATGGAAAATTTTAAAGTGTTTCCTTTTCTACAGATTACTTTTCGCGTGCTAATAAAAATAAACCCTATTTTCTGTTAACTTTCGTAATGATATATGAACATACTTTTTAATAAAAAAAATGCAACTGATATTAATATACATATTTTCGCTTGAGAAGTGATTTACAAATAAAAGGAAGTGAAACTAAATTTTTGCTAAGTTAATAGAAATTAATATTTTAAAGGAATTTAACGTGATGGTACATCCATAGAATTTCTTCACTTTGGTGCACATTCCAGCAACTTTACACCAAATCGTTTCATTTTGTTATATATTTAATAATTTCGTGCTGCAACATAAAAGTATTTTAAATTCATCATTTTAATGACAAAAAGTGCCGATCAACTTGTAAAGTGGTCAGCATGCCTGACTACGGATAAGGAGGTCCTGGGTTCGAATCCCGGTTCGGGCATGGATATACTTTCTCTCTCTATCTATCCTGTCTTTGTCCTTTCCTTGTATGAATGAGATATAAATGGTTGCCTACCCTATAAACGGGTCCCTATGGCATGTGTGCACTGAAGAAGTCGGACTCCACACCAAAATATGGTTCAGTTGAAAAAGTAAAGCAGCGCACCCCATATTGCTAGTCTAGCTGTCACACGACAACAACTCTTCACCATTTTGTGCTGTCAAAGCAAAGCAATATTAACTAGAATTTAAACTCCTTCTGAAAAAAACACAAATTTTTAATCAAAATTAGGATATGTATTTTGATATGTATTTGATATATAGTTTTCTATTGTTGGCGAGAATTCGTGAGATTTGGCGCTATTTTTTGCTTGGGTTAAAGGGATTTTACTCATGTACGAAAGTTATTTTACAATTCACGTAAATATTTCTTGCATGTGTATTTTATATATTTAGAATATTAATAATATTGGTTTTTTTTCAATATTCTAAATTTGTTCCTCTTTTTACTTTAGAAAATCTTCCGATGCTAATAATCCTGGCCAGTGTCATAGGAGGCATCGTTTTCATCGTGTCTGTTACAATCGTCATAATACTTTGCTTGAGAAGGAAGTCTGTTATAAAAGGTAAGGTGATTCGATTAAATATTTGATGGAGATCGTTACACATATGTTATAGCAACAATTATGTGAAAAACGTTTTTAATATATTATATCGATTAATATTGTTTGGAAATGCAAAATGCAAGATGGAATAAATGAAAACCTAAGATAAAACCTCGAATTTTTTTTGGTGTGACATGTCATAAAATGAAACACAATATCCGTTCTTTTCGTCGAAATTCAAACCAAATTTACTTTTCCGTTACATTTTGTGTCCCTAAAAAAGTACATGCTTATATTGGTATAGTAATTTAATTGATGTGAAAGCTCAATTAAAATATAGTAATTGTTTTTTTACAAATTATTTAGGAAAAATATTTTATGCTCATTATTATTTACTTTAATTATAATTTACAAATTATTTAGAAAAATATTTAGGAAAAATATTTTATATCGATTAAATTCAATTTTTAACTGTGATTTATTTTTCTAGTGAAAACATTATCCTTATTGCAATAAGTAATTAATTTTTTACTACCCTTTCTTATAAATATTTCTTAATCCTATACCTCATAACGAAACAAAATTTTTAAATTAAACAAAAAATTATCGTAGTATAAAATATCATTATGATAATTATTATAAAATATGATATGATAATTATTATATTATGTGGATAAAATTTTAGAACATTATTTTAATAAATATTATAGATATTTATATCTTCTATTCAATTCTTTCCAATTGATCGATAAATATCTACAAATCCACATTTATTAAAAATTAAGTAAATTGATTTGTTTCTTAGTATTAAAGTAGATAGATTTTATGCTATATTTGCATTTTCTTAATTCTTGCTATTTTTTTAAAAAAAAATGCTTCTGTGAAAATATAAATTTATTTTCGATTAACAATTCCTCACTTCCTCGAAATCTCTTGAAAATGTGCATCGTTTTTCTGAATAAATTAATCGAAATGCATCATGGGCTTGTATTGTTCGAAAATAATTGGCAAGTATGTAAATTTTTCATCAAAGAATAATTTATCTATGACAATGTGTATAGTGCAAAACTTTATTTAATCTAACCCTTTCCTATAAACATTGAAACTCGTTACGTTACAAAGAAGGAACGGAAATTTTCAGAAACTTTGCCAGATTCTATTTTTACCAAGTGCAATTTTTCATATTTCTTCTTTTTTTACATTATTATTTTAACCTTGTTCCTGTAACGATGCATCGTGAAAATTTGTAAAAGCGCGGCGATATATTTCAAGTCCCTCGGATACAACCACCTGTCTTAATCTATCCTAACATAATAACCCGCGTCGTGTGCTTTATAAATATTTTCTGACAAGGCCATTACATGAAGAAGTTTTTTCCCTCTGGTGTAGGGAAAAATTCGAGGTTAGGGATTTCTACACATTTTAAACGTTCCGCCTAATATGTAAAATTTTTAGTCGAAATATTTCATAATAAAATCGAAAGCTTAATAAAATTAGTTGTAATTTGATGATTTTTTCCCCCAAAACCTTTAATAATATCGTGGAAATACTGTATTTTCCCTGTTCAATGGTGATCACGAGTTAAAAAAAAATAAAATATATATTTTTCTTTTTTAAAGGCAATTTCCTACTTGATATTCTAATAATTATGCAAGTAATAATAATTCACACCTTATTGATATTGCCACATGATGTTAGCGATAATACTATAAAGTTGATGACAACATATCCTATCTATAACGGTAGATAATTATTATATCAGACGTGGTCAAACATTATACAGATAGTTCTGTTTTTATTCATGTAGAGCATCTACCATCAAAATTTGCTTGTTCTTTTACGCCATACAGAAATACATTTATGATTTAATATTTGAATTCATTGGAATTTTCTCCGTCAGTTCTACATTTTTGGCAAATTTCATTGCTTAGATATAAATCTTGAATGTAGAAAAATGTTAGGGAATACTACTTTAGGGAAAAAATTGGTACTAAGTAAAAAAATTCCCTTTTTGTGTGGGTGGAGACCATAATAAGTGAGGAGTATCAGGACTTGAATTAAGTAGGGGTTGTAAAGCAACGTATAATTGACAGTTCTGCCCTATAGTTTGGAAAAATGGCCACCTCAGGGACAGGAGTAGATGAATAGTTCTCCGGAAGCATCAATAATATTAAAGGTGGGAGTAGAAAATCTATATCTAGTACAGTAGCCATTTATATAGTTACTTCCATATTTGAGACCTAATGATCATGTAGTGGGTGTTGCTGTTGATCTTATAAGCATTTCATTCGAATTTTTTTTTTATTTTTTCCCAAGTAATTTGTTCCAACGTGATTACGGCGTGGTCATTACCGTCCATTTGTCATTTGCTACAGACCTCTTGAAATTGACATTATTTGTTCTTGTAACTGATTATGCTTGGGAGTGGTGAAATTTCTCTAAATGATGGCTAAGTTTTTACTTATTAGTAACTAATTTGTGATTCATTATCTTCCACTCGCTCAAGCATACTTTTAATTTCCATTATCATCAGTCAATTGAATATTGGAGCTAGATTTAGTATTTGTCTATTCGGAATAAGATTGATAAGCGTTTGTGTTGAGAAATTTTGATTCGCTAAATTAATGCCAAATTTGGTGAAAATAAAATGGCACTATTTTTATTCTTACTAAAAAAATTAAATACCTCTTTATGTAAGAAACAAAATTAAATCTGAATTTTCTTGAACTAGAATTCAAATTTACTCCAATCACTTTGATTTTTTTATTAAATATAAAGCTTTTATTTTAAAAGTGCGTGTAAATGAGTTAAAATTTAACATTTCCTTCAATCCAAAACAATTATAAAATGGCTGTTTTCAAAAATATTTCGTAAATCTATTAAAATAAAAGATATAAACTATTATTAGATTATTACTTAAAAGTCTCACTTTGCTTTTATCTTAAATAAGTGAGGATTTACTGAAGAATTCTTATATTTTTATTTAATTTTATAATTTATATAATAGGAATTTGGTATTAAAAATAGTGATTTAAGTAAAATAAAGTTATTCATTTCTAACTAAACTCATTTAAAATAAATAATTCGTTACTACTTTAATGCATAAAAATTAATCGAATCGAATTCCTATTATTTTAATGATAGAATTTTTTTCTGTGAAATTATTTAGGATTAAAGGCATTTTATTTATATAAATGTCTCATTCAAGTTATTTCACTAGAGGCGTTTTAACTGTAATTCAGGATTAAATTACCATTAGTATTTTGATGTTACGTAATATTCTTTTTTCAATTGTAATAATTACTATTTATACAAGCAAATAAGAAATACAAACTCTTGAATTGTAACTTAAAAATATCTCGAATTTATTACCTTTCTATATAAAATTAAGATGTGAATTTTTGAATGATATTTTTTCAAAACATTTCGTATTACTATTCCATCTATTCCGGTTATCTTATTGCCTAAATTACAATATGAGATTTAGTTCCATTTACATAATTATCAATTAAAAGTTAATGGAGTTTTGCTTGGAGGAAAATGAATTTTATTTTTTTGATTTTCGTAAAAGAAACCTGAACGTTACATGTAGAAGTATTTTATGAATCACATGCAAAGAAACACAAGTTCATCTATTTAATAAAACATAAATTATTAATTTAAAATTATAATTTTGCTTTGAATTTTATTTTTTTATTTCATGTTGTGTTTCATATTTTGAAACATTATGACAAAATTTGAATTTAAAAAATTGAATTTTGTAGATTACAACATCGCAATTTTCATTTGCATGTAACTATGGTTATTAAGGAAATGGAGAAATTGGAGGAAATTTAATATTTTTCATAACCAATAAACTGAAAAAAGGGCTTGTGTCGCTGCAGATTTCAATATTTTATGAAAGTCGCTAACTTTCAAAACTCATTTCATTTCCCAAACAAATATTACTTAGTTTAAAATGCTGTACAAGTCCAAGACTGCTCTAACTACTTGTATTCTCTCTCCGAAAATAGTGTTTTCTTTAAATGGAAAACACCTTGGAATTTAAACAAGAAATTACTGCGCACACACACACCACCACTAGCAAGCTATTCCATTGAATTCAAAAGGATTTAATATAAAATTTGCGCGAAATGAGGAAAGAACCAACATTTTTCTTTTTATTCCTTTTCTTATTTACCGTTCACTAGCGTATTACAAATGAAGCTTGTGAAAAAAAAGTATCTGACTTCAATCTCATTTTATTCTGGCGAAACAAATGCAAATAACAGTAATAATACATGTTTTCCCTTTTTGTTTCTTTTTTTCCCTCTTTATTCTAACTATTCCTTTTTGCGTTGTTATTATTATTTTATTTTACTCATCTTTCCGGGAAAGATACGAATTTTCATTTATTCGCAACTGTAACCGTTGAATATACCATTCGAAGTCAGCAATAATAATCCGGGACGTTTCAATTTAAAGCTCAAAAGGGATTTTCCCTTTTTTTTTAATTATTTTTTTTTAATTTTCGCATTTTCTTCTGAAAAATCAGTGAAACAAATGAATCGGAGATAATTTTCCAAATTATAAAAAGAGGCATAATTATTTTGTTTGTTGGAATAATAATAGTTTTTATTATTTTTCCCCCCTCCAGCTTATCAGGTGTCGAAATTGTTAAAATAATTGTGTATAACTGAACGTTTATTTTGTATTTTTTTTATTTTCTATTTTTGCTTTCATAACAAAAGATTTTCACAATTGAAACAAGCAATAACACTAAAGAAACATTCGAAATTATGCCTCTGCTGTCGAGATTAATAATTGATCAATCGCGAAAATGGCGAGAAAAATGAATGAAAATTCGAATTTGGCGACAAGTAGCGTAAGTCATGATCTCGCAGAGTTGAGACATAAGCCATTCGAAATTTTAACAACGTCGCCAAATTTTGGCATTGAATTCTTTTGATCATTGCAGATTTAAGCCACTTGTCACATTAAGACAGACTGTAATTCATAATACGCGTTACCTACCGAAGTAAAGAAACAAATTGCATATGTTGACATTTTTTGATTAATTTAGAGTCAGAAATACACAAAAGACAATAATTTAACAATCAAATTCGCATTATAAAATGAATTTAATGTCAACATTTTACTGAGCATTTTCCTTTTTTTATTGATAGTAATCATGTAATTATCTTGACTTCTTCATGAGTATAATTAATAGTACTTTACTGCGATGAAAAAATATAAATTATCTTGATAATATTAAAGTCTTTTATTTTATAATATATATAATTAATAAAATTAAAATTTTTAACTTTAAAAAAAATTAAAAGCATTAGTATTTCATCCATTCTTCTTGTTCGTGAAATATTTTTAAAGCTTTATTAAATCTTGCGAAATTGTGTAGAATTTAACGTAAGTCATATAATATATAATTTGGATGTAGTAATTATAAAATTTTATTGAAGAAAAAAATGAGCAACAAAAAATTAAGAATCAACAATAGCATATAATTAAACATTTTTTCTCTTTAGGATTATATTTATTTTTTTTATATTTTGCTTATTAAAGCCTATAGGTTCAATCATTTACCTACCAAATTTATTTTAAACAAAATTAGGTTGAAACAAATATAGAATCTAAGAAAATTATCTACAAAAGTTTCTGAATTTTTTGTTATTTGAAAATAAGCATCATTATATTTAGCCTTGGAAGTGTTTTTGCCAAGCATAATATTGTAAAATATTAACAGAATTTAATAGTTCTGGATAATAATTTAATTAATTGGTAATAAATAGTACACTCTAATGAGTAAACAATTAAATGATATATAATTTAAGTAATCAAACTTTAAAAAACAGATTTATATATATATTAAAACTTTTTTTTCACAAATTTCAAAAACTTATACACTAAATACAGATAAAATAGAATTCTCTTACAAATCTTTAATGAACAGTTTTGAGAAAAAATCTGTCAAATTTTAACTATCTCTTTTTTAGAAATTGAAATGTTTTCTGTTTTAGTGATTAATATTTTTCAATTATTATTCATTCATTATCAAAATAATTACTTTAAAATTAATAATTATAAACTTTTTTAATTAATATTCGTAATTTTTATTTTATTTTAATACTTCATACGAAAATTAACCAACATTTTCTTCAGTTTTAAACATGAATTTTAAAAGTATGTAAAAGATTTTTGGAATTTGAAATTGTATTATTTAAAATCTTCTTCTAATTATTAATATCGTTTCTGAATTATTTCTATAGTTATTGACTAACATAACAAGTTATTTATGATTTAAAAGAACATTTATTTGGTTTTTAACTGAAACTACATTTAACTTATCGCCAAGAGATGGATTATGAATTCAATCTATTGATACTCATTTTCATTAAGTAAGACTTCGAAATTTACTTTACAGTCTTTCCCTGATGAGAGCTGATACTTCACTTTGAGATACCAAAATAATTGGCCCCATTTACACCATTCTCCGCGTCATCGCCAATTTCCCGTCACCAAGCGCCAGAGATTCCCAGTTTGCTTTCCTGCACGCAAAGTTGTCACCAACAGTGACAACTCGTTAGTCTTTAAAACAGAATAACAGTCCGCTGGTTCCTGTGGACTTCCACCTATTTAAACACGTTTGCAGCTGTAAAATCAATAAGAACCTCACGCTAATCAACGCGGCATCCAAGAATTGAATTCCAAGTTCCCACGGGTGCAAAGTCTTTGTCTAATTTCTGAAACGTTTCGTCCTCCATCCTCCTCCTCCACCCCTCTGAGTAATCAACCCGAGCAGCTTTTCCGGTTCTAAGTTATTAGTTAACGTTTAATGAAATGATCGATTTTGCTGCCACCGGATAAGCAGTTACTCCACTATCTTTCATCTCACAATCTACAGAGATGAAGCTCTTCCGCTACTAAATATCCAGGGAAGAAATTTTAAGTGCTTAATTCAATTGAAACGGCACTAATTTGATCTGACTATATAATATACTTCCATGATTGTCGTTCTAGTTTTACTAAATAGATGAGTTATGCTAGTGTGTTTACCAAAAATGCATTAATTGTCTTTTGAGTTAAAATAAATCTAAACGATAGAAAATATGACGTCACAAAAGATAATTTATGTTTATTATTCTTTAAATTCATTTATATGTAATTAGGTATTATTGATAGAACATATAGAAATATCAAAGTAAAGCAAATGTAATTATCTAAGCAAGAAGGAATTTAAGATATAAAGTGTAATTTTTTTTTTCTTTATGAATATGATTAATTTGTCACCAAACATGGGTTTTCTGCATAAGTATAATTTGAATAACCATAGTATATCGTCGTGAAATTATTGAGCCGACATTAATATCAATACTTGGTCTATTTTTTTAAATCACTTCATTTTCATTTGTTGCTTAGATAATAATAATTTTCCCTAGACTGCCGGATACCAAAAAATTATGTGAATTAACTGAAAATTGTATGGAAAACACCATATTTATCTGCTTTAATTATAAACATTGTTTGTTTCCGTGTAATAGTACACAAATTGGCACAGATGCCGTATAATGTAGACTGCCAAATTCTGAGTTTGGTGATTTTTTTGGCGGATTTTCTTATGAATTTGGCAACCTGGTTTTCATTACGTCATAGATATGGAGACCTATAAGAATTATACAGAAGATTCTATTTTGGCAACCCTAATATTTACGTCATCGCGCATGTCACAATACGTCATTTTGGCGACATTTCTTCATCGCCAAAAAAATTCTGAATTTAGCATCCTGGATTATACGGCATCTGTGCACACAAATTAATAAGCAAGATCTCAAATTTCCATGATTAAAACATATTTAAATAATTACATAAATAATATTTTATAGACATCAAATGATTCAAGTAACATAATATTTAATTCAACTTTCATTACTAAATATGTTAACCATTAACTAGAATAACAAAAATATAATTTCACTTTTATAAAAAAAAATTGTAAACCAAAATTAAATAATTCGCAATTACACATCTGATCACGAGAACCACGACTGTCAAAAATTGAAATACCTCAAAATACTAGTGATATAGTTCACATATAATATTTTAATTCATTTTTTATCTGAAATTCCTATGTATGTCATTACTTTTAGAAAATCTTCAAATATTTATATTAACATTCAAATATAAATATCCAAATTATATTTTAAAGATTTATCAATAATTTAAGCCTTTATTGAAGTTTTTAATTCCTGAATGTTGTTGCGTGGAATTATCATAATCAAAAATTTTGAAATATGAACCATAGAGACTCATAAAAACCTCTCACTGTTAAAATTATCATCTGTCGTTTTGCTTTCTCTAGCTAATTACATAAATTACAATGCAAATTTAATGAAAAGATAAACATATATATTTACTGAATTAAGATTTTTCTGTTACAAAAGTAAATCTACAAATAACAACTACATTTTAACTATAAAATTCGATTGCCAAGTTGCATAATTTTCTCGTAAAAGTAATGAACATGCATCCAAATCATTACTTTTTACGAAAACTTTATTACTAAGATAAACAGATATTGGAGTGAATTTGCATATTAAAATCAAACTGTGGATACATCTCAAATTTTGTTGTATGATATGCATTGTTGATACTAATGCGATAGCTTTAATTTGAAGGTTACAATAATTACATGCTTTTTTTTACTCGAAAAGAAGATCATTCAAAATTCATTTTCATATTGGGAACAAAAATATTTTCTATTGTTTCAGAATTAGAACTAATACTGCGAGAAATGCTGAGTTTTTATTGGTTGCTGCTTTTAGAAAAATAAATTACTTCTATTGGTAGATATGCAGTTTTATAAAATATCACTTGTAAAGTTTCATTTCATTTAAATGTGACTTTGGCTTACTTTAAATGTTGATTTTTGACTCACATATTAACGTAAATAAGTTAATAAAATACTTCTAAAATAAAAAGTTATAAATATAAAATAATTTCCGTAATTTTCATCTCAACATTTGACGGAAACAATTTCTTATAAATTATATATTTAAAAAAAATCTTAAATATGTTTATAAGACCAATTATGACAGTTCTGCTTTTTAACGTTAAATGACTAGAAATTTATTACCAATGTGAGATTTAATGTTTTTTAGATTATTTAAAATAACTTTAGTTAATGTATCCTTTTATGACTCTTGAAAACATTCTCCAGAATTCTTAAAACACTCTAAAATTCTGAAAAGAAATATTTGAAGATGAGAATTCTTTTATATCGGCAAAACAATTTATCCTAAAAGTTATTTTTTTTTTTTTACAAGTGAACAGTTTATTTTTTGAATTTTTTTTTTCCTGCAAAAACAGAGGATGATTGAAAAATATCCTTATCTGAAAATACCAGTAAAGAAAACTTTAAATTGTAACTAAAAGAATATTTCGAAATAGCTTACATTTTTATATACATTTGATTTGACACATTTTATTTAGATCTACATATAGCAACAAATGATACTTCATATCCATTAATTTTTATCATTAGAAATGTAGTCCTACCTTTACATACTAATTGTTTTAAAAAAATTAAAAAGTAATTAATTACTTGATTTGGTTACTAAACCAATAATGATCGAAAATAAATATTCTAATTATTTAATATGATTTTATTGATTCAAATTGAAAAATAAATTCTTTCGTTTAAATTTCATTGTCAATAAATTTAAAGCATTTTTTAAAGAAAGTAAAATTGACTCCTTTTAATCATACATACATACATATATATATATATATATATATACATATATATATATATATATACATATATATATATATATATATATATATATATATATATATATATACGTATATATATACGTTGTTATCTTTAAATGTCCTGTTTCATTGCGCATGCGTCGGATTAAAAGTAACGTCATAAATAACGTCAAAGTTTTTATTTAAACTCTGCCGTCACTATTTGTTGCATGAAGTGTTGATATCAGTTTTGTTTCGGTATTTCTTTTCAGATACTTACTTTCATAAACAATGTTTTTACATCCTGATAAATTCCCCTTGAATATTCTTTATGATAACATGAGCTGTTGCAAAGAAAATTGAATATACAGTGGGTGATCAGTTAATGAACAGTTCGGATTGCGAATGAATTAGGTAACGAACACTTTAGCTAAAAAAGTTTGTGTTCGGATCGGAACACATATTCTTATAACGAATTAAAACGAATTCTAACGAATATTTCTCGGCTCTCGGAGCATAATGTGCTGAGTTGCCAAACCCAAATTACTAAAAATTGTTTTTCACAAATATCGTTCAATCGTTTGTTGCTTACCTATTGAACTTCAAAGCTTCATTTTCAGGGCTTCTCCTCGCCTTATTCATTCATCGTTTCATTCATTTATTTTTGAATAACGAATACCACACAGCAACTACAAGAATGTTATTTATCACTTCGCAACGACGATGCTATTAATTACTTCCGGAAAATCCTGAAAAAAAGAGAAATGCAATCGACATTGGACATGTTCTTTAATGCCTTATAAAAAATAAAAAAGACGGATTAATATGCAAAACCATATATGTATACATTATTTTTTATGAACTTAATTAGAAATTATACATCCCTTTTTTAATTTCATTTTTATGGTTCCTAAAACGAATTAATCGGTTTTACAAAAAAATATGGTCAATCAATGATTGGTTAACGAACAGTTCGGATAGCGAACATAATCTTGTAACAGATTATGTTCGTTAACCGACCACCCACTGTACTTTGTTAAATTGAGCATGTTTTTAGACAATTTTTATTCTTGTTCACACAGATATTCAAATTGATAAAAACTTCATTTTATATAAGATGGAATGCAAATCGATTAACTTTTAGGTTTATTTCAATAAAGAGAAATAATACATCGTATATTATTTTTTATAAGTTATTATATTATTTTGTTAATTTTTTTTTAATTTCTTCCCAGACAAAACAAAACAAAAAAAGAATGAGAGGCTCTTGATTTCTGTTTTTTTGATTTTTGCGCTTATTATTTCCAGATGAGGAGTATGGGTCAGAGAAAAAAACCAAACAGTCCGACTCGGCGTCGTCCGGGGACTCGGACTTTAAGGCCGAGATCCGGACCGCCTCTTCCCTCTCCAACAATGAACATGACCGGAGCTGGGAGGAGAATAGTGACCGGGCAGCTCAAGACAACATTTACAAATACAATCCGGGCGACTACACGGAGAGTAGCTTCCCACCCAAACCGGTAAGACATTCCTCAAGTCTCACGGCTCTCTCTTTCGGTCCGTGGGCTCTCTCTTCTCTCTCTCTCTGTCTCTATTCTCACAATTTTGTCTTAACGGAATTTTCCGGAGATTTGGCGAGGAAAAAAAAAAGCGCCAACTGACTGTATCGTCCATTTTTAGTATTGTAAACAACATCTCATATTGGAATAACGCCACAATTTTTTAAATGTGGGACATATTAAAGTTTCTGCTTGTGATTCAGTACTTTTCCATTATACCCCCGCTTAATGAAATTAAAGAATAACATATTTCTTATGGAAAAGCGTAAATAATATAACGCAGATACGTTTTTTTTTATTGTTACCACGAAGTTACATTTAATAATTTTTTTTACAAGATTTTCTTAATCAATAGCACTATTTACAAAGAAATCTTTACATAAATCAATCATATTTTCATATTAGTACATTCTGATCATTTTACTTTTTAATCACTTTCATGCACTTTTAAGCTTTATACTGCACATTTTTGCATGCTTTTAGACACAGTCGCAGTTAATTTAAAATTATTTATTATCCCATAAAATTGACATTATCTATTTATTTGATTTAATTAAAATAAATGATTGAGAATGATTTATTAATTTTTAAGATTTTTGAAAAGATTTATAATATTGAAAATATCATGCTTAAAAGTTAAAATTGGACACCCTTAAAAATTATATATAGATAAATAGTATTTGCTCTTATGGTTGAATACTAAGAAAACAATGAGAATAAATAGATTTTTTTTCGATTTACCAGTTAAATTTTCCCTAAAATACATAAAATAACTAAAGTTGTAAAGTTGTTAATATTTCAAGAAATTCCCAACTTTATATTTACCTGTTTATCAATTGATAAATTTTTAGCAATTCCATAAACAAAATATTGAAATCCATTTAAAAATGTTTTTAATTAATTAAAGTTAAAAAAATTAATTGACTACTAATTATTCATTTTTAATTTTTTTATTTCTAATAAATTAATTTGTGTTTTATAAAAGTAAAGAAGTATTGAGCTTCGTTTCGTTTTATTTATTAAGTTTAAAAATCTATCAGAAATTTTAAAATTTAAGTTTTACGTATAAGCTGCTATATTAACTCATTAAATTTTTCTTGTGTGTGAGAGTATAAACATATAAAAGTTTTCCATTTAAACTTGTTAGGCTAAAAAACGAGATTCCTTTTGTTTCATAGTGTCGCCATCTAGAGGATATATCTGGAACAAATTATATTGCGATACAATGTAGTATTTCAAAATCTATCTTTTCATTCATTTTTTTAATATTTAACTCATAAAAAAAAACTGCAAAAAATAGAATGAAGGTTTTAAAAATATGCGCTATTTTAAGTATGAAAGTTTAACTGAAAGCCAAATGGCGCAATAAGTAACAACGTGATTTTAAAAAAAGCTTTTTATATAAATGAATACCTAAATTAAACATTTAAAATCTTCTGATCTAACAGTTTTGGTATATAGGTCTTTAAGTATCGGAGTCACTCAGGTATGAAACTCTGAATGAAAATATAGTATATATTTTCATTCAAAGAATTTTCCTAATTATAATAATTTGCCTGTAATCTACTAACGCTCACGTAATTCATTTGCATGATTACATCGTAAAAGCACTTATATCTAGCTCCTGTATTCCTCGTGTTTCATGTTTTACTAATCTTGTTGTATATTGCCCATGGCAAATCTAAAGAATATTACTAATTATTTTCTTCGAACATGTCACACCAATGATTTGTTTTTAAAATCTTTAAATGATAAAAAAAAATCGTCGGTGTATTTAAGATTAAGTTTGTGATATATACATTGGAATCGAATGAATTATTGATCCACGCATTCTGCATTTCCCTTTCGTCACCGGCGATTGTCGCCTGCCACCGATTCTTGATGACTGTCCTTCTCCTCAACAGGCATGAGTGAGGTAAGGCAGACTCTCCAACCCATCGAACCAACTTCCGGGTTGACCAACAACCGTCCTCACTTCTACTTCAACTACCAACACAACAATCATCAACTCGACTCTCGGGGGTTCCCCAGGGCCTCGTCTCCTTCTCAGCCTTCTTCTTCACACACCCTTCAACCTTCCTACATTCTTAACAACAAGCCTCCGCTCGAGTCTGGAGAATCACCGTCTCGGACTCCAGACCTCACAGAATGTGTTTGGGGTCTGTGTTTCCTGATCGTTTGCTTGACCGCTGTCCCCCACTGCATGCGCATGCACCTCGATTGAAATGTTCTATCTGTGGCATAGTCATGTCTATCAGCGGATATGATCTTGTGTGCATTTTGTTCTTGCATGTCTTCATGTCCTGCTTTAATCCATTTAGTATTCAGAAGCATTAGATTCATATTTCATTTTCTTCAAACATTCAGGCTTAAAATACAGTATTGTGCATTAGATTGAGGAAGAGCATTATCTTATCTCGTTAATTAGTGAATTAAATCAGTACTGTTTCCTACCAAATCAAATTGAGTCCACAGAAAACCAATATCAGAATATGTACCTTTTTTAAAAAATCGAGAAAAAAAAAGAAGATCGTAATTAGATTTTGCTTTAAGGCATCGAAAATCTCTCATTTTGAACAAAAGATATAACAGAAATTTGTCGGTGTGTTTTCTCTGAATACAACATCAAAACTGGATCTGTTATATTAATAAAAAGTAAGATTTTAAATCATATCTAGTTGTACATTCGATTAAATAAAGTATTTTCTTCATCAAGTTTATCGATGTTGTTAAAGCAGTGCTAGTTCTTACTCAAATTAAAAGGGACATTACCTAAACTAGCAGTACCATCATTTGGCGTAAGGGCTTCTGCCTTTTTACAATGGCTAATAGTAAATATTGTAACCACACTTAAATAAAGACATACTAAATTATTATTTTAACAGAGCAAAATATTGCCCAGTATTAATCATTGAGTATTTGGTTTAAACATAACATAAAAAATGCATTTATCTAGTTAGAAGAAAAATATTTAATATATAATTTTGCAGCATTTTACTGAAGTTTCAGAACTGATTTGCTCTAATTTCAAATGTATGTCTTGTGAAAAGTAGTTACCAAAATGTCATATACTTAATCATGTGATGATTAGTTAGATAAGACACAAAAGTTTTCAAAATTATTAAAGGCTTATAGGTAAAATTGATTAAAATATTTAGTGATTTGAAGAAAATAATACCACACACGCATTTGACTAAAGGAGTAATAAGTTTGTTTATATTAAAGTATAATATATGTATCATTTAATAATTTTAGGTAATGTATTAAAAGAAACAAAAAAGAAAATTAATGGATGAAGTAAAAATATTTTTTGAATTCCCAGCATGAGACTAGCTTTGCATGTTTTTGTTATGATGCATGTCTATATAATTTTTACCATTTTAAATTCCATAATTTTATATCTATGAATTATAATATTTCTATCAATTGTAACTTGCTGCTTATTTCGAATTCCATTAGATTCATATGATCTCGAAAAATAGCAATTTATTAGATAAAATCAGCAAAACCAAAGATTTCGGTATATCAAAGATTCGAGCCGTAAACCAAAAGTTGGTTAGATTTTTCCAAGATTCTGGAATAAATTATTTAAGTAAATAATTATTTCCAATTTGTGTTTTCTTCGTGCAGAGATAAAGAAATGTTAATCTCTTTTGATTATATTTATCTAGAAAGGCCATAAAAGAATTTAAGAATGTTTTTCAAACACTTTAGAGGCCTTAATTTATTTTTAGTATAAATATTATTATATACTAGACAAGTGTTTGAACTCGCATTTTCAGTCATTTGATTAGGTAGCTTCTGGATTGAAACAAAATTCTGTTTCTCATGAATGAAGGGAAAAATAATTTATAGAATTATAAAAATAATAAACTCTCTTATATTTATTACGAAATAACATATACATAACTTAATGAAAAAAAAAAAAGAATTCTTAAATTTCTATTTTATTTGCTTCTTTAAGTAGAACCAAAATGTAGCTCATTTTATTGCATCAAATATAGTATTATCTTATATTAAATAATAATTTCAATTCTGTAATTATTATGTCCATCAGTTCATTCCGTTCTAATTCTTTTCATTTGTTATTCAATATTTTTTTAGGAAAGCCAAGTTAACAACGGCTACATCCCGTACGTGGACTACACTCGTGATTACACCCCTCCAGCCGTCCCACCCACAGGTGGCGTCCGAGACAGCATCTATGGCAGTCCACCCCAATCACTGAGCGACCTCACTCATACTGTGGATCCCCGATACAGAGCACAGTACGGGAATCCGTACCTGCGGACTTCTGTCTCTAATCTGCCACCACCTCAATCACAAGGAGGCGTCTTCATGACATCTACTTGGGGCGGTCACCCAACCAGCCCTTCGTCGCCGGCGGCCGCTGGTCAACAGCCCAGCTCTCAGGCACAGAATCGGTACATCACTGCCCAGCAAACCCAGACGCAACTGAAGCCGGGCACGCTGGCCACACACGTCTGACGCTAGGCTCGGCAGAAGAAGCCTGCAGCACACAAAACTCGACGACTTGGGGACGAATTTGTTCGACTTTTCTATTCAAATTCTTGTGAATGTTGTCCTCAGTGATTCCGATAAGGGACGAAACTGTATGGAATTGTAAACACCTCAACTCTCTTGTTCGATTACCACTTAATTCCGTTCGGTACTCAGAGGGCTTCCAATCACAGCCATCCCACGGAGCCGACGGAATTAAATCTCCATCGCTAGTGATGTGATGGGAAAACGATTATAACGATTCTTATGACACTTGGTACCACCATCAAGACATTCGTCCCGAAGAAAAGAAAATTTCCTTTCGTTTCGTTCATGCATGTTTTGAAAACGAGGAGCTTGCCACGTCCGGATATATATTAAAAACTGCCTTGTGTATATCAAAATAAAATTGCTATAAGTTATGTATAAATACCCTCAAAAGACTGATAGATTCTCGGATGCCTAGGTATTAAAAGTCTGTTATATGTATTTAACTATGCAAATTACTTTTATGATTGTTGATATTTATAAAACGCTATCAATTAACTGATATCGTGATTCCTATTCCGATGATTGAAGATTATCATGGACGCATCCTTTTTTCTGTAGAGACGCGGCAAAGTACCAAATCCTTTGCTTCGTGTGATTAGTCACAGACAAAAATAAAACAATCTCCGGTGAAAGTAATCAGCTCTGACAAAAGGTTACTACTCCACTTCAGATTATAAACTGGAACAGACATTTTTAGAGTACGAGCTCCAGTTTAACTGTGCCACTCCAAGTTGAACTTTGGACATTTGTATTTCCTTCCCGCCAATCTTTGTTTCAAACTATGTGGAAATTCATTTATTTCATATTATGAGAGACTTAAAAAAGGAACTTATTAAAGATAAATACGTGTATAAAAAATTATAAATTTAAATTAAAAGGTGCTTTTTACCGTTTTCTGCTGCCTGATGTCGTAGAAAATTCCTACCCCTGATGCATGGTCTCTTACTTATCATGTAAGAGTTTCTTACTTATCATGATAAGTAAGATAAGTCTCTTACTTATCATGTTCTTTCATTGTCATTTGAACTACAAAAGAATAAAAGAATCTCGTGGTTAAGTACGACTAAGACTTATTCAACTTAAACAATACTTGTTTGTATTAATGTCTTTTTATCTTTCTAAGTAAAAATAAAATATTAAAAAAGATAAAAAAAACTGGCTGTCGAGAGAAATATATGGGGTGAATAATATTGTGATGCCAATATTCGGCTTCAACGCCTTAAAAATTTCAGTATTGAAATCTTTTTAATTTTCCCAAAGATCGTATGTGCCACTTTTACTAGCATTCTTGTTTGAATCCCTTATTTGTCATCAATACTTCATTTCCTGTCTTATGCTCACAATTTCTTGGCTGTGATTGTAATTGTTTTACAAATATAAAATAAATAAAAAAAATTAAATAAAACTTGACTTTTTAGGAGCTCTACTTTGTACTCTTTCGAATACTATTAAGGTGTCGTTTTATGTAAAGTATGCTTGTTTTAGTTTTACATATCTATTTCATCATATAATATATTTATTTATGTTCACTCTGTATCTATGTTCATTCAGTTTTTTGAGGCAATTTCAACTTTAACATCAACATAAAACAATGAAGTATTATTTCAAAATTATAGAAAAGCAGTCCAGAAAAATTTGTATTAAATATTTACATCATCATTCTGAAAACTCATCATTTGTAAATATCAAATCTTGTTATATTTTCATTCTGTACAAACATCACACGAAGTACTTCTGGATTAATCCCCCAAAGATTTTTAAACGAAACTCTTCAATTTTTAAATCACACATTTCAAAAATTGAAATTGAGCTTTAATTGTCTAATTATTTGTTTTTCATTAAATTATTTAATGTGTAGGCCGTAATCATAATAATAAACAAAATACAAGGTGCCATAATCTTCTCGTTTAAATAAAGCGGAGATATCAATATGTAAAATAGGATAAGCATCTTATTTTTTCTTTATTTTTAAATAAAGCGGAGATATTAGTATATAAAATAGGATAAATATCTTATCTTTGCTTTATTTTTCTCATAAAATGTATTTTCTGTAGACTGTTATCAATGAGTTAAAGTTGAAGTTGCTTCATAATGCGCGTTATCTACATCCAAAGATATTTGCCCTCGTTCATAGCTCAGACGCATCGATACCAATTAGTTGGAGGCTTGGTGAAATCTCCCACTCTTCGAATCTTCCGTAAAAGCTCACTTGACAAGTGACTATCTTTCTCTGTCCATCATATCCTCTTCCTCCTGACCTAGATAGTGCCAGTTGCCTTGTAAATATGTGTATAAGAGAACACAAGAATGTATGCGCCGTTGTTGTTAGTATTTATGACGGTCAAATCCAACGTAAACTGACATTGCCATCATATATTTTTCACTGTGAATGATGTAAGCAATAAAGTTTCCTGAATTAAATGTTTTTGTTATGAGTCCATCTGTTTATTCATTTGTCTTTACACCTCCAACATGTTTCCCTTAAAAATACCTTTACATTTAAACATTGTATCTGAGTGCTATGAAACTCTAAAGATCATCAAATCATTTGTATACAATAGGATAAGAATCTTATCTTTGCTTTATTTTAAATAAAGCGGAGATGTTAACATTTGAAATAGGATAAGCATCTTATCTTTGCTATAATAAGAGTAAAAAAAAAGACAACATTTAAAAAGCATTTTTTAAATTATAAAATTTAAAAAAACTATACGGAAGAAAATACAAATAAAGAAATAGTTTTAAAACATAGCGCAAAACTTTATCAAGATGTCATAATTGAGATTTAAAAATCAAACGAAAATATGTTTACAAATTATTACAAGCTTATTTCATTTCATTTTGAATGAAAAAAGTGGTCCTTCTATACAGTTTTTACAAGAAACATTTCTGTGATTTGTTTCATTAAAATATAGTTGTTATTTAATTTAGAATTATATTTTAAATAAAAATTTAAAAACCTACTGAATAACTGATGTTTCTGATGAAAATATTATTGATACTTATAATAAGCATGATAAAAATAATCACGTTAAAAAAATTAGCCAAAATGTATTTAAAATAATATATAAAGTTTCATGATAATTTTTAATAAACAATTTCAAAAGCAGTAAAGAAGTCCTGGATCTGTATTCAGAGACTTAATATTCATTAGATTTGCTTCGAATTATTGCTCAGATTTCTAAATTTCAATAAGTAAATACAAATTAACAATAACAAAACACAAATATTTTGTCATTTATAAACTATCGATTTTGTTATTTCTTTACTTATATTTTATTATTTAAAGTAATTTATTTTAATTGACAAAAAAATTTTAAAAATATTTATATCTGAAGAAAAATCAGAATTGTTGTCCTTGGAAATCTGAAAGTAAAACTGTTGAATTTTAGCTGAAGATTTTTTAATTACTTTATTAAATGCATGTTGTAAGTTACTGCAACATAAATTCTAAGTTATTGCAAGAAGAAGTGATATTATTATTAGGAAAATATATAAAGCAAATGTTATCAAGAAAATGCATAAAAATATAAAGAAATGATACGTTTACCTAAATCGTAATTCTTTTGCAACAGCTCATACAGCTTTATTATAAGTAATTATTAATATACTTATTATTTATCAGTGCAGCCAAATCATAATGTTCTTTAATCATTGTGTGAATTTTAATTTTACATGATCAGCATATTTCATTTGCTTTAACAATAGTTAATTATCAATAATTAATACTTTAATAATCTTCATTTAAGTTAAAATCTCCATGATTCTAATTCTACTCTAATTATACATAGTTATTGCAATTTTTAGTTAATAGTATAACTTTTGTAGTATTTTAAATAAATTTCGATTTATGTAACATTTTTAGAGCTTGGGTTTACTATGTTATACTAAATCACTTCTAAAAAGAAGTTCAAATAAAATCATTTTAATTACCTTTCGTTGATAAAATTCTAAAATCTTAACTTAAATATTTTCAAAGACTTCATAGTGAATTTCGTAAGCATAACGATAAGAATTCAATCAATAGAATAAAAAAATCAAGTTATTTTTATAAATTTATAAATAGGAGAGTGAATTTTCATTTTTTGTAACAAGTTTATAAATTTTATATTTTTAATGAAGTTAAATTTTATGGGAAGATAATCACCCTGTAATAAGATGATTCAATAAAAAAATAATAATAAAATAAAATAAAGATCTTCAGAAAGTCATGATGCCCGATTCTAATAAGATTAATATTGTTAAGACTGAACACAAACCTTTAACATGTTCATATAAATTATATATATATATATATATATATATATATATATATATATATATATATATATATATATATATATATATATATATATATATATATATATATATATATATATATATATATATATATATATATATATATATTATCATTAATTATAGAAATAAAAACTTAAAGTTATTTCAAATATTTTGAAACTTTAATGAATATTAAAGAAAAAAAATCAAGGAAAAAAAGACGTCGTTTGATAGACTTATCTTTTTTACTTTCAGAAATGTAAACTTACAAAAAAAAAAAAAAAACTTCAGAATGAACGTAAATTTTTGAAATCTTAAAGTAATAGGAATATAAACTTATCGGTTAATTACATATGTATTTCAATAAATGAGCTTTGAAATCAAAAAATTAGAAAGATATTTTGAAATAGGATTTTAAGCCTATTTTTCATACTTAAAAAATGGGTAATATATTCCAGATTTCAGCATACGTATATGAAACAGAAATAGTATACATAATTTAAATAAATATGAAAAGAAAAGAATGAAAAAAAAATAGTGCTCGTCGATTGAAATATTTTTTTAATTTTCATAAATCAAATTTTAAACTAAGCTTGTATATTTACAACTACAAGATCTTTGAAGCGAATAATCCCTGAAATTTCTTACTTCACTTGTACTTAATATAATTTCTCTCAATGCAAGTTTGTAGATATTTTAGAGAATAAATATGTTAAATGGTGCAACAAAACTTTACACTTAAGTTTCACCTATGTGTCAAAGAAATTAAATCAATGCTATTTTCTAAAACTTAATATTTCACCTAATGCAAGTTTGTAGATATTTCAGAGTATAAATACATGAAATGGTGCAACAAAACTTTACATTTAAGTTTCACCTATGAGTCAAAGAAATTAAATCAATGCTATTTTCTAAAACTTAATATTTCACCTAATGCAAGTTTGTAGATATTTCAGAGTATAAATACATTAAACGTTGCAACAAAACTTTACATTTAAGTTTCACCTATGAGTCAAAGAAATTAAATCAACTCTATTTTCTAGAACTTCATATTTCCCATTTTTATCGTAAATATTATCAAATTCCAACTAAATTTATCATTTAGAGAAACCCAATAATTATAATAAGATATAGTCATATAATTAGGCATCAATTAACCGAAGAAAATATCTGGAAGGTATATTGATTTTTTCCATATCCCAAATTAACTACTCATTTCCTTAATAATGACACTAAACAATATTTGGAGAATGGAGTACATTAATTAAAAATCTTCTCCCTTAGGCTGAGAAATTTTTGGCACATTTTTGAACCTGAATTTTATTTAAGAATATAATTAAAATAACGAGATCTTTCCTCATAGAAACATTGCTACCTGTTGCAGAAGAGAGAACTCGATATCACTTATCAAAATACTATTCTTGACTAATTAAATATCACTGCTTATCATTAATTTCATTTAATAATTACGTTTGCTTGGAGTTGTTCATTTCATATATAAATTAATTTTGTTATTTGTTTTGAAAAGGGAATATACTTTTATGCAAAATAATGTTAACATGAGCAATCTAAATACGCATAAGTATCCGATGCTACTCTAGATATTTAATAGAATACTTTAACCAGTTTCGACCATAAATTGATTTTTATTGATATTAATCAATGATAACCATGATTAATATCAATGATAACTGGAGAAATTTACTTCAGTTTTCGCCTTTTATCTAATTTATTTCATTGGAAATCGATACATTTGTAAATGTTTAACTTGCTGATCAAATAATCTTAAGTATCAAAAAGATAAAATTTAGTAATTATCCATCGATTTTAGGCTACTCTTTAAATTAATACACAAACCATATAATTCACGCAGTGTAATATTGATGCCTTGAGCTAAAACCCATGACATAATTTATTCATTTTCATAATGTTTATTTGCATGAAAGAAGCGAAATGAATTTACTTAGAATTTCAATAAAGTTATCACTTCGCTTAATGATACCAGATTTCTTAACAATATTTATCATTTCATACTATATGGAACCTTCAGAAAAATGATTTAAAGTTAATTTATTCTTTTATATTTCAAAAAATTATTTAAAATGAGATAATTTATTTTTAAATATAAATTAAATAGATTTATATTAAAAAAACATTACCTCATTCCAGAACTACAATTGAAAACATAGTCAGATTAAGTATTAGCAAAAACTTAACTAGAAACTTAGTAAAATGGAAAAGTAATCTGCATTTAAAATTTAAGTATTTCACTTAAATTAATACAAAATATCATATCATAATATTTTGAGAAATTTTAAAATGATATGATGAAAGAAATACCTTTGTTTTTTTTTTAATTCTGAATTTCAAGTAAACTTTTTTCTACATGAATATAATTTAAACAAATACTATTAACTATTCTAAAGAAAAATATATTCATTTCGTCCATGTTTTTTTAGAAAGATTAAGGAGAGCAGAAAGTAAATGTTCTATATTTTTATAATTCTGAAGTTATGATTTTTATTTTTATCAAGAAGCAAATAATATTTAGAAACTTTTATTGATTTACATTTTGCAAACATGACTTATTCTGATTATATTACTTACTATAACTTAATCATCTTTTACATAATTCCTCAAAATCATTTTAAAATGTCAGTAATAGTAACAACATTCTTTACATTTCATTTTACCTATAAATAATTTCATTCTGTTTTTGTCTTCTCTTAGAGCTAAAAACTGAGATGGCAAAAATACATTATTTTATCTGTATGAAACTTCAAGAAATGTGATTAGTGTTTTAATTTTAATTGAATTTATATAATAACGACTTATATAAATTCTTTCATTCTAAATTATTTCATGATTAAAATTTTAACAAATGTAAGGTGATAAAACCTTTGTATTAAAATAAATTTAACTTCTATTTACATGTCAAAAACATGCTTCTTCAATTGGCATCACTGTATCAATTTCCATGGTTACAAAAATGAAAATTGTTTCTCTTAGCATTTGCAGTTAAAAACAAATATTGAACATAATAATTTACCTTCTTTATAATCAATATAAATATTTATAGTGAAATGACATTACATTGGGTCTTGAGTTCTCTTATATTTCTATGAGCAAATGATTAAATCATAATATTCTAAATAATTTAGGACATTCTTAAATTGATAATCTGTATAAAAGTATAAATAAGAATATATTTTACTAAAGTACGAACAAACTTTTATTCAGTGTAAATGTAAATAATATCATTAGAAATAGTCACACAACTGAATTAAAACTTCCGAAACTTTTCAATCAAAATGTATATAATTCCAAAAATACAAATTTTTTAAATTTTTTATTTCGTGGCATTATTTATTTTTTTGATGCTTATATCCACTGGTTTGAGAGGCTAGATTTTAATTGTCATCTATATCAGCTGATAAATGTGCTTGACAATAATGTAGCAATTCCTTTTTCAAATATTCAAATCCCAACGATGGGGAAATATAAATCTGTTTTGTTTATTAACCAGAGATATTGACAGGTTACCATAAGACGCAGCAATAAAATGGTCTTCTCAGGACTAAATCTGCTGCCTTCCACTGACAAGAAAGGTTTGATTTCCATTCAGAATACCACAGCGAAACAGCGGAATTAAAATAACAGAATTTAAGGTCTCTTTTAGAACGAAACGAGTAATAATCAGAAAAACATGAGCTGCATATTAACTTACTGATTCATTATACTTGTTAATAAACAGTGTCACATGGCATTATCATGATTCTATAGGAAATGAAAACAAGTAATTGTAAGTAAAACAGCATTATAGAGATATTAATATCACACACACACAGTGAAAGATGTCATTTCATCAATCATGGTAAAGTTCAGTGGACTATCTCTACCTTCAAACCTTTCAGAACCTGACAGAGTTATGCTCATTATGATGCAGAAAGTTTCGGATCTTATTATTCCGGTGCTGATTAGATTATATAGAACTAGTCTGTCACGGGAATGCATTCCAAAGATGTGGCAAAAGATTGGGATAGTTTTCATTCCTAAATGTGGAAAAAATAATTATGACTAGGCTAAGTCATTCAAGACCAATCCGTTTATCTTCTTCCTCTTCCTTTCTTAAAATTATGGAGAAAATTATTGATAGGCATATTAGAGAATACTTGGGTAGTAACAGTCCCTTGCACTATCTACAATTTGCCTGTCAGCCAGGAAAATCTACTGAGACAGCTTTACACCAGCTAGTATCTAAGATTAAAGACACCTTGAAAAGGAAGAAGATAAGTTTAGCTATTTTTCTTGACATACAAAGTGATTTTTATAATACTTCTCATCTATCTATCCTTTATACCCTAAGGGACACAGGGATTAATCACACAATATGCTTATGGATGAAGACCCTGCTTTCAGATAGAGCTATTTAAAGGAAAATCTTCAATGAGACATTTGAAAAGAAGGCTGCTAGAGGCTATCCATAAGGACATGTTTTATATCCATTAATTTGGAACTTGGTAGTAAATAACCAAATAGAACATCTAAACATTGTAGGCTCAAGGATATGCATATGACATTGTTATACTCACTTTTGATAAAGATTTTAACATAACCTGTGAGCTTATGCAAAATGCTCTAAACGATATAAGCATTGGTGCACTGAAAGAACTCTGGATGTAAATCCACAGAACAAAATAAAAAAGGATGGTTTTTCCATTGCAAAACTTTTTGACGTTCAAATCAACGTTACCTTTGAGGGGAAGTACTTGACCAAAAACTCTCCTGGAATAAGCATGTTGATTATAAATTAAATTAAGTTAAACTATGCATCATCATGTGCAGGCCCATGCTTAAAGGTCAGATCCGTATAACAAAAAAAAAATATATCAACCTACTCTCTTCATCCCTCTCACACCATGAAGAGAACTTACGTGTCTGACAGACAATTTTAAGGTAGGCTTTCCTACCAGAGAAGAAAGGAATAACAACATGATTAATATTAAACATGATGATCTAATCTGGTATACCGATGGATCAAAGAAAAGCAACCTCTAGGGACTGGGAGTTTGTGGTGTATTACCCAGAACCAATTTCTTTACTGGCCTTGGAGAGTACGCACCACTTTCAGTCTGAGATTCTTGCTATCACCAACTGCTTACAGATAAATATAAGGAAAGGCTACCATGCAAAGCGTATTCTTATTTTTTGTGACAGTCAAGCAGTCTTAATGACTCTTAATTCATTTTAAATTAAATTAAAAGTTGTTTTAGAATGTAGAAACCCTCTAAAAAAACTGGTAACGTGGAACAAGATTATTGTCATCCGGGTACCAGGACACATGGGAATTGAAGGAAATAAAAGAGCTGATGAACTTGCAAAACAAAGATTCTCTTTTAAACCAATAGGAATGGAGCCCTTTTGAGGCATCAATTTGAAGACTGCAAAAACGTCATCATCAAGTTGAAAGAAAAAAAAAACAGAAAATGTACAAAGTTTGGCATGATACTCCTAGGCAAAAACATGCTAAAAATATGATTAACAGCTCCTCAGTAAAAATCACCTCTGGAATTCTCAGGTACCCAAGAATAAAGATACAAACAATTGTAGGCTTCATCACTGAGCTCTTTTATTTCTGAAAACTCCTTCATAAAATGGATCTCTTTCAACAAGAACCAACATGCAGGAAATGCATCTCAAGGCTCACCATATTATACACGAGTGTGATGGCCTTGCCTTTATTCGGTTTACTACTTTAGGCAGTTCTTATTCTGAAGAATTACCCCTGAACTCCGGGATTGTCAGACTTTATAAACAAAGTAGGTGACCCCAAAAAGTGGAACTAGGATTAATTGAGTTTAGTGTACTTAGTACCAAATATTTTTAAGCAGAAGTGCCCTATAGCAGATGAACCAAATATAGAAGAAGAAAATAGCAGTAAAAATATACCCAATATGTTTTCCCTAAATCCGTATTTAAATATTAAAGCGACTAAATGTCTTGAAGGCTTTCTGGATGGATAACATTCGCTCTGGAATTTCAATGTTTTTTTAATTCAATTTAAACGTATAATAAGCTTTTTAAGAACTTTATTACAAAACAATGCTTGAAACAAGGAAGTCACAAGATATTTGAAAATGACATAATAATTATCCAATTTGAAGCTATGCTATATCAGAGTACATACATATCATCAAACTTGTTCCCAATTAAAAATATAGAATCCACTTTACCGTTCTTCTTTTCCGTACATATAGGTAAAATTTTTTAAATGCATAATCAAATTCGGGGAAGCCTTCAATATTAACCAAAAAAGGGTATGAACTTAATGACTTCATGGAAACCAATGATCTCAACATCCCTAATACTGAAGACGAGTAATCGACCTTCAAAGAATTATATGGAATTAGTTGGCAGACCTGGCACTTACTAATGATAAATCAAAGAAAATTTACCTATTCAGGGAGAGATTGTGAAGAACTTAAATATTCAAACACAGATCATGGTTGCATTTTATTTATATTAAATCCATCATGCAAAATCCAGACAACTAGGTGATTTAAATCTAATTCTCAATCATAAGTTAAAAAAATGTATATTTATCAGTTGTCTAACCAGCCAAATTCAAGAAATCAATATGAAGGATACATTAGACAAAGCAATGGTAAACTTGCCCGTCCATCGAAAATCGTAACGAGCCAAAAGTCATTTAAAATTTAATTACCGAAAATATTCAAAATTTACTAGGGTTCACAATTTCTTTACATCCTTTAAAACAAAATTAATGTAAAATCGGGACTGAGAAACTCCTTAAAGATAAGAGGGGGAAAAATGTCTACAGAACAAAATTTCAAGAATTTTTAGCTATGTACAAAAAAAGATTTTTTTGAAGCAAAAATTAGATTCCTTACTGCATTAATAACACATGAATATGTAATAACAACATATTTTGATATAACACTATAAAAAAAGCTACAGTCAAACTGTTTTACTAGTTAACCTCCATAATTTTTCTAACGAACAATCGGTCGATTCATACAAATTATTATCGATACATCCCAACAACTGTTGTTCCAATGATGACTTACGAGATGACGTAGAGCCTTATAAAAATATCCATAACCTACCAAGAGTGACCAACACATCAAATGACTACACGTTTACACTAAAACGTAGATCATCCCGTGAAGCTCCTCAACAATAATAAGGTACCAACTTATATGGAACTAATAATGTCATTATTAAATGTATGTATCAGAAGCGTTCAACCTCCTTCATCACCCTATTCATATTGTCGAAATCTTCTATTATTTTAAAAGTGTTTTAAATCCGAATAAATTATTTTTTTCCATAAGAAGCACAAAGATCCTAGGAATCCACGCTTATACTGATTTTCCAGGTAAGGATATCATTTAAGAAAACTCAACATGGATCGTTTTAGACAATATTCTTAATTATAAGTTGCATCATTAGTTGACAATTCTAATTGATTAGTTTGGAATGAAATGTATCACAACTACAGAACATTCCATGAATACCGTAATGAATCAAATACAGCATAATAAAAATGGCAATGAGTAGGCAATACTGATAAGTTTGAATATATTCAAAGAGTAATTTTGATTCCATCTGGTAGAACGATGCTCACCAAACATTATGCATTTAACCTCCTAAAAAATGAAAAAATTATAATCAACTATCCATAACAAAGAAATATAACCAAGTATATTCTCAGAGATCTCACAGCATACCAATACTTTTTTTAATATCTTGTTAAAGAAACAAATTCCTTAATATAATTTGTTAAAACCTACTCTTTTTGTCTTCTGCCGACAATGATTAATTTTTGATTAAAGGCAACACCAAAGCTAAAATGTGTCGCATAACAAATACTTAACACATGATGCTGCAAAAATACTCTTTCTCTTTTCTTAAGAAAACACAAAAAAGTAAATCCAACCCAAAATTCAGACATAAAATAATGCTCGTAGCATTAAATCTACCAATTCCCCCGAATTATTGGGAATTACTTTTGACAAGAAACTTTTCCCCATACCTAAGAAGCCTTAATGTAAAAAATAAATGTAATTATACAAAATCTCAGAAAAATGAAAAGTAGATTCTGAGTTTGAAAGACCAAAATTTTAAAGACAGTCTAATTGACAATTATAGGAAAAATAACTACGTGTAAAGATTTAATATGGATCCAATCTATAAATAACAGAACGTAATTCCTAAAGCATATTCAAAGAAAGAATTTTTTTAATCGTCATCAAACAACGTACACAACTTTTTAAACAATATACACAACTACTTTAATGCTTTTAAAAATACCGTCTCTTCATATTAAGTTAGAGGAAATTGTCATTAAGACCAGAAATTTACAACTAAGAATTTTAACTAATAATAGGGATCTATCCAAGTACAAATGACCTGTTAATAAATGTAAATTTCTTTCATCATAGAAAGGAGCCGACATGCATATCATCACATCAGTGAAATGCTAATAAAAAATACCCCATCTACCACCTCAATTCTTCCACCAATTTATAATTTTTACACTGACAACACAAAGATCAATCATTGTGTAAGAGAAGCATTCCCTATATTCTGTGAGAGAAAAATATAATATTTACAGGTCGAACAACTCTGTCTTTTAAGCAGTATCTATAGCTACTCATTCAACTCTGACTCATGCAGATATTCAAAAAAAAAAAAAAAAGCAACTTTGCAATCTAGATAGTGAATGTAAATCAATCATCCAAACAACAGATAAACCTAATCATTCTTCTCTATTAATTCGAAATATGCAATGATTCTTATATCAAAATCAACGCAATTGTATGGATAAAAGCTAACAGAGTAGTATATCAAAGGCATAAATGTTATCAGTAAATCAAAAAATGTGTTATCAGTTAAAAATAAAATGTTATCAGCATTGTGGTTCTGTAGTTATCAATAACAGATTTCAATACAAACATATTTATTGAAAACAAAACCGAAAACGTAGAAGCGACGTTACCTCGGAAGTGGGTTTGCTGCTGTTTTTATATTCTCCATCTCGTTTTTCGAGTTGTTGATTCTTCTTTCTTACACAATTAAGTTTCGGAATCAAATTAAAAAATAAGACTATTATGGGTAGCCACAAATATATCAAATGAATAAAAGCACACAATCAAACGAAAAGAAACGAAGGAGCTTGTAAAACAAGACAGAAACAGAATAAGATAAATAAATTTATGACATCCCATCGCATAAATCTCTCTGGAAGTCTCTCCATGATAGAAATTCCATGCTCATAAGCAAAAATTTCGATGCAGTCAGAGCAAGGGTAACAAGCACATTCTTTAATACTACAGTTTCCACTGTTAAGTAAATGCTTTATCACCAGTCGTGGACGATTTTCCACCGACTCCAATAGATTTGGAAAAAATGACACACCTCTTAGTTCCTAGGGCGAGCAAAGAACATTTCAACACTATTTAATAATGAATTTAGAAGGACAGGCCCTTACATATTAACATTAAATATATTCCAAGAACCTTCCTATTTGCTTCACTGTACATTTCATCAAGGATGTTGAGACTCACACTCAGAAAGAATTTAGATTAGATGTCAAACAAACATTTAGTTTTCAGTAGATATGTTTTGTTTAACCACGACACATTATTATTATTAAGGCAACTAATTGTTCATTCACCAACTGCAAATTGCAGCATCAGTTTTCTTGTCTACCATTCAAAGAAATACAATCGTAACCTGTTCTTGTGTATTTTAGTACATCCTAAATGAAATTTAAGTGAGAGATTCATTTTTTAAATTGGAACATGGAATGGTGCTTCTCAAGATAAAACAGTTTAATGGAAAAATCGATTTTTGTAATGAGTAATACACAAATTACATTTAAATTCATATGAAGAGTTAATTCTTGTCCAAAGAAAGCTATAATGCAAGATTCAATCATTTCTGTCATGTAGTGAGATATACTTCCCCTGTGACAGAAGTATAATTCGGAGTACTATGATTATACATACCTTTTAATTTTTCTGACTTCTCTAAGCGAAAATCTGAAAACGTTGACAGTTAAATGATTCCTTCTGAACTAACATTACCATATGTGTTACTTAAAGTAAAATTATCATTATATTCTTAGCAATATTAAATTGTATTCAACAAAGAATTTCATATTTAATAACAGCAACATCACTTTTAACATCTTAACGATCTTTCCATGCTTCTACTATACTAAGATTTATCCTTTAACAAACGTTAAAGAAATACGTAAATGTAATCATACGAAGTACTTGACTGGCTCTGAGGCTTAATAAAAACCACTTATGATCTCATAAAAACTCAATCTTCTTCTGTTGATACAACAGCCCAGTTTGGGCCAGGGCATTCCCAAAAACTCGCTTCCTTTCCATTCTCTTCTAGCGATCGTTTGCCAATTATTTACCTTCAATACTTGAAGGTCATTTGTAATGTAGTCTGTCCATTTTAATATGGGTTTGCCTCTTGTTTTGATTCCTATAACTTTGTAAATGAATATTTTATAAGGCAATTCTAGGAAATAACCACAATCTCTTTTTGTGAAAAATTGGTATTCTTTTGTTCTTCATTTACAATCTAGAATTTTATTTCATACACTGTCAATTTTTCCCCATTGAAGTAAGAATAAATTTTGATTTAATATTTCTATTTAATTTCTTAAAGAATATTTATTTTCATTTTAAAGTTATTAATCCTAAAGTTAAGCTAAATGATTATCTCAATATGAAATAGGGTAGTGCAATTGTTTGAATTTTGAGAGAATGCGTGATAATTTATTTAAGAACTATAAACTTAAATAAACGAAAGAACGTCAAATAAGTTTAAATCTAGTTTTAGAGTGCGAGACAAATTTCCAATAAAATCATTAAGGCAGGTCTTTAGAAACATTTATCAGCAGATATCATTTTGTTTCAAGAATTTCTAAAAAACTCTTTTTAAACTTTATCGTTCTTAATTTTATTTCACTTCAAATTTTTTGATCAAAATTAAGAAAAAAATAAGAATATTAATAAACTTCTTTTTTTAAAAAATGAGTAAGAGAAATATCTCATTAATTTTTTTAAAAAATTTTGTTTTAAAAATGGAATAGTAAATTAGATTAAAGAACAACATTTGTTTTCTCCTATGCCTTAAAAGAAGGAAATTACATTTTGATAGTAATGCAAATAAAAAAAACTATCAAAACTTGGTTTTACATTTTTAATGGATGAATAATTCTTTTGGAGTGGGTATCTTTTCAATAGTTTAGGGTCTAGTTATTAATTTCTATACATTATTAACAGAGTTCGTATTAATTTATTCTATCGTCTTATAAAAATGTATTATTCTATTTTTTCCTTCAAATGATAATACAATCGTGTTTTTAACAATGAAAATAAATTTTGAGTATAGTAAAAAATTATGCTTTAGAGAATTTAAATTGTTGATTTCGTTAAAAAAAAATAAATAAATTCATATAAGACATAAAATAATATTTATAATTCTAGTGAGATTAATAAACTTTTAAAATACGAATAACACTAAATATTCAGTTATTAATATAACAATCTAATTGCAATTAAAGATAAAAATTAAACTGTTGCACATTCACATCTGAAAAGGGAATAAATAACTAATTTGGGATTTACACTTGTTTCAAAATTATCAAAACGTTTCATTTGGGGATCTTTTTTTTTTTTTTTTTTTTTAGTTAAAACATGAAGAATATGTTTTTAATCAAAAATATACTTCCTCAAATACATATTAAAAATACGATTAGTATTTAATGCCAATAATTTCAAATCCATTCATAATTAATATTTATGTTATTAAACACTTTTAATATCATATAATTGAACCTTAATGAAGCAAAGCTGTTATGTTTCCAGTGGTGTTTTTCAACAAAAGGAGCATGGTGCATATTCATAAGCAGAAGCAAAAATTTCTCTAACCCAATGCAATAAATATTGGCATTAATGAAGAAAAGTTTATTTTGTATTCTTCATTGTCTTTGTAATGTGACATCAATTTAGCTTGACAAACAGAAAGATCTGTATCAGCAGCATTTGTATTCTACTGAATCATATAATACTAACAATGTGTGATTTATGTCATTATTAAGCTTCATGATTAACACATGAAGGAAGATTTGACCTGAAATAATAAGAAAAATCCAAACATATGTTTTTAAAAATAAAGGTAAAGAGTTTTGTAGAGTAAGCATCATCTTCATCTATGGCAAGACAGCCTAGGGAGGGTCAAGGCCTTTTGAACCAAATGCCTCTAACCACCTACAAACTAAACTAAACTCTGTAGCATGATAGCCTATGTGAGCCAAGGCCTACAGGGCCTAACACTATTTTCATGACCGATAGGCCTTGGGATGAGAAGCATATGTCCCGATTATGTATCAACCTAATCCGAAAACCACTGTGTTTAGTTACCAAGCATGCTTAGTACTCAGTTCTTCACCCACTGAAGGGATGAAAGGCTGATTCGACCTTGCTCAGTACAAGGATCGAACCTCAGACCGGTGCATTGAGAGCGTGAAACGCTACCACTAAGCCACCGGGCTTTCCAACCACCTCTATTAGTATCTAAGCTGTTCCAATCCTTTGTTTTGAGGACCACAGAATTCTCTTCTATTGCATTTAGTCATCGAAGTTTAGGTCTTCTTCTATCGCATTTATTATCGAAGTTTAGATCTATCTCCTCATCTTGTGTTATAATAGTCTGGATAAAAATATTTCCTTTTAACGTAATGTTGTTAAAGTGGATCACATGTCTAACCCATTTGAGTCGGCTTATTTTAGTATACTGAACAATATCTGGTTCTTTGAATATTAGATATACTTCAGTGTTTTTAGATAATGTCGGCATTTGTAGATTAATATCCATGGCTTTTTGTTCAGATTCTGGATCATATCCTTCAAGGTGAAAATGCAAAATGGTGTTGAAAATTTAAGGTGAGAGCTCTATAATGAATAAGCAGCTTATATAAAACACAAGCTGCATTGTATGCAGTACTGTTTCTGTTTATCAAAGACGCAATTTTAAAAATAAGCTTAGAAAATTCCCGGACATACTCAATAGATAAAAAATATCGATGAACGCTTATGTCTCTCACTCAGATTTTAACACTGACTCATCACACTGAAAAACAAATGCTAATTTCTGCGCTATATCGATTCCAAGGAACTAACAATTTTTTTCATTTGATTTAAATACCAAAGATTATTTATGATACAACATAACAATTATGTTTATTTTCTCAATGTAAGGATAATTTTTACTAGAATCCCTGGTGGAAGCCATAAATCTTAACTTATATTACATACCCAATGAGAGACGTTAACTAAAATGGCCTTTGACAGTAACATTAAGCCAAAATACTTCTCCATTTTTTTTTTTTTTTTTTTTTTTTTGCTTTGATTTTTATCCAAGTAAACTTATCAACACATTGAAAACAGTTTTCTTTTCAAAATTAGAGGAAAAATGTAAGTAAAAATGTTTTGTATTATAAATATCTTGTTTTTCAGCTCTTATTTGATTTAAATACAAATAAAAGCTCATACGAGAGTTAACAACAACATTCAACAAAATATTAATATGCATTACATTTCTTCAAAACATGTCTGAAAATATTTTCAGCATTTAATATTAATTCTTACATTTTTCTATAATATTCTGAATTATTAATCTAATAAGTTGACAAAATATAAAATATAAATAGTGATGTTTGATATTTTTGTGCATCTAAATTCAACTAATTACAATTTATATTTTTTAATGAAATTGCAATTGATCTTAACAAGTTCTCCTTCAAACTGAAAGGTTATGAGTTAAATTACTATAATTTACTCTGAATCAGCCATTAACACTAACAGGAGAGTACTGAAACAAGGCTTAAATATTGATTACAGAATTATTTAGTTGATAAGATTATAAGAGTTGGTGAAAATATGAAAAATATGTACTCAAATATATGGAGATGGCAGAAAGTATGGAGGTAGAAAAATATGCATTCAAAAATATGCAAACTGTTTCATATGGCACAATAGTATTCTAAACAAGCAGAACCATTTTCGATTTCCACATAATCAATAAATAATTCTTATATAATTTTTAGTTTAAATAATTTATAGGAGATCTTGTATCATTCCATTTTCAAAGATTTAAAATGTTCTTGGATGAAGAATAACTTGGTATAGCAAGCTACATAAAGTGCAAGGAACATTAATACCATTAGAATAAACAACACAGAGTATGTAGGAATGTCACTGTGAGGGCGCGCCAGTCAGTGACACAAGGAAAAGCGTGGGCGAGGAGGAGAAGGAACGGGAAGTTGGTGTGATGAAGGGGGGTAGCGATACTCCCACTCCGGGACGATGAGGAATATATGCACCTCAAAATATATATAATTGATGTTTGTATTAGTAATTAATGCTTGTCTATGTTATTATCAAAAAAAAAGTGTTGTCAGGTATTTTGTGTCAGTGAAATATCCTGAAGGCGACATGTTCATTGCACAAAGTTGCAGCTTGAAAACATAACGAGAACCACGCCGCGTTATGTTACAGTCATCTTTATCCCATGCGCTGAAAATGGTCAATTAACAATGGTAAAGTAAACAGTGACATATTCTTTTATAGTAACGATTGGGACTGTAGAAAACCATGAGATGGCTATTCAAGCTAGGACACAATCTCAACATTTTTCACATGCTCAAGTGTGTGTGTGTGGGTGTGTTGTGTAAGTGTGTGTGGGTGTGTTGTGTAAGTGTGTGTGGGTGTGTTGTGTAAGTGTGTGTGGGTGTGTTGTGTAAGTGCGTGTGGGTGTGAAATAAATCCTTTTGGTGAATGTAAATTTTTCTTTAAAACCTCCTTATGGACTCCTCTTGAAAATACTTTGTGCAATTCAGGTCCTAAAGAATTTGAAGAGGAGTCCATAAAAGGTTATTTTCAACCCTTTAGAATTCATTTTAATCTTCCTCAATTGACACACATTTTCTTTTGTCTTTGGTATTTATTATACAATGAAGTCATTCACTTTTTTTATATATATTTCTGCTATTGTAGAATTGAAGTTCAAAAGTGATAGTGTCAATTTCAACACCTCTGCTTCGTCGTTTTTGATGCACCCATCGAACTATTTCCACCGGCTTAAAAAAAACTTTCAAACTCCTCCAACAATACTTTTACATACATCAAATGATGGTTTTCATCTTAGAAGACCCTGTATAGATCATAAAGTAATGAGAAGTTACTTCACAGTTGCTTAACTATTACACAATTACTTCAGCCTACTTTATGACAGAATACATCTCAATTTTATCACAAATTTTACGTGATGCAATTGTATTTTTATTCATATCCAATATATGTATGCATATAGCTCAGTGATCTCATGATCAAGAGTCATTTTATTATGAAAAAGTAAAAAGGCTACATTTCCTTAAACATAATTACTTATTCTCTTTGAAATTTTTTTAATATTAAATTATATATTCTTATAATTTTTATACTTCATGGGATTTTTCTTTTATTAAAAAGCAATTTTCTATAAAAACACAATATTTCTTTGCTTCTCATCAGTTGAATAATAGTTCTGAGTGTATATTTTTTAACTGCCGAGGGAGAAAAATTTTTCAATATAACGATTTCATAAATATTTTTTATATCATTTCCTTTTCTTCCGGTATGATTTTTGACTGTAATTAACAACTCATAACAAAACTTACAACAAAAATTTCAGTATTCTTAATTTATAAAAAAATATGATCACAGTAAGTAAGTCCTTATTTCCGTTGTTTAACTATTTTATAATTGTTTTCTTTTTCTTCTTCTTCTTCTTAGAATTGGGTTTGTATGTCATTGGGCACCTCTTCTTTTATCAGCATTTTGTACCATTAACTCCAAACCCAATGTTTCCTAGTTCCAGTTGCTCGGGTCACCCACTCTGTTAATAAAGTCCGATAACCCTTTAATGGAGTCAAGATGTAACTCTCTAGTATGGATGATGCCTAAAGAAGTTAATCTAGGGACGGCAAGAGCCTCACATTCGTAAATGATATGCTCTGCCGTTTCCTCTTGCGTATGACATTTCCAGCAGATAGGGTCTTGCTAAAACAGTCCCATCTGGTCAGAAAGTCAGTCATGCTAGGGATAGCTTCCTGACTTTCACCAGAAGAAGATGGTTTGGAGGTCATTTCTACCTCAAGTGAAGGCTTCATTGCTGCCCCTTTACAAGATTGCCTCTGAGTTCCCTTGTCTTTTTCAGCAAGGTATATTTCAGAGGCTTCACCTGCAAATGCAGAAAGGTTTGTTATTTCTTGTGTCTTTTCAGTCACAAGATAGCAATTAAAAAGCTCAGGTAATATAAGTTCACCCAGCATTGCCTGAGTTACTGGGCAAGGCAAATTACTCTAGAATTTCGCCAGGCAACTAGAGGCTCCGTTAAGACACCAATACCGCGGTGCCAATTAGCCCTAGGCATGGATCGCATAACACCAGGGTTTACGGGAGCTGGTTCGCGGCCTCTGATTCTATATTCAAGGCTATCCTGTCATTCCTACAGGACATTCGGTGATCCACCACCTGCCGACGTGCCTGGTGGCTGCTCAAGCCCCAGGAAGTTACACGTACCCCTTGGTTCCAGGTGATAATTGTTTTAATAAATGACGATAATTATCTCGAAGAGAAACTACAATTATTTTGGGATATTTATAAATATTAAATATAATCTACTGTATTGAGAAATAATATTTGTCTAATATGAATGTTATTAAAATAATTATTCCACTGAGACATTTCTTATGTATTTTATCTCGAATTACGCATTAAATAGTTTTTAAATTTTATTTCATTTGTATTTTCTCTTTATAATTTTTATATCAAATGTTATTTTCTTTTTGGTGGGAATAGACATTCGGTACAAGAGTTAATTTTTTTTTTTTTACCACGGAAAATTTTAATTAATTTGTGATTCAAGGGATTTCTTAAATTATTTTCATTTATAATTCAAATTAAACCAGAATTTATTTCTCAATGAATGCTTCTATGAGAGTTTTATTATTTTTCTTGTAACTTCAGTTACAAGAATTAATATTTCTTTTATATTATTCACTAAGCGTTATTTTTCATGTCAATTGAAGTTCTTATGATCTTATAAATTTACATAATTTTTAATATATAAAGATTTTTTCTTAATAGTGCTTCTAACAGATGTAGAAAAAATTCACTTAATTTATGCAATCAACTATTAAAAATAATTAAAGGAAGAATAAAAGTTCAATCTATACCCCGAAAACAAAGGTAAAATAAAAAAAAGCAATTATTGTTGGACTATATAAATTATTATAATTCAGATATAATGGAATATGTTTTTATCAAAACTGTCTTTTGTTTTTCACAATAATATTAGATTCCTCATAATTATTTATATATACGGATGTATCAGAAAAACTAGCACCAAATATAATTCAATGGTCTCTTAAATGAGAACTATTAAAATACAATAAAATATGAATTATCTAATATATGAAAATATCTTCCGTTCCGTTACCATTCCGTTACACCATGGTTCCACCAAAATTGTTTATAATTGCATAGATTCACGGAACAATAGAAATATTTTATACATCTCCCATTACTAATCATTGTATATACATACCAGAACTTTCTCATCATAGGATTAGCTAATCTATGCATGCTGTTAAAGTCGGAAAAAAAGTCTAAAGTTTAACAGTTAACTCTGCAACTACAGTTTAACAGACTTCCATTTCATATTTTCTTATCATAAGTGCTTCAAAACATCTTGGATCTAATATGTTTTACGAAGTGTCGGCCTGCATAGCAGGCACTTTACTTCTTCATCTGTAGTAGCTCCATGAGGAGAAAAAACATGTCTTTACTCACGGAGAGCGCCAGCCTGACTGCGTGTAATAGCCAATCAGCTATGAGTGTTTCATAACTGGGCGTGGTTACCAGAAATGAGAATTTTCAATGTCGAAAGAGAACATAGATACAAGTTTGCATGATAATATTTAGAGTTCAAAAGACAAAATCGGAGATAAATAATTCCGGTTATTAATACAAGTAGGTGAAAATATATACACTATATACACTATTTACATTTATCTCTTTCCTTAAGAAAATATCTCGCTATTGGTCTATATTTGCAGTCTTCTGCAAGATATTGATATTTAAAAATTTCGTTGAAGTTTGCTGCTTCACAGTTCTGAGCTTTTTCAAAAAATTTATTATTTAACTTTCTTATATGTTCGGCTAGATCGTCTATTTTTAAATCTTTAGCTATATTTTTATTTCTGATAAAGTATGGGGCGTTTGTAATTTTTCTTAATATTTTGTACTGAAAACTATTAATTTTCCTTTTATTCATTTTGTTGTTATAGTTCCATACTGGGGATGCATATGTTATAATTGGTCTTATCATTGAAATGTATAGAAGTTCTTTTAAATTTGAGCGAAAGGTTTGATTTTTCACCTATAATTGCTTTTAAACACCCATAAGCTTGTGTGGCCTTAGTGATCACATTGTTTATATGTTTTGTCCATTTCAAGTCACTCGTTAATGTAATACCCAGATATTTAGCAGAGTATACTTTTGGTATTTCTCTGCCAAATAAGATTAGTCCATTTTTATTCCGGTGTTTGAATTTATTTCTCCTATTTCTTTTAAACAGAATCAGTTGTGATTTTTCTGCATTTATTTCAATTCTCCAATAGTTGCACCAGTTTTCTATATTATAGAGCGGAGATTGTAGTTTTTGTATTGCATAATTAGGGTTACTTGATTCAGCCAAAATGGCCGTGTCATCAGCGTAAAAAGCAGTTTTTGTTGTTTCATCCATGGGGAAGTCATATGTGAAGAATAAGTATAGTATCGGCCCAAGGATGCTTCCCTGGGGTACACCAGCATTTATTTTTCGCGTTAGTGATTTTTGGTTATTTTGCGTGACTTGAAAATATCTATCTGTTAAGTATGAATTTAGTAGCAAGATGATATCTGAGTCCATATTGATATTGATTAATTTTTGAATAAGTCCTTTGTACCAAACTCTATCAAACGCTTTTGATACGTCGAGCATTACCATGGCAGTGTATAAATTTTTATGTAGATTGTCACCAATAATTTCTATTATTCTAGTAAGTTGTTTAACCGTCGATAGATTTTTCCTGAATCCATACTGTTGATTTGGTAGCAAATGAAAGTAGGGTTTGATTCTGTTATAAATAATTTTTTCAAATATTTTACCTATTATGGGTAGTAAGCTTATAGGTCTATAATTTTCTGCTTTTCTGGGATCTTTGCCTGGTTTGGGAAATAATATTATGTCAGCAATTTTCCAGATTGTAGGGAAGTAGCAGTATTTTAGACAGTCATTAAAAATATTTACGAGTTTTAATAGATAATCTTTTGGTAAGTATTTTATCATAGAGTTGGAGATTCTATCTCCTCCTGGTGCCTTTTTGGTTTTTAGCTTCTTAACAATTTCTATTAACTCTTCTACGTCTGTAGGATTTATTGTCGCTTTTGGTTGATTATTATTTATAAAATTGTCCACGTTATGTTCAACATTTTTAGTAAAAGTATTGTTTGTATCCGGATTTGGATTAAATTGGCTGTATAACGAGTTTGAGAAAATTTCAAGTTTTTCTTCATTTGAGTAAACATGACCGTTTTGACCTTGAAGCCTGTTATTTTGAGTTTTCTTCCTTTTAAGTTGCCTGGCAAAAGTCCAAATAGAGTTGTTTTCTGTTGTCAGTTTTTCGACTTTTTGTTTCCAGTTTTCATTTCTGATTTCGTCACAAAGTTTTTTAATTTGTTTATTCAATTTATTCACTTTAGTTTTGTAGTGAGGGTTAAGGGTTTTTTGATATATTCTTCTAGTTCTGTTTCTTTCTTTTATTATTTCTCTTACATTGCTGGGAAGCCTTAGATAAATTTTATGATATTTTACTGTTATGGTTGCTGTATTTTTTGCATTTACTATGTTTTCAGTGAATATTCTTATATCCTCCGAGATTTTATTTTGCATATTTATATGTGTTTGATGGTATTCTTCATTGTTGTTCCAGTATTGATCCTGTAGAATGTTGTAGTATAGTTGCCAGTTTGTTCTGTATAGATATTTTTGCTCAATTATTTTATTTATTCCCAGACATCCAATAACTGGGAGGTGGTCTGAGGATAGTTCATTTAATGTATTAGCTGAAAGTGGTATTTGGCTATTGTTTAGAAAGATGTCTAATATATCTCCTTTATTTCTATAGTCAAAATGCGTTGGTTCTATTGGTGCTACTATTGTATAGTCATAGTTTTGTGCAGCGTTTAATATTGTGGTTCCATTTTGATTAGTAATTTTACATCCCCAGTGTATATTTTTACTATTTAGATCTCCACCTATGATGGTTGGAAAATTGGTTAAAAATATATCAATAACGTTCTGTGAAGTTAGTATGTGCTGAGGTCTATTATAAATGCTCGTAAATTTGATATTTATATTGGGTTTAAAGGTGACAATTATAGAAGTTTCTTCATAACCATTATTATTATTGTTGCTGTAAATCGTTGAGTTTAATAATCTTTTAATTGCTATGGCTGTCCCACCTCCTTTGTGGTGAGCTCTATCAGTTCTATATACGTTGTAATTTGGTATGTTGAATTTGATTGCAGGCGTTAGATGCGTCTCCGTGAGTAAGATTATGTCAATGTTATATTGATCCAGGAAGTTTATGAGTTCTTGCGTCTTTGGTTTAATGCTTTGTGCATTCCAAGTTGCCACTGTGAGTGGGCTAAAGCTTTGTTGGTTGTTACTCATTATTTGCTGTTATTGTTCCATTTTGTTGGGCCTCCATGGCCTCGTTAAATTTTTTCAATTGAGCAGTTAATTCTAGGATTCCTGAATTTTGCACATAATTTACTAGTAATTTTAGCTCATTTGCAATTGATTTTGCTTCATTTATTGATTCCTTTGTTTTAACTATTGTGTCGTTTTCTTGAACCAGTACATTTGCGTATGTTAGTTTGGGGTTTGAACTGGGTACAATTGTACTTTTTATATGTGCATTTAGATTTTGTTTTCCTTTTATTTTGGGAAATTTATTACATCCCCTGAAACTAGCAGGATGGGCTTCGCCACAGTTGGCGCATTTCGCAGGTGTGGTAGTCGGCTTAGGACAATTTGAATGGTGATGGTCCCCTGCACATTTCACACACTTGAAATTGTGGTGACATGAAGTTTGTGCATGAAAGAAGCCTTGGCATCTGAAGCACTGCGTTACTCCTTTTCTTCCTTTGTATGTTTCTATTTTAACCGCTAGGTTAAATATGTGAGACATATTGTAAATGTCTTTTGATTTGTCATTTTTAGGGAGGGTAACAATGTATAGAGGTAAGTTGATTTTGTTCCCGTCAACTTTTTTGGTCATCTGGGTAACATTGATTATTTGAAACCCCTCTTGGATTAATTCTTGAGTTATTTCTTCTGCATCATAGTATGGCGGAAGGTTGCGTATGACTATTTTTAGATTCTTGTCTTCTGGGAGGACAAAAGTATGGTAGGTGGTTTTTATTTCGTCTAAAGCTGAGGTGACTTTTCTATGTGTTTCGGCATTATCCACTTTTAATGTTAAAATTTCAGTTCCCATCATTTTTCCTTTGTAACCTGATATATTTTTTGATTTGAAGAGTTCCTGTAGATTTTTCCAATTAATTGTTTGGTCTTTTATCACTATTGGTGGTATTTTAGTGTTCTTTTTGGGTGGTTGGAAGTTTTGAGCATCACTCATTTGATTGTTATTATCTGTGACTTCATTAGATTTTTTGTTAGAGACATTAATTTTTTCCTCAATTTTTCTTTTGATGGCTAACTTAGGTTTTAAGGTTTTAATAGTTTGGCTAAGTTCCGGGTAGTCTTCATTTTCTAATACAATTTCGACATCATCGCAGTCGCTTAGGACTTCAAATCGATTATTAGTTGTAACAGAGAATGGCGGTGGCGCATTTACATTAGTTTTTGGAGTATCCCTATATTTCGAGGCTTTCTCCCTTTGGTAACTCGCAAGGAGCTCAGTTAATTTTGTCAGCTCGATGCTGTGTATTCGCAGTAGTTCTATTTCACTGTCCGTAAGTTCCTCATTACTAATCTTCTGAATATATTCGGAAGTTAGTCTAATTTTATTGCTGATGGCCCTCATCCCGATTTCAGAGTCATGTGAATTTAAGTCCGTAGCCTGAGGGGGAGGGTTTGGAGGTGAAACCTCCATCTGACCGGTGGACTCCGAAGAGTCCATGCAGTCCAAGTCAAAACACTAGAAAACTTGCCCCTTGTGTTGGCACCGTAAGGTATCCGGGGACTTATACTTACAAAAGTCACTATCTCCGTTGATGATGATCTTTGAGAAGCTTGAATAAGATGACTCTAAGAAAGACAGTGTCCTTCGACTTCGAGAGCTCCTTGACAACAACTGTCCGACAATGTGTGAGCTTCAAAACATTGAAATGGACACAGAAAATATACCTAACAATACATTTAAGAAACCGGTAAGTACACTTATGAACGATTCATTTACCAAAATCTTTAGATTCAGCAAGATTCTCGAAAAATACTTATTTACACGCACTGTCTCACCACAGAAGCGACAAAAGTTTGAGCAGTTTAATTTATTTGTTGAATATTTTAATATTCTTGCTTGTTTCGATGAATTTTCATGTATATCATCTATATGGAATTGAAAATTCATTTATTCAAACAAATAGGTGCCTTTGTACTACTTTGTCCGAGGAAATGAATTTTCAGTTCCATTCACCGAATGAGCAGGCGTAACAGATATAATCTGTAGCACTATAGTTCATGATTTGGCTGAGGAATTCATCACTTCTATGCGGACAAAATCATCAATCTTCAAATGCAGTGTTGCTACATGGTAGATGTGTTTGGTCCACTTGATCCACCACATCCTCCTGCATCCAGCTATTTCCTGATCTGCATCCTAATTGCTTGGTTTCATCCAACACGATTATTGATTTCTCTGGAAAATAACACGTAATTCCTGTGGGCTACTATTCTTCTTCGGTCAAAACTTGAAACACTCTAGATGTCTTCCATGAACCATAGGTAAACAACTTATGAAAAAGATAGCTATACATGAAATCGGCAATCTCTTCTTCTTTAAAGTTCTTGTAACTGGCACTATAGTCATCCGTGATGTGCGTATTCTCTGCAATGCTTACAAATTTGCATATCTTATCCCCACAAAAGCATAATGTAAATTTCACATGATTTGCATGCTTCTTTCAGGCTGTAGTGTTTCGAGTGAACAACGGTGCATTATATTTCCTCATTCAATTCAATATTCTGTGAAAATTCAACATATTTTCAACATTTTTCATTTATTAGGTTCTTTAATACACGATATAATTTCCCTAAATAGAAGTTTCTAATCAAATAATATAATATCAATTGATAATATTTCTCCACAATTTGAACATCCCTCTCTACTGCTTCAATCAGTTCGCTTTACAAGTGTTTGAGATTAATGTGAAACAGTTCCATTGATTTATTTTTCTTAAAATATTCAACAATGTTTTTGTCATCATTCCTATAAGGCAAATATCCAGACGAAAGCTTATAATTTTTTATCAACAAACAAAATATATATTGTTATAGTACAATAAACCTTTGGTTTCAGTGCTAGGTTCTTCTCGGAACCATTTTAAACTAAATCTATGCAACTATTAATTTCTAATCGATCTTCCGCGTACACATTTCATCAATATGAGTTAGAGTGACATAATGAAAACTAAAGGATACAAATCTAGATACTTCAACAGTAACTAAATAGTTAATTGCCTCAGACGTAATTCATTAGTATTATTATTGACTGTTGTACATGTATTCTTTATAAAAGCTCTTGTTTACGGAAATTTAGATGTTTAATACAAAAGTGAAATACACAGCTCGACATTGAAAATGCAACACCAAGAAGAAATTTCCAGAAAGTGATGAAACTCAGCAAAGAGAGATGACTAAACAGACAGCAACTAACAATAAGTGATCTATATTTCATAATGATATGTATAATACAGAACGAGAACAGGGTCGGGTCAGTAGGTTGTAGGACCACCGGGGACGGCAATACATGAAGCAACACGTCTAGGCACAGAGTCAATGAGAGTACAGATTGCGTCCTGAGGAATGGCTCTAAATTCTTTGCCTACCATTTGCTAAGGCAGTGGCAGGGTCTGCAAATGGTGTCCAATCATATCCTAATAGGTTCGATTGGTGCGAGATTTGACGAGCACAGTAGCCATACAAACAGCTGTAAGCCTTGAATAGCATGTTGACTGATGCGAGCAATGTGTGGTCGAGAGTTATTCTGCTGATAAAAGTCACTAAGGGCATCCCTTGAAGGTAGGGGAGTGTCAACGGCCGCAGCATATCATCCACGTAACATTGGACTGTCATAGTGCCGTGAACACGAATAAGAGGTGACCTGGAATCGTACGTAATGGTACCTTAACCATAATGCCGCGGTGTCGCGTGGTGGGGAGTTCCACAATTGCTGCAAGATTGAACCTATTTCCACGTTGACGCCACACTCGTACTTGGCGACTATGACTGAAGAAACAGAAGGTGAATCATCTTAAAAAAAAAAACAATCCTGTGCCACTTAGTCGTCCAGATTTCTCTAATCCGGCACGATTCTAGACGTTGTCGTTGTCTACGGCAGTCTTCTTAACAAACTCCATGAGAGCCGCCTCGACAAGGCAGGGCCTTTTATACTGTTATTTCCAGATTAGCAACCAGCTACATAAAGGGTCTCTCGTATAGCAAAGCCAAGAAAATCTTTGAGATCTGCTCTAAATTTTAAACTGAGCAGGCTTCTTCTCAACACATCATGGACTGTTTGGAACTCTCTAGAAAGGACATTTGCTCATCCCCTCTTCCGATTCTCGATTTCCTCAGGGTCAATAATCTGATGGGCCTTGTTGGACTTCGTCAGACATTTGGAAGTTAAGTCACAACAGCAATTATTACATTCTGGCTATCAAGCCATATTTTATCAATAAAAGCAATATGTATCTTTTAACGTTAAAAAATTACGTTCACAAGTACTTTAAATCAATGCTAAGATACACTTAAACATGGTTGGTTTTCTACGCCTAAATAACATTATTCAATTTTCAAACTTTATTTTTACTATGACTTCTTTGGAATAAAAATATATCATTTAAAAAAGACTAAAATATGAATCGATGAAAGAAAAGAAATTATTTTTGATTTACTTCGTTAAATACCTCATCTTAATGGGAAAATAAATAACTGTTGTCTGAGGCAATCAATAATTTAAAATTATAGAAGCAATAAACAAAAAAATCACAGTGGCAGTTAATTACCTACTTTTAATCTTTTAATATATGTCCAGACAACATCCATTATGAATGTCTTAATTACATCCACTATGGACGTCTAAATTACATCTATCATAGACGCATAAATTACGTCTATTACAGAAACAAATGTTAATATTCCAAAACTCATCATCATGGATATCAATCCGACATTTATATGTAGTCAACAGAAAACCATCCAGATCACATCTTATCGTGGGCGTCTTTATGATGTCCAAAAGTTATCTATGACGTCTTTTGGACTCGATAGTTCTTAAAAAAGACTTCTAATAGACGTGTATGGTTCCATGGAAATAAATCTTTAATTCATAAAATTTTTAATCCAGATTAGTATTTTTTTTTCCTAAATGTCAAGGCAGTATGGAGTTATTTAATTAATCTTAAGTGATAGACGATAGGCATATTCAATTTTTTAAAAAAATGCCCGGGTGGATTAGCATTTATCCAGGGAATATTTCATGCCCGGGTTAACGTATATAACTTACGATGTTGAGAGTTTATTGGTTCTAAAAACGGCCAGCGTAAGAGAAAATAAACTTTTATTAGCAGAAACTTTTTAAAACCAACTCAATCTTGATGTAACCATGCACTTTATAACGTTAGACAAGATGCAGGTCAACGAAATATGACTGTATCTATTAATTTGTTCTTTAGTTTTACTTTTCTTTAACAAAAGAATAACAATACTTTTAAATCAAAGAGATGAAATATCATTATGCCAGATGCTATTCAGTAGGGTAAGAAAAGTCAAACGAGAGGTAGTCAACATATCCTTCAAAAAGTTGACGTGCATGTAATACAGATCTAGGTTTTTGTCACAATTTTAAAGGACGAATTAACACATTGAAATACTATTATAATATTGGAATAGAGAAAATTGAATGTTTTAGAGACTATGTTTCGTCTTATATGTGTTACTTATTGTGTTATGTTATTTACAAATATAAAAATCAAAAACTTTTATTTTTAGTTATTTTTACTAACAATAAATGTTTTTGATTTTTATATTTGTAAATGAACGTCTATTAATGCCGATAAAATACTTTTAATATTTGAAGTGCAAAATGACAAAGAATTATTTTTTGAATTTTTTTCCATTATATAATAAGACAATCGCTTTATAAAATTATCTGAAAAATCCTAATATAATTATGAACGAAATATCTTAGAACAAGAAAAACGCTGCTAAATATACTACGTTCACTCCATGTCATAATGATGTTTATTTCTCCACCTTTATTTCACCCAATCACATTTTCCCCGGGCAACGATAGCTCCGCCTACAGCTCATCGTAGCTGGGTTACCATGCTGTGACTGTAATCGCTTAGATTTGGCGAAGAAGGCGAGGAAATGTGTCATTTGGCGGAGGCAACACGAATAACCGTATATCCCCTTAGTTCTTATAAAATTTTGCATACATTTTAAAATAAAATTTTACAGAAAAATTAGTAATATCTTTAGCGATGCTCCTTTAAACTACTTTATAGACTACTTTACTGTATTAAGAGCACAGATTTTTTAGTTTACTCAAAAATGTATTCAATTTTGTTACCTCTTCTATAAAAAATGATATTGATAAAATTATTTAAAATGTTGCCACATTTATTTCTGTTTTTGAGAGTGCGATGCTTTTCCACCCTCCTTCAATACTATAAATGTCTTTGTCAGGCAACGAGATTTCACAGCTTATTTTTAAAGTTTTACCAACTCCCATGTCCAGGTGAGCTTTGAACTTTTTTTTATTTTACCTCTTGGGATCTACTTTTGTATTAACTTCATAAGAACGAGAAAAAACGTGCAGCGTCAATACTTCTTTATCTTCACGGAAAGAAAAATTGCGAAGATTTTTATCCATGTCATTTTTATAATTCTTCCTGTTTGCCTTCTTAAGGTTACACTTCCGCTTAATATTTCCATATTTTAAGAGTTTGGGTTTGTTATTTCTGCATGTGGAAATACGTGAATAGTGTAAAGGTGGGAAAACTGGATTTTTTCCCGGGAATAAACTTAGTTTATTCCCAAGAAATTCTTGAAAGCTATCGGAAATTTGGAAATATATCAGATGAAATGGAAAATTTCAAATATTTTTATTAAATTTGTTTTTTAATTAAGCATTCACTAAAATAAATAAAAAATATTAAACTTAAATTCGTAAGAATCCATTGAAAAAGTCTAAGCTTTCATAAAAGAGCATTGGAGCATTGCATTTATATTTAATTATTTTTCAATAATTAATTTATAAGGTATGCATTATATTTTCTTATTATTAATAAATTAAAGAAAATAATTTTTCATGAATAGGAAGCTCTATGACTTAAATATAATAACCAATTTAGAATAAATTTAAAAATTAGTGATCGGGAAAAAATTTTTCTTCCTAAACATGAATTTATTACGAAAAAAACATAAATATTATTCTGACACTTCTGAGAAAAAATCTTGATATTTTTTATTAATACCAATTCATAATTATTATTATTTTGATTATTATTTTTGTTTTATGCAGCAAGGAATAATGATTAATTTTTGTACTAGAAGACGATATTTTGCATCATAGTTATGTAATTTACTTCACTACTTTTTTATACATGCAAAGCAAAGCAACGCATTTAACAAAATATTTTTAACTAATTTTTTTCCCCACATTACCAAAATTCCATATTTATTCCCAAAATTTCCGAGTAAATTTTCATGCTTCAAAATTCTCGAGAATTTTATATCTCTTTTTCTTCTTTATTAAATTTGCAGCCCGCGTTAGGCTTTACTTATTTCCCAATTTCTTTCTAGAAGACTCTGTTTCCAGTTTTCCTCTTCCAGTTAGTTATCTTCAAACATTTTTGGTCATCTAGCACATCACCAAGCTATCTTTTTTTGGTTTTCCACTTACTATGTTGCACATTGGCTTCCAGTATAAGAATTTTGTCATACAATTATTTGTTTATTTTCTGGATTTGGCCGATCCAAAAAAACGTTGTGGCTTAATAAATTTCACTAAATATTTTCTTTTAAGGAATGAATTTTACTTCTTAATGCATATTAATCCTTCGATAGCCGTAGAAAAATTCATAAAATATTTCTAAAAGTATACGTTTCACTTTCTTCAGATAAAATGGGTAAATTAGGATTTGTTTAAGTACCTTTGTGTAAGTAAGAGACAAGATCAGATATAATAAAGAAATTTCGATTTTCCGGAATTTATAAGATCCTCTATAACTATGCCTGAAACAGTATTGTATTATAGAACCATCTTTTATTATGAATTGAAATCTCCGATGAGAAATCCTTTTCTTGGGAAGGAAAAGTCGGTAAAAATTTTATCTTATTATTACCTCGAGGATTACAGTATACAAAGACAGTAAATGCATTGTTATCCTTCTAGATTTTACATTTCAATTCAGCTGCGACAGCAAATGTAAGTCTCTAATGACAAAAAAAGAGGAAATTAGATTTTATCTTATTCTAATGGGATTCTACAGACAATACTTTTTACTTATGATTGAAGAGGCAAATAAAAGCCAAAGAATGAGTATATACGTAAATAATCAAAGGGTAAATTAGCTTCAATAATGAAAAATACGCCAACATCTTGAGAATAATGAAGTGATATTCATAATCCGTCTCTTCTTATTCAAGGAAAAGCCACAAAATTTTAATTACAAGAGACGCTGTTCATTCTATATTGTATTAATATAATCTAATCTAAAAGCTCTAATTGCTAATAATTGAACAAGAAAATGAGACAACGCTGTAAGAGATTTAGGGTTAAATCGGTTGCACTTCAAGAAGGCCTATCATGCTATACCACAGAAAATATTAAATAAATAAGCAATTGTATATATGTCACTGTAGAGTAATAAAAAATTATGATTACTTCTGATAAACTTGCTATGAGACTTCCCACCTGTAGATTGTTATTGAGGAAGGGCTTAAAGATTTCAGTAAAACATTTATATTTAGAAAATTTTAAAAATTTATCTGCAATTGAGCTTTTATAAGCAAAACTATAAATTATATTTACTTATCAAAAACTTATGATAAAATTGTTTATTTTTGTAATTTAATGACTATATTTAATTTTAGGAATTTTATGTCTCTGCATATCAAATTTTTTAATGATTGTGGAATACCAACCATATTTATTATCAATATTGACTAAAGTCTAGAATTTTTATTTTATAGGAAGCATGGCGTTCAGAAATTGAAAACGCACATGAAATAGAAGTAAATGAATGAGTTTGTGAAATTCATGGTGAAATTAGAGCAAAATGTTATTAGAGCTATTTGATTAAACTCATTACAATGTTTCTTGATTTTCTCCTGAAAAAATCTGAATTCATTCATGAGAAGTCTTTAAAGCTTCTAAATTGAAGGTTTAATGTTCTTTATTGTTGTTTAGACAATCGGATTAAATATGCTTGTTATCTGCATTTTCAGTGATATTAACTGAAGTAAGTTATGAAGAGTCAAATATTTTATGCTATTTTAATGTTTGTTTGAAATATCTATGGAAAATAATAGTGAAACTTTTACTTTTTTAATATTTTCTGTATTTTTTTAATATGATCGCACCTAGTGAGACTTGTTAAATTTGCGCGCCAAAATTGCCCTTAATTGAAATTAGTGTTTTTTTTTTTTTTTTTTTTTTTTGTATATGCAATTTCTTCAATATTACTAACTTTAGTTTTTATTCATGTTGATGTTACATTTGTAAAAGATAGTTAAAGAAATATGAAATAGTAAAATCCACTCATAATATATAATTAATAATTAATTTTTACCTTGTCAGTATTTCAAAAGTGATTTTCTTTTTAAGTTATCAAAAGTTTAGTGGAGTTTATTGACTTAAGCATCTTATTGGGCCTAATAATTTAGCATAATTGATACTATGTTGATATAATGTGTAATTAAAGATGTCAGTTGAAATAAACAATTGTTTCAATATTTGTAATTGTTTGCTTAATTTGTGATATGTATTTATGTGTAAAAATATTTTTCCGGTAAAACTGAGTAATACGGCCGAAGTTTTTTACAAGTACATAAAAATCAAAATAAGAATGAATATTAAATCAAATTTTGAGTTAATAATACAGTAATAAGTTCTTAATTCATGATTCATCACTATTCATAACAAAAACAGTTATTGATTTGAAGTCGCTCTGCGAGGTCTGTCCGTAATACTCAGTTTAGCCATTTTTCCTTTTATAATAAGCATCAATATATATCAATATGTGCATTTATAATAAGTAATCAAATATGTGCATACATAATTATACATTGTGTGTATAAAAAATTTTAAAACAATTCATTTTCTTTCATCCTTTTTTTAAAGTTTTTTTGAGATAATTAAATAAAAAATTTCATATAAAACTTAAATTTCTATTAACAATTTTATCAACTATAATAATTCTCATTTTTAAAATTATTATGACTGTTTGTTGTAGAAAATGGAGAATGACTAGAAGAGGGTTAAAGTTCTAAAACACTCTGCTTGATTTCACATGACCAGCATTCATAGTAGGATATAATGGTTCTAAACATCTTGTATGCTCAAAATTATTTGCAAGAACCTATGGGGTGTTGTTGAGACTAGATAATATGGTTTTTAATTCCCAAATTGTGTGCTTAATTCCCGCTTTAATCATTGTTGCTTGTACTAGTTTAGAATCCAATTTCAACAGTCATTCCTAATCGAATTCATGCATCCTTCATCTACAAAAAGTGACTTTTGAGAAGCAAGCAAATCAACCGACTGCATATATTCAAGTTTCACACTATATATCAAGTTACACTAAATAAGAAAATTAAAAAATTCTCAAGTTACTTAAAAAGAATCCTAGAATGTTCCAAATAACGTTTGAAATTATGATGTATTGACGATGTTACATTATTAATTGAAATTACTAAAATTAAAATGGGGGTGTTTTGAATTCTAGGAATCTTATAAGTTCCATCTATTTTTCTCTTTATTATTTTAAATACATACATAATTGAAATTACTAAAATTCCAATGATGGTGTTTTAAATTCTAGGAACTGTATAAGTTCCATCTATTTTAATCTGTATTATTTTAAAATATTTATTTAATATCTTAATAATTTTGCAAAGTTTGTTCTCATTAATTTATTTTTTATTTGAAAGTGATTATTTTTGACATAGTTTTAATTTTGTTATATTTTAGTTGTTTTCCATGTTATATTTTCTTAGAATATTGAATAATGAAACGATCGACGGAAAATAATCAAAGTAAAAACAAGAAACAAAAGTCATTTGATGAGAACCAAGAGGTAATTATACAAATCTTTTAACTTTGTATAATTATTAATTCAGTATTTATTCCAAGTATAGAGAATTTTGAAATTACATTATGTTCATACAAGTAATTTTGCTTAATTTCCTACCAAACATAATATTTGAAAATATTTTTAAAATGTATCTTAAGAAATATTTTTAAATTTTTCATTTTATAAGAAATGAACTGAAACTTTGTTTTGATATATATTATTTTATATTTATAAGTGCATTTTATATTTATATCGATCTTTAAATGTAATAACTTGATTAATTATCAAACTCTAAAAGTTTTTTCTGTTTTGTGCTGTAATAATTATAATAATTGCATTTATTCTTCTTTTAGCTGGGTATAATTGATTCAATATGTCTTAGAAATTTTATGTGCCATGATCATCTAAAATTTGATTTTGACTCTCATGTAAACTTTATAATTGGTCAAAATGGAAGTAAGTATCTATAATCTACTGATTTATATTTTGTGTTACATCTGTAGTGAATGATTTTTAAATGCATATATTTATTTTTTACCATTTTTGATTTTATTAATATATGAAAAATAGTGTGATATCATACATGTTTGAGTAAAATATATTCTTTTTGTGAGCAAATTTGTCTTGTTTTCTTATGACTTTTAAATATTACTGTTTACTGAAATATTAATTTTCATGGCCTTGCTTGAAATGCTTAATTTTTTTCATTTTTTAATAAAATATTTTTATGTTTCATGTAATTTAAAAAGGAAATTTACAAAATATTTAGGATTGTGAATTAACTTTAAAATATGAGTTTCTATCTTGTGAATGGCTATATAATATAATTTTGTATATAATTGATTTTATTTTACCTGTTTTATGCATCTAAATGAGGTATTCAAAAGAAAAATGTATATCATGTTCTTTGCAAATGTAACTGCCATTTGTGTAATTTTTATAGGAAAAAAATTAATCTTAAACAAAAAATAAATTCACAGTATGGATGATATAACTATCTCTGACATTTCACAAATTCATATAATGCTGAAAAACTCGTAATTATCAAAAAAATTATTTGAAAATTTTAATTTAACCAAAACCTTGAAGAGTGTTAGAAAACTACTACAGGAAGCACTGGCGTCTTAAATTCCCTTAAATTCTTTATCTTTCTTTATGTTCCTTAAATTTCTGTAAAGCCACTAAAATGAGGTGTTTTTTTAAAAATAAAACTTATCTGGCAATTTTTTTTACAAAAAGTTATACTTTTGTTTTTGCTGCTCTCTATCAGCAATCAATAAAATTTTTTAATGTTATAAAAATTAATAACAAATGATACAATGTTAATCATGAATATTATTTAATGGAATGCTCCTGTTGACTAATCATGTGACCCCAATATTCTACCAATTTGGAATGTTTTCAGAATACAATGTACAATATGTGGTATAGTAGATGTACAGCGTAACATGTTTAGTTTTACAAAATATAGGTATAAAGATATCCCACCACAACTAGTAAAATATATGTGAGTTATATAGAAGAGAAGAAAGCAGTTTATGTGGTTCAACATATTTCTTTTTAGAAAAAGATTTGCGATCAAGACCTGAATAGTGCTGGGGGTTTTGCTTGGTTTTTAAAATCTTTTCTCATGCTTTAAATTTAGTTTGATTCGCCTACAATGAATTGATCTCTCAATTTTGGTTTATGACGATTAATGAAATATTATTTGAAATAATTTTTATTTTCTATTATAATTCTAATTAAGTGTGTGAAAATAGCCATAAATATTGAAAATACAATCTATTAAAATGTGTATAGTTAAATCATTAAACTTGTTGTTTCAAAACTTAGAAAAAAAAAACATGTATACTTTTTTTCCCTCCCTATTCTCAAGATTAAATGTGAACTTTTCCCAAAATACTGTTGTATGCACAAAACAATTTTAAAACCAGCATTATTAATAAGTGGCTCTTCTTGCACATTTATGAGAAATGAAAAAGACTTGTATTTTCATTTGTTTTATGCATTACTGAAAATAAATTGAACTTTTTTATTCTTTTATACTTCTAAAAAAAAATTTATCATTTGCAGGAGAAAATTAGTTTAAAAAACCTGAAACATCTTTCATTTTTTTTTATATATTTTCAAAAGAGCTCTCTATTTCTGCAATAACTTTTGGCAATAATTTCTAAAATTATGTTTTCTTATCGGAAAAAGAAGACAATGATATTTGTCACCTCAGAAAAAATTTGAAGCTCTTCATTTAAATAAAATAGCATTATTGTAAAATGCTTGCATCATTTCAAGTGCGTAGAATGTTTTAAAGGAAAATTTTTTGATTTTGCTGCTGAACACGGCAAGTTAAACTTCATTTTATGTAAAGCCCAGCCACAGCAATTCAAGTTATGATATAATTTGACTTTTAAAACATTGTGTGTGGAAGTTGATTCTTTTCATGATAATACAATAAAATGTGGTATTTTTTTTTACTATGGCTTAGTAAGAAAAATCTTTTTTTTTAATCCAAAAATTGCAAACGAGAGCAGTGTATTGTTTTAATATTAACAAATATTTGAGGGATTGAAAATTTACATTGATGTGTTGATTCAGAAGTTCCTGTCCTTTAGTGTGGTGAAAACTGTATACTTACTTTTCATCTCATGATGCAAATACAAAAGCATTTATAGTAGCTGACATATGGGATAAAATAATATTGTGATGGAAAAGAAAATTTTCAAAACAAGGCATTGCTTAAACTATTGTTTCTTTAGGTATTTCTAAATAGAGAGTTTTATTTTTTTACCAGTAAAAGAAATGGATTGAAAACATTTGCTCTGATCCATAAATATTCCTTATAATTTTTCTGTCTCAGTGTATAGCTCTTGATTGATACATATATTTAAAAAAGGACATTTATACTATAGGTTTTTCATTGATTGAAATGATGTAATGTAATGTTGCATTTGTAAAAAATAGTGCTAAATGATTATTTAATGTATTTAAAGTACAAATGTCTCTTTCTATTCTGTCTTTCCTAAAATATTTTTGTATTAATTAGTTAAACATTATATATGTTATTCTTAAATTTTTCTTAAAATAATTTGTCATAAAAGTCTTGATTATTGTCTAAGTTAACTTGATAATTGGGATTTCCTTATAATTTTCACAAAAGTGTAAATGTGTGTAAAACTGATAGATGCCATTAAATTATAGTTCCAAAGTTTTGTTGTACATAAGTTTTATTTATTTTGCATGAACTTAATTTTTAATAATAATTTTCCATGAAAAATAATATAACTGAAAATTTTTTTGAAATGTTATTTTTATCATTTTTTTACAATTGAAAATCTTAAAAAGAAGAACAGAAAACCTTGAATTTAAAAAAAGTACTTATTGTTAAAAAAATACTGCATTAAGTAAAAATAAAAAAAACATTGAATTCAGTATTATTACCCTGTGAAAAATATTTTTAATAAAATTAAATTGTTAAATGCATTTTTGATTTAATTGAAAATTAAAATATATTAGATATTGATATTGTGAATGAAATATAGTGATTTGATTGTGAACCAGCAGCAAATGTTACTTATTCATACAGTAATAGTATAATTAAGATTTTATAAGCTTCCAGTGGAACTAATGCTTGTAGTAGTAAATAATTTACTCATATATCTATTTCATCTTAGTTGTCATCTAATTACATTTTATAATCTTGCTGAATTTTTCAAAGTAGCAACTTTAGATTGACAATGACTGAACAATTTATTTGTCTTATAATTTCATTAATGTATTTTATTTTTTAATGTTAGTAAAAATTATGTTTTCTGCTAATTATTTTTTAATATTGAAAGATCTATGAACTTTGTTAAATTTCTACTTGAAATTTTTAAAAGTAAAATAATATGTAACCAGAGCATTTAAAACATACATACATGTACCAAGGCATCCATTATATTGAGCATAAAAACATAATGATGGAAAAATCAAGTGTAGAATTGAATAGTATTGTGAATATCATTGATAAGTTAGACTTGCAACATATAATTGAAAGTTTTAAATCTATTTAGTTTCTAAATATGAGATATATTTCATATTGAATCCCATTTAAAAGTTAAAATCATAAGTGACTTATAATTTAATATAAGGTACAAATAAAAAAAGTCTCTGAGGCTATTCTTACATAAAACAGCATAATTTGGGAAAACTAAAATTATCTACTTGTTAAAAAATTTTGCAATAATGAAAAACAGTATGCTGATATGTGAATACATTTTTGTTATTTTATAAATTAAAAATAGAATTTTTAAACTTTAATTTGTAAATGTTTGTTAAATGATTAATAAATTTATTTTTAAAAATTTAACCTTAATATTTTGTTATTAACAAGAAATTATTAATTAATATGCTGATCTATTCATAAAATTATTTATAAATCTATTTTTATATTTTTAGGTGGTAAAAGTGCTATTTTAACTGGTATTATATTAGCACTAGGTGGGAAATCTAGTGCAACTGGGAGGTATCCTAATATTAAAGGTTTCATAAAAACTGGGAAGCAGTAAGTCATTTTAAGTTTTCAAATCTTTCTAAGTTTCATTTTTTTTCTTTTGGAATTAGAATTTTACTCTTTAAATTCTATTCTTTGAAACTTTTGTGTTTAAAAGTTTACCTACTGTTATATTGATTACTACTTCTATTTTATTAATTTTATTATCTAAGCATGCATTTTTTCTCTCTCTTGGACGTGTAAAAGAAAGAAATTATGTACAAGAATTTATATATTCATACATGATAATAAAATAACTGAAAACAAGTAGTGTTTTATGTCATTTTTTTAGAATATCATGTTGAACTTTGGACAAAAAATACCTTTTAGAATAATAATGTTCCCAAAGAATTTAATAAACTAAAATATATATTACATAAGGACTAAATTACAAATAAAAATAAAACATTTAGTTGTAATATGATTAAAATTCTCATATATTATGTTTTTATAAGCTTTTAATTAGGAAACAAAAAATAAAAGTAAAGATATAAAACATCAAATTAAACTTTGATATGTAATTTAGATGTTTATAGTTATCCAATTGCTGCAGTTTTTCTCCTTTCAATTAAATCATCTCAAATATTATTGATGAACTTAGTACAAAAAATCTTTTACTCATTCATGATTTGAAAATAAAAATAAAACTACAATTTTTGAGAATGAGATCATATATTATAAAATAAAATTAATGCAAATCTGTAAAATGAATAGAATTAAGAAACTAACAACTTTGTGAATTTAGTATCTTAATAACAGTTATTTAATAATTTAAATGCTTTTCTGTCTGAATTTTAAATGTCTTTGATAAAATAAAAAATTATTGACGATTAAATTTAGGAAATGAGATAAACATTCTGATGTAGAAATGGTAATTTTTCTCAAAGAATTTACTATTGAATGTTAGTGCAAATTTCTATTTTTTCTTTTTAATTCGAATAAGAATCTCTGTTTCTCAATTGCATTATCATGTAGCTATAATTTATTGTGAAATGTAGTCTTAAAATTTTTTTCACTCAATGTGTATGTATTCTATGTAGAAGTATTTAACTTTACAACTTGTTTGAATTACTCTTATTTTTAAAAGTAATAAATAAATTATGTAAATTCATTACTTAATTATACATTATATCTATTACTGTACAATGATAATTATAAGTATAATTAATTCCTCAATACAGCCCTTATAATATATGTGCATTTTAAAAAGAAGTATATTAAATTTTAGATCACACATGTTTAAAAAAATGCTAATATTATTATATAAAGCTAAAATGTGAATGTTAATTTTTAAAAATAACATTTACACTTTGAATTTTTTATTTATAATATTTCTTATTAAAAGTGTTACTTTGATTTTAATTAATGCAAATTGTTATATTAATTTATACATATCATATAAAATAAAGTATTCAGAGATAAATTCAAAGTAGTTAATTTATTTGTAATGACAAAAATCTGTGTATATTTTTACTTACTTTTCTTTAAAATAAAAGCAGGATTTAATTTTTCCAGGTTTAAAATTATAGTTTAATATGTAATTTGAAAGGAAAAGTTTAATAATTTTTGCATTATTAAAAGCACAGAAGTTCATTAAATTTGACATCTTTTTCAATTCACTGTAAATATATTTTATTCTATGAGTGAAGGCTGAAAATTGGAAAGAAATGTCGATGACAGTGTGATTAAACATTCAATTTGACTATCTTGAATTCATATAGATTCAACTTGACTTCATATAGATTGATTGTTTTTGTAATTTTTCTTTTCCAAATATTTACAAAAACTAACTTAATGCTTGAGGATCAATTTCAGTTAAGACCTAGAGTTTTAAATATATTCTAAAGCAATACAATATTTATCCTGGGTTGAGTTTTCAATATTTGACTTAGTCTTATAGTTTAAGTGAGTTCTGAAGCAATGTATCTATCCCGAACTTGATAGTGCCTGTTTCAAACCATTGAACTTATGCATTCAATTACTAGTTTTATAGGAAATAATTAAGTCAAAAATATTCGTTGCATACAATTTAAATTTTTTGTAATAGTCAAATCATAATTGTGATTAATTATAGAGAATCATATTAAAAGTCTGTAAAAATGTATCTGGTAAACTTAACTCATGATTAATTAAGAAGTACTGAAACTATATTAATATGATTGATCTGAAATAATCATATTAATATAGTTTCAGCTCCTCTTAATTAATCATGAGTTAATTCATGATTAATATTTGAATAAATGAATTAATGTCACAAATTTGGGGAAGGCTTGTTTATTATTACTTTTTCGTTTGACTATTTTAAATTTATTTTCTGTGTGGGAATATAAATATAAATTGCACTAGCTAGGTACATATAAAATTTTATTTTTCCATAGTTTGTACTTATTTTATTGTATTTTTAAATAGATAATAATTTGTTTTAGGAAAGCTTTCCTATCTGTAACATTAAAAAATTGTGGTTATTGTGCTTATAAGCCTGATTTGTATGGTGAAAGAATAATTGTTGAGCGGGAAATCTCTGTTGATGGTTCAAGTAGTTACAAATTAAAGTCAGAAGAAGGTATCTATTTCATTTTACTTATATTATTTTCCTCATTCATTCTGTTTTATAAATTTATGATTAGCTGAGTTAAATTATATATGTTCTTTGAATACTTGCAATTTCACATGTATTTTAAGTAAATATTAAAAAATTCTTATTCTTGAATCCAGAGTTATTAAATTGTGTATTGTATTATATGATTTGTTTTCCAGTATTATGAGTTACACAAAAAAATAAGCATTACATTTTGTAAAAAAGATCACCAGGTGTTCAATTTCTTCATTTGAAGTCTCAATAATTCATCTTCATATGATATTCTTTGTTGTAATATTGTGCAATTGATGTAACTGAAATTTTGTCATTTGGACTTTTCATTACATTTTTCATAATTGTGTAAAGGAATTGCATAATATTGTGTTATTTCTCCTTGAAAATTTATTTCCAGATATGTTATAATAGCTGTAAGGAAAGATTTAGATAGACACTAATAGGGTGAATTTTATGATTTTACTATATGCTTATTTCACAAGAGTTGAGCTCTACTTTTTTGAAGAAAAAAAGAATAGTAAGAGTGAATACGTACATGGATGTATATTGGCTGTATAGATATTTTTTTCATTCAGATTTTAAACAGCTTTTCATTTTTATTCTTCCCATTTATTTCTTATTTTTCATAATGTGTAGCTGTTAAAATACTTAGTTACTGTTTGGTGGTTTAGTACAATAGAAGATGGTAATAGAATAAAGAATCAGAAAATAAAAAAAATTATAAAGTCTTATAAATATGTATTTTGATGCAGATTTTTATAAGCTTGGTAAAATTAGACTTGTCTATGTATTCTTTATAATCTTCTTAAACCCTATTTTCTACATCAAATTTCTTTAAAGTAGGATAATAATTATTTTATTTTTATAATAAAAAATTTTTTTGAGAATTTCACAATTTAAATTTATTTTTTATCATGTTCGAGATTTTTATTTAATTATTTATCAAAATTTTAATATTTGTGTATAAAAGTTGCAATTTTAATTTTCTTTGTTATATTTTGAAATGAAAAAACAACCACAAAATAAATATTTATCACTGATATTAGGATATATTCTCTTTTAACTTCAGTATTGATAATTTTGTAATTTTTGCTGATTTGTTTTTCTATATGCAAATAATACTTTTTTCAATTTAGGTCAACTAATTTCCAATCTAAAAGAAGAACTTAATAACATCATAAATGCTATGGATATACAGGTAATTGTTTTAAATATACTAAAAGTAGGTTTATTTTGTAAAAACAGTAGATATTTTCTTATAATTTTAACTTCTTTCAATTGTGAGATTTTATTTTTTATTGAAACTCCTTCAATTTATATGTTATTTCATCTTTCGCAATTTTTTTTAGATTGAAAATCCAGTTGTGGTATTAACTCAAGAAACTAGTCGAAACTTTCTAATGTCAAAACAGGGAAGAGAAGAAAAGTTTTATGAAGTTGGTATAACTTTAAAGTATAGTTTTTTATTTGTGTGTAGTTGATTCATGTAAGGATCTAAATTTTTTACAGATAATAATATTGAATAACCTTATTAGGTTTTGATATAAAATTTGAAGCGTTATGTTGCTATAACTCTTAAATTTTCAATAAAAATATATAATTTTTTTATATAAATGTTTTCCTCTCTTACTGTTATGCAGTTTATTAACACTAAAGTAAATTAACTTTAAATTTTCAAAAATACTTTTGTTTTTTTTACATTTAATAATATTTAAATGATGTTAAATAAATAACATACATTTCATTTTTATGGTAACTTTTTCAAATTGGTAATAAAGAATTCTCTAGTTCTTGCAAAACTATACATTATTTCTTATAAAAAGATTATCTACGATTATAGCTATATTTAAATATTTAAAGAAATGAAGAAACAGAAAAATTTTTGAGTTTGTTAATATAAAAATTTTTATAAGTCTGCTAATTAATCTGTTAATAATTTGCTTAAAATATATGATCTTGGTCTGGAAATTATATCAGTACATGAAATTGCTTTTATTTTCAAATGATAAATGATTATTAATTCTTAAAAATAAGGAAGGTGGATGTTATTGAAGAAAGAATATAATCATCATTTCAGTTAACATTTTATGTTAACTGAAATGATCATGTAATTCATCATTTCAGTTAACATTTTATGAAAAAACTTAATCTCACAATTTTTTAAAATCTCTTGTTATTAATTGTTGCACATTAATTAATAGAATTTCAAATGAATTTCTCATAATATCTGTTTCACAGGTGTGAAATATTTTATT